>JAOWBW010000652.1:385689-743231 GCA_026119855.1 Campanula takesimana | reverse complement strand
AGAATAATACTAGGGGCACAAAAAAGTCACAAAATCTTGTTCACAAAATCCTAGGTGTAATGATTTTATTGGTGCTTTAATTAGTGTGTGACGGTCCATTATCGATGCGAACCATAAAATATCGCACCTCATGTGGTGAGCATGATTTTGTGCCCATAGCATTGCTCTTCAGATAATATTTTTCTACTTTTCTCCTCTTTTGCGTTTTTAATGCGTTGTTTTTGGTTTTGGGTAGAAGATATATTACACTAAGCTCCCCTCCCCATCCCCCTGATCTTTTCAAACTTTTATTTGGCTTATTCCTATTGAGTCCTATCATTAACATGATTTACCAAGTCTTTTTATATGTTGCATGTGTATATACATTTTTCAATTATCTTTTCATATTTTTCCACCTTGCTCGCTTTTGACGCCCGCCTCTCGCCTCACCTCTCGCCTCTCTCAGGTACCTTTCGTCCGCCTCTCGCCTTGACAAGTATGGTCGTCCGTCCTCCGAGTTCAGATCAGTCAGAGATTTATAGTCGATGGGTTATAATTAACAGTACATGAATAATATTTTATCGTATGCGTATTACATTTTATTAAAAATGTGAAAATGAGTTACATTTTTATTATATGAGTTATATTTTATAGTAGTATAAATTTAACTATATTACAAGCTTTAAATGGTACTCCCTCCGTCTCAGAGTAAGAGTCATACCCCTCATTTGCACGCTTATTAATAATATTGGAAGTGATGTAAATATTATGAGTGTAAAAATAAAGTAGGAAAGAGAATAAGTGGGAGAGAATAGTGAATTGATTGGTGTTTGTGAGTATAAAAGTAACATAGGAAAGAGAATGAGTGGGGTGAATAGTAAAGATTCTTTGCCATTTTAGGAATAAGACTCTTACTCTGGGACATACCAAAATGGAAAGTATGATTCTTACTCTGGGACGGAGGGACTATATTTTGTGAAGTTAGATTGCACAAAGCCTTGAATCAAATGGTATATTTTGAGGTGGCCAACTATTCTTCTTTCAGTTAATTGCTTATTAAAAACATCAATGCCAATTTGTAGCTTAGTAGTCAGTATTGTGATTCCCCTACCGAAACAGAAGTTGACTTTTTTTGTTTTAATATTTATTTTGTCCGGAAGAAATAAAAAAATAAACCCTCAACGTGTAACGATAAGTAATGAGCCGGTCTTATGAAAACATGTTTTACACTAAGATTGTAAAACACGTTTTGCATTAAGAGGTTTTGTTTTATATTAAGGGATGAAAACAAGTTTTCCACTTAAACGAGTGTAAAACAAGTTTTTCTCGTTACCCCAAGCCAAGTCCTCTCTCGCCATGTCGCTCTCTCTCCTTTTCGGCCGCATCTTTCTCTTGCTGGTCTTTCCTCTCGGCAGCTACTCAGTCTTCATTTATTTTACTTCTTGTTTTCTTTTATACTTTTTTTTCTTTTTCTTTTTTCATTTATTTTAAAGTAAGTTAACAAAATATAACAGAAGTTAGTAACGTGACTAACTTTCATTATTTTTTAAACGACTTCGTTATATTTTCAATGAAATTTTGGATGGAGTTATGACATTAAGAAAATAAAAAAATTAGTGAGAACTTAAAGACATTAGAAATTGGCCCTTAATTGATCGGTAATCAAAATATTAATTTCACCAATTTATAATTAAGACTATGAAACTTCTTCCCTAATGAAACAATATTTTCTTGACATGATGTGCTTTTGGACGTTTTATACGTTCACATTCAACCTAAAGTACATGACTAGAGCAAGTTATTAGTTTGACAAATTCTTTCATACATCCGGTGTATGCCGTGCCGTGCGGCGGGCTTGGTCCATGGGCCGACCCGCCCGGCTCCTTCCACCTCTCCCGTTGTGACACGTGTCCTTAAAAAAAAAAACTCATTAACTTTAAAATGCTATATCTTGATATTTATAATTCAGAAAAAAATTTAAAAATACCGATGTGTTCGTCTCGACGAGACGAATAAAACTACATAGGTCATGATATGGTTTGATTTTTTTTAAAAATATATAATTTTTTACACATAAAAAGTTTGAGCTGCTCCTTCAGCTAAGATGTAACACTATGTTCTGATAAAAGTAACAAATTCATCTTCAAAATGTAACACGAAAACTGTTAAATGTAACAGCAGTTTTTTACAACAAAAAAATGGGTTTGCATTCCAATTGTTACTTTCTCAATAAAATATTGTTGCATTTCATATAAAATGTTACATTTAAGAATATAAACTGTTACAATTGAGAAAAAAAAAATGTTACATTCATTTTTTATAAAATGTAACATTAGTTTTAGTTGTCAATCATATGTTAATTTTGGGTGAAAAAAAGTGTTACATTTGAAGAAAAAAAATGAGTGTTACATTCCTTTATAGAAAGTGTTACACTAATTTAGTTGTCAATCTTTAATTTATTGAAGCAAAATTGTGGTACATTTTTGGAAAAAAAAAGTGTTACATTTGAAGAAAAAATGTGTTACATTTCGTTATAAGAAGTGTTACTTTTGTTGGGAGGAAAAAAATTTGGGATTGCAAAAAAAAAAAAAAAAAAAAAATGGCGGCTCGGCTCCTGGCGCCGTCGCACGCCGTGCGGCGGCCGCACAGGAGAGTCGCTCTATTAGTTTTAAAGAAGTTTATAATGGAAGAGATTTGGTGGTAACTGTTTGTAGAATCACGATTCAGGCACATACTGCAATTTAACTGGTAGTAGCAATGAGGGATCGGAACTACTATATTCAAAATTATTCTGGCGCAAGCGAGGAACCTGACATCAAAAAGAAAATGATAGCTGTAAATTTATTCGATTTCAAAAAATGATCTCATTGAGATTTGATTTTAACCGATCATTAAATTATAAAGATTAAATGTGACAATCGTAAACTGTAACGACCCAAACTTTCCAACATTTATAATAATAATCCATAACCAGGATATCTCAATGTCAACATAATTCAAATCCAACGTTAACATACAACGGCTAGTTTACTTAACCATAATTCAAAATAAAGCGGAAGCATAACTAAAATTCAAATCTTAACGGCTAGTACAACCCACTAGCTCTTTAACATGAAACCAAAACCATTGTCTTAAAATCCTTCATCATGTCGCGGACCGCCATGCTCTGCGATCTAACCTTTTTCCACTACTTATTACCTAGGTTCAAATTGATATTTAGTACTAAGTACAATCCTGATGCTTCTGTTGACCGACATAAGGCACGTCTTGTTGCCAAAGGGTTTCATCAACGCCCTGGTCTTGATTTTTCTAAGACTTTCAGCCCGGTAGTCAAACCTGCCACAATCCGCAATGTTCTTTCTCTTGCTCTAACTAACAAGTGGCCTCTCCGTCAGGTCGATATTAATAATGCTTTTCTTCAAGGCTCTCTCACTGATGAAGACTTTATGAGTCAACCTCCTGGTTTCACCGGTTCTACTCATCCCTCTTATGTGTGTAAACTCCGTCAAGCTCTCTATGGTCTCAAACAAGCCCCTCGTGCGTGGTACAACGAACTCAAGTCCTATCTTCTCTCTCTTGGTTTTCTCAATTGTGTCTCTGACACATCTCTGTTCACTCTAAACTGTCCTCAAGGTCGTATTCTTCTCATTGTCTATGTCGATGATATAATTATCACGGGTTCTAACAGATCTCTCCTTGACTTGTTTTATCACTACCTTCGCTTCTCGGTTCTCTCTCAAAGATCTGGGCACCCTGTCATACTTCCTGGGAGTTAAAGTGCTACCTCACCCTCTTGGTCTCTTCCTAAGCCAACATAAATATGTACATGACCTTCTGACCCGTGCTGATATTCTCCATGCAAAGCCCGTACCCACACCCATGCACACTCATCCTCCTCTCACTGCCAACTCCGGCTCCCCCATTCCCAATCCCTTGGATTACCGTGCACTCGTGGGTGCTCTTCAGTATCTGACATTAACTCGCTTCGATATTTCTTTTGTTGTCAACGGGTTAGCACAGTACATGCACTGCCTAACGGATCTTCATTAGGCAGAACTCAAGCGAGTGCTTCGTTACCTTGTCGGCACCAGCTCTCATGGTCTACTTTTGCACAGTGACTCTCCCTCCTCACTTCATGCTTTTACAGATGCCGACTGGGTAGGTGACTCTGATGACTATATCTCCACTACTGGATATATTGTGTATCTTGGTCGTAATCCACTCTCTTGGAGTTCTCGCAAGCAACGCACCTTGGCTCGTTCGTCGACTGAGGCTGAATACAGGGCTGTTGCTGCTACTACTGCTGAGCTTCTATGGTTACAAAATCTGCTGCGTGAAATTAACTTTGCTCCCTCTGCTCCACCTGTTATTTATTGTGATAATTTGGGAGCCACATATGTTGCTGCTAATCCCAAGTTTCACTCTAAAATGAAGCATTTGGGACTGGATTATCATCTTGTTCGTGAACAAGTACAAGCCAACCAGCTCCGTGTCTCTCATATTGCCGGTTCAGATCAGCTTGCTGATCTCCTTACTAAACCTCTTTCCCACACTCGGTTCCAAGGTTTAACTTTTAAGATTGGTCTTGCCTCGCGGTCGTCCATCTTGCGGGGCGTGATAATAATAAAGAAGAATCTCCTAATCCTTCTCCTACTTAATCATATATTCTTGACTAATTATCTTTTCCTATTTCTATTGTAAATCTAGTTATATTTAGAATAGGATTGTTCATATCTAGTACAAAGTTAGGACTCTGATCTTGCGGGGGCGTGATAATAATAAAGAAGAATCTCCTAATCCTTCTCCTACTTAATCATATATTCTTGACTAATTATCTTTTCCTATTTCTATTGTAAATCTAGTTATATTTAGAATAGGATTGTTCATATCTAGTACAAAGTTAGGACTCTAATACTTTTGTATATATACTGTGTATACCTATCAATAAGAGTTATGTTTTTGCTCTCTCAAATTATCTCTGATAGTTACAATGTTGCATATTTTTCTTATCCATTAATTTGGATTTATAACATAATTAATGGATGATTGTCTGGGAATTCTACCCTCGTATCACACCCACTTCAGAGAATATAGAGTTGTCCAAAATTTAACCCAGATTATTGATTTTGGAGGTTGAAGTACAGTCATACTGCACGCGTGCAAAATATTAAAAAAACATGTAGGTATGAAAAAGAAAAAATATATTGTATACTATAAACTTTTGCAAGTATTTAACAAGAATGTCAAGAAAATTTTCTTAACAACATGATGATAGTATGAGAAAAGGAAATACTACTCTCTCCTTCCTTAAATAAATGCCCAAACTTCATTTTAAGAGACATCGGAAAAATGTTCACTTTTTATACAATTTAGTGAAAAGGACTAGTGAAAAAAAATCGTAATAAAACATTTAGAGACAAAGTATAGAGGATGGAATTTCGTGAGAGATATTCTGTAGTTTCAAATTAAAAATAATAGGGATTTTTTACTAATAAGTCCCCCATAAAAGGTGAAATTTGCCAATAAAAACATACATTTTCATATTCTACCTTAGGGCTCTGGGTTGAAATCAATTTAACCAATAAATCCCTTGCACTTTCTAAATGACAAAAATACCCTCAACCCAATTAAAATCAATTCACCCCTCTTCTCTTTGACCATCTTTGACCGTCACCATTACCTTTGACTATCTCTGGCCACCACCGCCCCCGCCGGACAACCGCCACTGGACCTCCGGCCAACTGCCGCCGCTGCAGGATCTCTGGGCACCCGCCGCCGCCGTGGGATCGCCGCCCACCACCAGACTTCTGGCCAACCGCTGCCGGACCTCCGGCCACCCGCCGTCGCTGAGGGACCGCCGCCTCGCCAAACCTCCGACCACCTGCCGCCAAACCTCCTCCACCTCCGATTAATTATGTACATAGTATTTTTCCTACTACAAGTGTGTGTGTGTGTGAGAGAGAGAGAGAGAGATTATTACATCAAAGTTCTGTCAATTCTAGATCACATAAAAATAACTTTATTGTTGCGTCAAGACTTATTCTAAGAAATATAAAGTCAATACATGACATTATAATTTTTTTTTGAGAGAGAATACATACACATTATAATGAATACATCATTATTGATCCTACATGGCTACACCTAAGATGCCCTTTAAGTGAATCTTTGGGGTATTCTCCAATAATAAATATATTCAACAATTAATAATTTCAAAAACATTGAATTTTTGAACAAATCTAGCAAATTTTCAGCTCACTAGGACCCACTTTTCATCATCCATTATTAAAAAAATCATGGTAACTTGCACTGAATCTCATGAATCAAAATGGTCCTCAAAGCGTATATAAAGAGACTTACTCAATCAAGTGTTTGACAATAAAAAAAAAGTTGGTCCAAAAATAGAGAAAGTTTTAAACAGTTGAAAAAAAAATGGGTATTTGCATATCCTCTGCATCTGAAAAGATTCATGAAGTTGACTTTGGCCATGAAAATGTGGTTTATTATCATGAAACTGATGAACATGATCATGGTCATGAAGGTAAAAAAGTTGGTTCTCTGTTTTCTCAACAGGGTAGCAAAGGACCAAATCAAGATTCTGCAATTCTTTATCAGGTTTGTACCTGATTTTGTTTTGCCAAACACACCCTTACCACTTTCATGGTTTTGTTTGGATATCAAGAATTTATCAATTTTTATTTTTTTTTTTATTTTTTTTGTGAGATTCCAAAGATTTGGGAATGAATCTGTCAGAGAGAAAATCATACTCCATTTGTCCCAAAATGAATGCCCTTTTTTTTTTTTTTTTTTTAATATGTTCTTGATCAAGAGAAAATTTGAAAATTGTTTGGACATTCATTTTGGGACGGAGTGGGTTATTTTTTTCTTGGTTGTCTTTTTATTGCTTAATGTTTTTCAACTTTTATGTTCTGCAAATAGGCTTCTTAAGACTTATCAAAATCTGATTATGAAATATTGTACTTTTGATAGGGTTATGGAATCAAAGATGGAGCTTTTATGGGAGTTTTTGATGGGCATGGAAAGAATGGTCATTTTGTAAGCAAAATGGTGCGAAATCGCTTACCGTCTTTAATCCTTAACCAGAAGAATTCTTTCACAAAGCTGAAAACAGTTCATGATGAAAATGAACTGGGGTCAAACAAAGAGTTCAACAAATGGCAAGAGGCTTGTGTTAGTGCCTTCAAAGTTATGGACAAAGAGATTAAGCTTTTGGAGAATTTGGATTGTTCTTGCAGTGGAACAACTTCTGTTGTTGTCATTAGACAGGTAAAAAATCAATCTTTAAGGTCTTGTTTGGTAGCAGAAATTTGGGGACGGAAGTAAAGAGTAGTAATTTGGGGACGGAAGTAAAATAGTGTTTACTTGTATCTAAGATTAGACTACTTCATGATTGTAGATTGTTCAAGCGGAGTGATCAAGCTAGTTAAACGCAAGACTAAGGTAAGGAATTACGCTCTTAGTAGTATATTTGGTTTCAATCCTTTAATAGGGTTCCCAATCTCTGATTTTGTTAAAGTAATCTACCTAGGTGGCTAGGTAGTATTTTAAATAACTGTTCCGTTCCGCGAATGTTACCGTTCCTTGTTATCCACCCTATTGATTATATTATTGTTCAATTGGGTCATCATGTGAATGATTGGTATTGTGATTTTGGTGTCTACAGTGAAATGTACACTTTTCTTTAGAAAGTGATCAAGTAAAGTTTTGAAAAGATAAGCTTTGTTTTGTAAAGCTCTTTAAAGTGAAGTTTTGTAATAAATAAAGTAACTTACAGTTATCCATAATCCCGAAACGGATAAGTGGACCCCTTATAGTTATCCATAGTTCTAAGAGGAACATGTGGACCCCTTTGCGTTGCTTGATGAAGTAACGTAGGTTATCATGATACACCGATATTGGGTGCGGTAAGTAAAAACCCGAGCCCTGGGTACAGCGCGTGCTTAATCCCTAAATTAAGTCAAGTAAAGTGTTTTGTGTAAGGTTGTGTTTTGGAAACTGATTTCTGTAGCCACATGTTTTCAAAGTAATGAGTTGTTTTCATTATTGGTAAATGTTTTTTTTCAAACTGAGTACCTGTTTGATCCTTGAGTTATATCCTTTCACTGTTAATTCATTGTTACCGTTCGTTTCGGTTATCTCCTCTTAGTACCCGAGGGGATTCCGTATGAACTTACTGGGCATTGTTCGCTCATTCCTTCCATTCTTATTTCTCTCCAGGTTATAAATAAGCAAATCAAGGGTCGCAAGGTTTTCGCGGCGTAGGAGTTACCTTTTCAAATAAAGTTAGTTAGTAGATATGAATCCCTTTAAGTTTTGGTTTTGTATTTTCGTTAGTTACCATCTCGAGCTAGTGGCTTGTACTAGCCGTTATGGGTTTGATATTTTGTTTAAAGTTGAATTGCGGTTATTTGTAGCCGTTGGGGCATCATAGATTTGGGATTTATTCATTATAGTTATTATTTATCAGTTGTGAAAAGTTGGGGTGAAAACAGCACATAAGAAGAACCTGCTTACCATAAGCAATACCGCACAGTTCAGGAAAACCACACTCTCCAAAAAGGTTAATCAAAGCAAGGCTCCTAACCAGAAAAGACTTATAGTTGTTTCAATGTTAAGGGCTCAAAATAGGACAGCAAGGTATCATAAGAATGCTGGGAGAGTTCTCTTAAATCTCTGTTTTCCATTATTGGTGTCCTGGTCCAATAAAAAAATGTAAAATAAATACTGGAGGAGGTGGAAGCCAGCAATGCCAACTTCTGAGGTCTGTAGTGTAGCTGCCTAAGGCAAAAGTTGCTTTGAGTACCGTCAATATAATGTATCAGGAAGCGAGCTTGGACATTTCAGATATTCAAGCTCAGAAGGTAGCTTAGAGATGTATATGGTGATAACTACTCCCTCCGTCCCAAAATGATCTTCACACTTTTTTCAACGTTACTACGGAGGAACTTTGAGCAATGATTTTAGATTGATTTAACTATCCTAATGAAAATCTAAAACTTGTTATTGATAGTATTATTGATGGTGGTCAATAACAAGTTTTAGATTTTCATTAGTACAATTGAATCAACCTAAAATTATTGCTCAAAGATCCTTCGTAGTAACGGCGAAAAAAGTAAGAAGATCACTTTGGGACGGAGGGAGTATGACTGGCGACTCTAATGGTGGTACAGAGGCCAAGGTAGGCTCTACATCTTAAATGTATTTTCCATGATCTTCCTCCGGGAGAGGTAAGATATGCTAGATGTTTTTCCAACTATAATTCATGATGCAAATATAATCTTTTTCTTTTGATTGCAATTACTTCTCTAATTTTTTGGCCAAATATCATAGAGCATGAGTTGTATCAGCAGGGAGTTCTTACGATCAACTTTAGTGGACATTATTCACTCAAAAGAAAGCCATTTTCAGAAGTATAAACAGGATGTCTGTTTGCTGCTATTATCTGCTCAACAATCATGCACATATTAATATACAGCTTGGAGGACCAGGTTCGATAAGAACAAAGGTAGCCAGGTCAGTAATTCTACTCATATGAGTATCTAGTTCAGAAAACAGGGGATGTCAGAATGGCTCAAGCTTGGTCGTGGTGTTGATTGATTGTAGTATTTTATAGCAGGTCAAGTCTCTTGTGTCTTTAATACATCGATTACCTTTCCAAGGTTACAAATTAGAGGACAATGCTTATCATGATAATGACACATCAACTCAAGCCACATGCATATCATGGACCTTCTATAATTCACAGACATAAAAGAAAACAACGCACCTCAAACTCTCTTCCTTTTTTCATGATCTCCTTGAAGGCATTTGGATCACGCGCTTTCAGAATGTTCCATAAGATACCACCCCCTGTCTTGAATCGTCTCCCATCGGCAGTTTTCTGACCTCCACAAGATTGAATTGCATCCACCTGGTAACGGATCATCACAAATTTAATGATGCCTCGTAATCAAACATATCCTTTAAGAATTACAAAAGGGTGAGCTGAATCTCTAATAAAATTGTAATTTTGATCTTGAATGAGTAACTGATTTGTGAAACCCTTAACATAGAAAAATTCACTAAAACTTCCAAACATGAATGGTGAAAACATGATATCCATGCAACAAATAATCTCCCCCCTAAAGGGTGGAAGCAGATTGTGCTATCTATTTCAAATATATATATTCTGACATTTACAACTACTCACTCTGTCCCGGATTAAATGTCGCCCTATTTTGTATGTTAGTACGAAGAACTTTTGAGCAATAATTTTAGGTTAACAATTATCCTAACGAAAATTTAAAAATTGTTACTGATAGTATTTATAATGGTGCATCAATACCAAGTTTTACTATTTCATTAGGATAAATAAATCAACCTAAGTTTATAATGCAAAGTTCCTTCGTACTAACGTACAAAAAGAAAGCGACATTTATTCCCTAACAGAAGGAGTACATTTTAGTACAAACAAAAATATTCCTGACATAGCATTTCATTCATGTAACCTAAATCACAGGGCATAAAACGTCCCAAAATGATCTTCTCATTTGCCATTTTTCATTGTCCCAAAAAGTTCTCATTTATATAATTTAGGCTTAAATGTTCATAAACACAACATGGCTGGTGAAGCAAGTGTTCCTATCCTTAAAAAGTTTGAATAGTCAAATGTGAAGATCACGGAGGGAGTATATAAAATGAGGGGTGCCAGAGAACTACCCTAGGTCATGGCACAAACTACTTATAAAGGTGCACAAGGAATCCCCGGGCAGAAAGGATCCGAGGAAGGATCCCCACCAGAACTTTACCCTGCATATATTATACTCCCTCCATCACAGAACAACTTAACAACTTGCACCATTTTTCTCCGACACAAGAATTAAGGATAGAGTATATATACTCAAAAGTATTGTGAGCGGGAAAGTGGTTGTGTGTATGATGATTTGAGAATGGGACACACAATTGAAGTGTGTGACACAAGTGGGGTAGGGTAATTAAAGAAAGAATAAAATTTGGACATTTTAGGAAAATAGGACTTACCAATGGGACAATGGGACACCAACAACAACAACATTACAACAACAACATTACCCCAGTGCCGCAAAGGCTCCCACCTATGGTGGGGTAAGGGGGGGTCGGATGTACGCAGCCTTGCCCCTGTATTAAAGCACAGAGAGGCTGTTTCCAGATGACGACAATGGGACACCCAATAAGAAAATTGGTGCAAGTTGTTATGGAACGGGGGAAGTATGCAAGAGGCCGTTTGCTTCCAGAACTTGAACCCGTGACCTCAACGTCTCACGGCAACACCTTAACTGGTGCGCCAAGGCTCCCCTTCGGCGCAAACTACTTAGAAAAAGAAAAAATTAAAATAGAGAAGGGGAATAAAATTTCTAGGCATTCTTCACTGTCAGAATAACTCTCCCAGGGAGCACATATGTTACTGCTCATATGTTTTTGGAATCACTATTCAAAGGAACCATAAGGGTATTCAACTTCAACTTCAACTTAGGGAATTTTTAATTGGCTTTTTGTTTTTGATTTTTTTTTTTTTCCTTTTTTTTTCTTTGTCACAGATTGAAAAAGAGAGGAAGGGAGTTTCTATATTATACTTCAATTAATTCAGGAAATCCATTTTATCAATGAAACATATATTACGAATGTTATCTTTTGGATGTAAAACTGTATTTTCTGTGCTGTGTTCATACCAAGTGATGGAAACTGCAAATGATACGCCAAAACATTGACATCAATCACACCAATAGGAATAATGATGTTTTTCAGCCAGGAGATTTCTTAGCTCAAAGATCCACATGACGGGAAGCAGTAAAAGGGCTTCTGGAAGTGACATCTGCGAGTGTAGGGAAACAATATTGATCATCAGAAACTAAGAAATGCAGAAGATTAACAAATAGAGTGAACACTGCAGCTCTACACTGCTTAAAAGTCAGCTCTCACCTTCTTAGGAGCACGGAATGGAACTTTCTCGACTTCCTCAAAAGCCAACTGCTAGATTTATTCTAAACCTTACAATGTCCTAACGCAAATGAACAGATGATGGACGAGCGATGGTAATAGACCATGCTTAGAAGTACTTCGATAGGTCAGTAACCGCATGTAATTTTAGTCTCGCTATTTAATTATGCAAAGAGAAAATGAGAGAGAAAAATGAATAAGATTGCTTCTACTAAAACACCTTGCTTCAGAAGAGTTGTAATCTAGACTTCAAGACTCTAGCTATTCTGGTTACAAAAGTAAAACACAAAGCATATAATTCATGCTACTTTCACAACAGACACGTGAAAGGCTGAAAATAGATCGTTAAATTCTTCATTTCAACAATTTTGATTCATATGCACTAATGCTTCTATTTGTTATGTAAACAATTTAATCGGTCGTGTAGAAAAAGCTTGTGAGAATGAAATTCAAGCATCCACCAATATAATACAGAAAAAGAGTGATACCTCTTTGACAAGATCACTCAACGCAGATACACCAAGACAACCCACAGCAGTCCACACCAAGTAAGATTTTCTCTCTCTCAAGCGCTTACATGTGTCCAGAACAAATCTGCAAATGGCATTTGAAAAAACAGTCAGTTTGTGGTTCTCCTCCTTCCATTATAAAGCAATTTATAAACAAAAAACACCAAATATTCAATTGTTATTCAGAATTCATAGAAACCAAAATTATTGTTCCTTGAAGGAATCATATTATATTTTCGTTTTCTTGATAGAGACAAAAGGCTATCAACCTACCCAGCTACCAAACGAGCCCTAACTGTCTACATGGAGAGAAGAGGGGGGAAAGGGGTTTTGCATCACTCATAATATATTCTAGGTCTACCAACACTCAAGGCCTATAATCAAACAACAATAGAAAACTCTATAAAAACAAATTAAACTGGCAACTAATTTGTACTCTACATTGATCAGTGAAAAAAAAATCTAGGGTTTCATTTCACGCCACCAATTTCTGCAATAAAATTAATATATAATAATAATGAAAACGGGAACGGGAACGGGAACGGGAACTTCAATCAAAAAATAAATAAATTACGTACTTGTTAATGTCGGTGATATTAGTCCCATTACAGCCCTTCTTGGCCCCACCTTTCTTCTTCTTGTTCTTCTTTTTGTTCTTTCGCGGTCTTCGATTTTGACTCCCAGGTTCTCGGCTCAGCACTAAATCAACATCTCCGGCACCGGTTTCCCCCAACTCAGTGGCCTGCGACGGTGAATTGTTGTCATCTAACAACTCGCCTTCTTCTACATCAAGCATCTCAACATCTTCGCCGCCATCTTCACTGAAGATAGCATCGAATATGCTCTCTCCGCCGCCTCCCTCCATGAAAACACACACCGGTTGTGACTGCAACCCCGGTGAAAAAGGGTTTTATAAAGTCGGAATTTGTTCGTTTCCAAATAACACCCCGCACAGCATGGGTCTATATTTTATGTTTAATCCCTTTAACTTGAACTCTCAAAAAAGTAAGCCCCTGGACTTTGTCTTTTGGGCGTTTTATCTCCTTATTTTTGTTAACAATTACTTACTCCCTCCGTCATATACTTATCGCTACTTATTTACATTTTTGGCGTCCCATACTTATTGCTACTTACCCAAAATGTTCACTTTTCTCTCTCATATCCACTCACAACAACTATCCACTAACTTGTTTTCTCTCTCCTACCCACACACAATACTTGCTTTTCCAACATATTTTCTTAATCCCCGTGCACTCCCATTTGGTAGCAATAAGTATGGAATGGAGGGAGTATCTCGTAGATCTTTTTACGCATTTGAAGATTACTATGTGTTAATCCTCATGCACTTCCATTTGGTAGCAAATAAGTATGGGATGGAGGGAGTATCTCGTAGATCTTTTTACGCATTTGAAGATTACCATGCATGCACTGACACTCGTTAATACATTGTTAACATTTCAAAAAAAAAAAAAAAACTTTTCGAGATCTAAACATCATCTTTTGGGTTCCGATTTATCCTGAGTCAAAAAAAAAAAAAAAAAAAAAAAGCTCATTACCGCCCGCACGCTCAAACGAGTCAATAAACTCAAATGGACATGCATTGGCCCTTCGTAAAACATGCATTGGTACTCAATAGCACGTGTACCGGCACTAACAAAATACATGATACTTAATAACATATACACTGACACTCTTTAAAAGATGCAATGATAGCACCATTATAAGTATTTTTTTGGTACGGGGAATAGCGATTGTGTTACTAAGAATATTTTTTGAGCAACATTAAATATACTTTTGAGTTCCCGTTATAGTCATTTATAGAGTGCAAGAAGCATTGTTTTTGAAAGATAGTGTTTTTGAGTGTCAGTGTGTCGATGCTAATTAGTGCATGTGTGCTAATAAGCCAAGTTATTTACGATACTGCCACCAAGATTTTAAAAGAAGTTTCATCTTGTCACGCCCCGAATCCGCGGTTGCACGGACCTCGAAGCGCGACGAACAAAACGAGAATCAATCAAAAGCCAAAACTGAGACATGAAATTTTTCCTTCATCTTGTAAACAACCAAACCAAAACTATACAAGACAAGAGCTTGAGTTGAGTACATCAGAGCTACTAACCCAAGACCGAAAATCAAACATTACGAACCAAAATCTACAAACTTACAATTTTACACAAGCTAATAATACACATAGCAAAGTACAAGTCTTCCATAAAAGCAAAATGACTTCTACTCTCAATCCAACCCCCTAGCGCCAAAACATCACGGATCTTTTCTAAGCTCCACCTGGGAAGGGAAAAAAAAGAATAAAAGGGTGAGCACAAATAGCCCAGTAAGGAACTTGCCAACAAGGTTAGGATAGTGTATAGAATCCCAACTCAGTTTAACAAAGCGGTAATGATCAAACCAGTTCATGAATATCAAGACCCATCCCAGTGAATGAAATGAACGATAACAAAGAACTTCGATGTCTAATCCATAGCACTTTTGAGTCGGCCGAATGCCCAATGTCAAGTCAATTCAAGGTTCAAGGTTGGCTCAAACATCAAACTATCGCCTGCAGAGTATAATTTGATCTCGGAGCCACAAGACAACAACCGGTGTTGGATCCTCTATTAGTCGAGGATTTCAAGTGTTTTGAAGTTCAAGTAACTCAAAGTGTCTATGGCGGAGTAACAATGAACAATACAAGCAATAATACAAAGTTGTTCCAATAACAATGACAAGAAAGGTTTCAAGGCTGACAAGAACCCCTTACCAATACCAAACGATACTCCAAACAAGATGCTCAACTCAGCTTACCCGATTCGATCTAACATAACAAAATGTACAAGGTCCAAGAGTTAGTATCCATCATATAAAAACAAAGTGACATAAACGAAATTATACACTTTATGAACATCAACGAAGTTATTCAATGAAATACTCAAATTAACCACAAAGATCCTCAAATTACGATTTCATATAAATTAGATATCATTTATCGAAAATTAGTTACTTTCAATACGTCCCAAATCACTGCAGCCACGAAATATTCAATCTGAGACAACTAGAAGCAGAATTAATATGAAATAACTAGACCGTTAGGAAGAGCATGAAAAATTACAGAATTTAGACCCAAGAATCAATTAATTCCGAGTTCGGATGAATTATTTATGAATTTTCTAAGTTGACGGGATTCGAAAAGCTTCTACCATGGACTGCTCCGATAACAGGTATTCTGAGAATAACAAACACATTTTCTGGATCTGAAAGTACAATACTTGGAACCCTCACAGAAAAACATCCAACTTAGACACTAAAATTATTGCATTCCGGTTTATAACGAAGAAATTATGAGTCATAATTGATAAGCAAGTTTTCCTAACATTTCAGGGACTAAACTGAATTTAAATTAAACTCAGGGACCAAACTGGGATTTTCGGAATTAATGTTCTTCAACCTTTGTTCATGCCCAGCAAGTTCATCTTAACCCTTTTTCTTTAACTAAAACATGGCAGATTGAGAATAAACATTAAAACCCATCAAATTACCTTTCATCCTTATATAGTTATGCACACAGAGAACCCACATACTAAGAATATAATAAAGATAAGAACACTAAACAGAACAATAATTACTACACATACATACATGCTTGCAATTTAACTCCTAGGGACATATTTGTGTAAGTCACCAATTTAAATAATAAAACTCCAATTAATCTAATTTCAAAACCATGTCAAGCATCAATCTAGTTTCTTTTTCATTTAGTCATGTATATTTTTATTTTATTTTTTGGTTAAAAGGAAATAATTTAGTCATGTATATACATACACATAATTACGAATTATAAGCAGTAACAATACACACACAGACAAGAGCAAGGGTAAAGAAGCAAACTGATTTCATTTCTAGTTAATTTGAGCACTGCTGCTCCCTCTCTTTCTCTTGTTTCTTTATTTTTCCTTTTAGGTAGTATTATGATGGACAGATGACTCACCCAAAAGAAGAAATAACCCAAGTTGAACACCTCCTTCTTGCCTAGGGATGCAACGGGGCGGATAAGGGACGGGTTTGACCAAAACCGTACCCGCCCCTCAAGGAACTCCCCTTATACCAAACCCCCCCCCCCCCGCCCCGCCAACTAGTAAACCCGTAACCGCCCCGCCCCGTATGGTTCATAATCACAATTTTTTTTGGGCTTTAGCCCAGCCTTTAAAGAGTCCAACAACCCAACAATATACAATTACAACATTGTATCAAATTTAAACTCAATCTAATAATTTCAACAATCTCATTCACACCCAAAGTATACAATTACAACACATTTATAGTAATTTATTGCATATATTAGTATATGGGGCGGGGGCCCGCGGGTTGGGGTGTGTAACCAAACCCGCCCCGCAACCCGCCGGGTTTTGAAAAAAAACTACCAAACCCGCCCTGCTGCGGTGCGGACTGTCCCGGATACGGAGCGGGTTCGGATAGATTGCCATCCCTATTCCCATGTGATAAGTGAATTGCTGGCACAAGAAACACATAGGGCCCACGCTTAATTTTATCCCCTGATGTCAAATACTTGAGTAAATCCTTATCTTGATCTTGTTTTCTTTTATTTTTTTCTTTGAAATTATACTCCCACCGTCTCAGAGTAAAAGAGTAAAAGTCCTACTTTTTATTATAACAATATCATTTAATTAATCAGATTGTTTATTTAATATAATTAATTTAATTGTAAAACATACCCAACCAAATCAATTACATAAATGTACCCATAAATAGTACCAAATATAAGCATACAATTGTGACCAATTATTTGAAGTGTTACACATCTATTTACAAAAAGGTCAACGCGAGTAAAATATTTATATTTTAAAAAAATTGCGTATATTTGAAACACACAATCTTTTAAATTATTAAAATAATAAATAGAAATAGACTAGGGAGTATATAAAAATAATAATAATAATAAAAGCATAAAATAATCATATAATTTTATTCACAAAATTTTAAATATAATAATTTTATTGGCATTAACTTAGAGTCGTGGCAAGTTTACTGTTTCGGTACAACAATAAAAATTGTCACCTCATTTTATAAGCAAAATTTTATGAGAAAATTTTGGGGAAAACTAGTTTCTCCATAAGTTATAAAAAGTCTTGTTTTTATAGGGTTAATGTTTAGGGTTTAAATTTTAGGGTTTAAGATTTAGGGTTAAGGATGGTTAAAAAGTGGATTTTTTATAACGGGAGGAGGAACTAGTTTCCCCAAACCAACTCAACATTTATTGCTTGTAAAGAAAATGATGGCTGAGGGCTCGTCGTACTATAATCAAGTAGGCATTCAAAAGTGCTTCTTTCAATTTAGAAAAGAGAAATAATAAAGTTACAAAAAATGGCTCTAAAATGTGGCTTACAAAATGAGGTGTCATAATTGTATTGATGTTTTTAATTAGAGTGTGCCGGGTCCACTATCTATCGATGTAGCCAATAAAATATCGCCACCACATCTTGTATCCTTCATTTTGTAACTTTCTTTTGTAAGCCTAGCATTGCCCGGAAAGGGAAATAAACATTCAAATCAAAATCCCTTAATTTGTTTTCAAACGTGGAATTTTCCAAAATTTAATAAATGTTCAAATCTGGCTCGTTATATACTTATCGCTACTTATTTCCATTTTTTGCGTCCCATACTTATTGCTACTTACCCAAAATGTTCACTTTTCTCTCTCCTATCCACTCACAACAACTATCCACTAACTTGTTTTCTCTCTCCTACCCACTCACAATACTTGATTTTCCAAAATATTTTCTTAATCCTCGTGTACTCCAATTTGGTAGCAATAAGTATGGGATGGAGGGAGTATCTCGTAGATCTTTTTACGCTTGAAGATTACCATGTGTTAATCCCCGTGCACTCCCATTTGGTAGCAAATAGGTATGGGATGGAGGGAGTATCTCATAGATCTTTTTATGCATTTGAAGATTACCATGCATGCATGCACTGACACTCGATAATACCATCGGCACACTGTTAACATTTCCACAAATAAAACTTTTTGAGATCTAAACATCATCTTTTGGGTTCCAATTTATCCTGAGTCAAAAAAATAAGCTCATTATCGTCCACACGCTCAAACGAGTCAACAAACTCAAATGCACGTGCATTGGCCCTTCGGAAAACATGCATTGGTACTCAATAGCATGTGTACCAGCACTAACAAAATACATGATACTTAATAACATATTCACTGACACTCTTTAAAAGATGCAATGATAGCACCATTATAAGTATTCTTAAGTACGGGGAATAGCGATTGTGTTACTAAGAATATTTGTTGAGCAACATTAAATATACTTTTGAGTGCCCGTTATAGTCATTTAGAGTGCAAGAAGCATTGTTTTTTAATGATAGTGTTTTTGAGTGTCAGTGTGTCGATGCTAATTAGTGTATGTGTGCTAATAAGTCAAGTTACTTACGATACTGCCACCAAGATTTTAAAAGAAGTTTTCATCTATGAGTAGGTTTTGGGGGAAACTAGTTTCTACATAAGTTATAAAAGTCATGTTTTTAACCCTTAAACCCTAAACTCTAAACTTTAAACCCTAAACCTTAAACCCTGAACCCTAAACCTTAACCTCTATAAAAACAGGATTTTTTATAACTAGTTTTCTCCAAAATTTTCTCTTCATGTATTTACAAAAAGGTCAACGCGAGTAAAATATCTATATTTTATAAAAATTGTGTATATTTGAAACACACATTCTTTTAAATTATTAAAATAATAAATAGAAATAGACTAGGGAGTATATAAAAAATAATAATAAAAGAATAAAAGAATCATATAATTTTATTCACAAAATTTTAAATATAATAATTTTATTGTTATTAAGTTAGAGTCGTGGCGAGTTTACTGTATCGGTACAACAATAAAATTTGTCACAAGCAAAATTTTATTGCTTGTAAAGAAAATGATGGCTGAGGGCTCGTACGTCGTACTATAATCAAGCAGGCATTCAAAAGTGCTTCTTTCAATTGAGGAAATAAACATTCAAATCAAAAAACCCCTTAATTTGTTTTCAAACGTGGAATTCATTCCAAAATTTAATAAATGTTCAAATCTGGCTCGTCTTCAAACCTCTCTAAATTTATTAAAATCCAGACAACAATTCAAAGCTACACTGTACGCCGTCTCCCCCAAAATCTCTCTGTTTTCACAAACTGACAGCAATGGCGGCTTGCACCTTTTCTCAATCATCTTTTATCGAAGTAAACTCGAATGGGTTTCCTAGTAAAACCCTTAATCCGACGAGGGTCGCACTTACTTATAAGCAAACGGCCGTATTATCCCGGAAGGCCTCCATCCCGCCGCCGGCAGCCATATCCGTATCCCAGAAGACCTCTACGCCGCCGCCGCCGGTTGAAAAGAAGAAGAACCCAATTGTTGTCATCGATAACTATGACAGCTTCACTTATAATCTTTGCCAGGTATAATTTGAAAACCTTCGGTTTTGTATGGTTGCTTGGGAAATGTTGGAAAAATGATTTATTAGTTTCTTGAATTTGAATTTTATTATTATTAGCTCGATTCTTTACTTCCGACTGTGATAAATTATGTCAAATTTAGGGGGTGGGGAGGTTTTGAGAATCGTCATTTTTGGGATGGTTAGTTGACTGAATACTTCTGTTCAAGTGTTGTTGATTGCTCCCTCCGTCCCGAGATGAATATCCAAAAAAAAACAAACAAACAAAAAAGATTCAAATTTGCTCGCTCTCGATCAAGTAAATTTGGATGGACCTTCATTTTGGGACGAAGGTAGTACTAGTTAATGAGTTTAGTGACCTTGATAATCCTCTATATCACTTGATTCCGTCATTTCATTAAATGACATTGGAAGATCTTTTGTCTTCCACGTTTGAGTGGCAAGCATCCAATGGTGCATTGAGGGAATACGAGAATCTACTTGTGGAGAGGTCAGGGAGGAGCAAACCCCTCCAAAAAATGTGTCTTTGTTGTTGAATTGATTTGTTTCATTTTTTCCTTGTCCAATCATCAAATTACAAGCACTGTATTAAATCATGAGGAAATTGGGACTTTAATACTGATTCTTGAAACAATTGGGCCCTATGTGGTTTTGTGTATCTGATACTCGCAGCTGCAAAAGTAGAAGGGAAAATGTGAGGGAAGAATGGTTTCATACATAATGAATAACTCTGGTTCTTGTGTCTGTATGAATTACCGGGATCACCAGTACTTAAATTGAACTGTAATCCTTCTGAATGATCGAGAAACTTAACAGCACCAGGAAAAACATTGATAAAGTAAATCTATGACCCTCGAAACCCAACAAGAGTGTTTCTTAAGTATTGGGGTGTCAATACTTCAACAATCTTTAATTTAAGTCACCATCTTTTGTTTTGAAATTTGAACAATCGGATAGATATTGGTGAAATGAAATACTCCCTTTTTCTCAAAATGATCTTCTCATTCCCATTTGGCTATTCAAACTTTTTAAGAATATGAATATTTCCTTCACTAGCCATGTTTTGTTTATGCACTTTTAAGGCCAAATTGTAGAAAAGGGAAGAACTTTTTGGGACAATGAGAAACGGCAAATGAGAAGATCATTTTGGGACGGATGGAGTATTATGAGAACCTTCTCCCATATATTGGTCAAATTATTACTACATACTAATGCTAATATTACTAATGAATGTCTTTTATTGCTCTTTCTCTTATTTGTGATACCTTTTTGGAAGCCATGTTGATATCCCAATGCAATTCTGCAGTACATGGGAGAACTAGGATGTCACTTTGAGGTTTACCGCAATGATGAGCTAACCGTGGATGAACTGAGAAAGTAAGGATCTCAATAGTTTTGTAAGTTAATTATGTTGATTTGTGAATCATATGACTTTATGTCCTTCTCTTGATTTCAAGAAGTCTTCTTGAACTTTGTATTTTACTTTGTCCTATATCATTTAGTTACTTATGGACATGACTTCTCTTTCTGTAGAAAAAATCCAAGAGGTATTCTTATATCTCCGGGACCTGGTACGATTATTACGCAGATCTCTTTTTTTCTCTTTCCATGTTCTGTTCGGATAATTTACCATATAATTTCCATGTTCATTCCTCATAGGCGCACCACAAGATTCAGGAATTTCATTGCAAACTGTGTTAGAACTTGGACCTAGCATACCATTGTTTGGTGTTTGTATGGGATTGCAGTGTATTGGCGAGGCTTTTGGAGGTGAGAGCTCCTAGATTATATCTTCTTTTTTCTACTGTTCATTAAATATTCACTTGGAGAAGGATAATATAGAGTATTACATAATGTTGTCAAAATCCAAGGTGTCTATAATTGTTACACCTCATCTTTTTTATATCTAGTCATATATACCCAGTCACACACATACTTTAGAAATGTGAAGTCCTTTTCGGTCATGACCTTGTCTACACATGCGCACACTCTCCACATCTCTGGTACATGTGTGTGTATTACACTCATATCCCTCTGTCCTGGAAAGATAGTCCCATTTACCATTTTTGTTGGTCCCATAAAGATAGTCCCATTTCCATAATTGAGGGATTAAATTCATTGAACTTTCATAATTGCCCTTGTGATAACTAAGGATGAGAGGTGACAAAGAGAGAGGGTGAGGGGAGAATGAAAGATAAAGGAAGAAGAGAGGAGGATAGTGATGAAATTAAAATTTGTGTTCTTAATATGTTTGAGTAGTGAAAGGGGACTAACATTATGGGACAGAGGGATTATGCACTATCTCCAATGATGCCCAAAATTTAATTTATCAAAACACTTTTAGCTTCTAATAACAAAAAGATCTTACACTGGGATGACCAAGGAATTAGACTTTACGAAGCAGATTATAATGGCGAAGTAAATATTGTCTTCCACGTTGCCCATAATTGTCGTGGAGCCAGATTTTTGAAATTTCTCTCTTTAGATCTACAGAGTTCATGTTTTGTGCAATCTGTTTCTTGTTACTTTTAGTAGACACATTCTGCAGGTGAGGTTTTTTTCACTCAAATAAATTCAGTATTGTTTTATTCTTGAAAGAATAAATTCAGTAATTTTTTGTAAGCTGTACTCCCCCGTCTCATAATAAGGGGCACAAATTTCCTTTTTGAGTGTCCCATTAATAAGTCCCATTACTAAAAATGGAAACATTATAATACTTCTTTAATCAATGGGGCCAACTTGTTATGCTCACTACAACTATCCACTTACTATTCTCTCCCCACTTTCTCTCTCCTACCTCACTTTTCATACTCACAACACCTACTCCACTACTATTACATCTTGGGCAATGCTAGGGGCACAAAAGAAGTTTACAAAATGATGGATACAAAGTGAGGTGGCGACATTTTATTGGTTGCATCGATTGTGGGCCCGGCACATTCTAATAAAAAACACTAATAAAATTTTGACACATCATTTTGTAAGCCACATTTTGTGGCACTTTTTGTCACTTTATACTCTCTCCTTAATTTCCATGATGAACAATTTTGTGCCCTTTATTATGAGACGGAGGGAGTATATTTATTCCATGCTCTTCTCATTTTGTGCCCCTTATTATGGGACGGAGGGAGTATACTTTATTTTCTTTGGTTGACAATTATTTATTTTTCGTGGATTTATATCTAGGTTCTTGCTTTGGTTTTAAAATTTGCAGGGAAGGTTGTGAGGTCTCCTTATGGTGTAGTACATGGAAAAAGCTCTCTTGTGTATTATAATGAGGGTGGAGAAGATGGTTTATTTGCAGGCTTATCAAAGTAAGTTCATTTTTCGGGTACCAATTCCTCCCATGTAATCATACGATACGACTTAGGCTTTTGGTTTTCTTGGCTGCTTAATGCTGGCTTATTTTATTTTTTCTTCCAGCCCATTCACCGCTGGACGATATCATAGCTTGGTGATAGAAAAGGACAGTTTTCCTAGCGATGCACTTGAAATAACTGCTTGGACAGAGGATGGCTTGGTAATGGCGGCTCGTCACAAGATATATAAACATCTCCAGGTCAGATTATCCTTTTCCTATCATGACCCACTCTATATATATACTCCCTCCGTCCCTCTTTAATTTACAAAAATGAGTCTTGGCACAAGAATTAAGAAAATGATTGAAAAGGTGATCTGTTGCGAGTGTAGATAGTTGAGTGAGAGAGAGAAAGTGGGGTAGAAAATAGTAAGTGGATAGTTGTTGTGAGTATGACAAATGGGTCCCACTATTTGAAAAGTATTAAAACACTCCATTTGGGGACATTTTAGATTAAAGCTGGACAACCAAAATAGCAATTTTTGTAGATTAAAGAGGGACGGAGAGAGTATATAAAGAGAGAGAGAGAGAGAGAGAAACCTGGTGCTACAAGAGGCAAGAGCCCCCCACTATGTGTGTGGTTTAAGGTAGGGCCGGGTGGAGCGCACATGATCTTGACCGACTTCATATTGTTGGAGATTACCAGCCTGACTTAATAGAGATGATGGTGATGCTTTTAGCATATCTGACTTGCTATTATTTGTTTCAACACGTTAAAAATATGAATGAGATAGAAAAACAATAGCTAATTACGTACGGAGTATTATGAAAAGAATGTCAAATATCATTTGAATTATAAAATGAGAAAAATGGGAGAAAATTACCCTTGATATAGTTGTATTTCTATCTCGTTTGTGATCAAAATAACAAAATTGTCTTTCACGACGTGGAAATTGCAGGGTGTACAGTTCCATCCAGAAAGTATTATAACCACAGAAGGAAGGGCAATTGTTCGTAATTTCATCAAAATGATCGAGAAAAAAGAGATCGAATCACAAAGTTAGACACATAACATCAAAGTTGATGGCCATATGCGAAACGCTCATATCAAGCTAAACTAGAACAACTGCGGTTGAGAACAATGTGCCGATCGAAACCAGGTACCTCAAGTTTTTTTCTGTTTTTTATACTTGTCAGAAATCCGTCATTGGACAAATTTAGTAAAACATTTCTTGCACATTCTTTCTTGGCTCTAGTTTTTTGGTGAGACATTTTTATTGTCCAGTGTTCAGTGTTAAGTGCTGCTAGTTAACTAGCCTTCACTACAAATAGTTTGCATTTGTACGCCATTACTAATAGCATTGACTTGATCATAGCGTACGTTAAATATTTAACGCGAATGGCCCAATGCTCACGTTCAAAGTCACAAACGGTGCAATTGTATTTTGTTACTCTAAAAGATAAAGATAAGGACTTAAATGTCAATTGAATTGTGGAAAGAAATTTGGGATTATATTGCGTCAATAAAGGACATACTCCCAACCAAAATTATGATCTTCTCATTTGCCACTTTGATTTTTCCAAAAAGTTCTTATTTCTACTCCTCCTGTCTCTGAATAAATGTTATAGTTGATAAGTCAATGTTTATAAGCTTTTAGCTGTGTTTCTTTGACTACCCTATTTATTCATATGGGTAGAGTTACACCTTCTATGGCATTGCAATGCTTGTGCCTATTAGAATGAGTAGTATAGGAAGATCACGAAACTTCATAACCAAACTTCATACCCTGTTTTTAGTCAGACGACATTTATTTTGAGACAAAATGGAAAGCAGTGCATTTATTCCGGGACAAGGAGAGTACAATTTAGGCTTAAAAGGGAATAAACAAAGCTTCATTAGTGAAAAAAGTGTTTATATCTTTAAACGTTTGAATAGTGAAATTTGAAAATTATTTTAGGACGAATAGTGAAATTTGAAAATTATTTTAGGACGGAAAGAGTATTACTCTCTCTACCAAACTCCACCACCACATTCAAACTCCACCACATTCAAAGTAAACGTGGTAAGTTAAGAAATATCATTACCAAGAAGACTTGGTTTTAAAGTTGTAAACAAAAATGATTTTTATACATAAATTCAAACTTTAACTATTGTCCAGGCTTTTCATAAATCAAGGTTGAACTAATAAAGTAGGTTTTTGAAAAAAATAAAAAAATAAAATGGAACTTGGACCAAAATACGATTTGTTTGATCTGTATTTGACTGATTCAATTGATTATTAGTTCGTCCCCTGAAAAATCTTGCAACATCTGATTCGATTTTGCTACTGTGCCTGCTGTAAAGCGTACGTGTTTGCAGAAGCTTCTTCCCTTTAAGGAAAATGTTCGAAAAATCATTCCATTAAAAACTAAAAAATGGATGGTAAGTATGAAATGGTTAGAGCTTTAAGAAAAATGTGCGCACGGAGAGTCAAAAAGTAAGCGATTTTGGCCTATTTATACGATAGAACATAACCCAGATACATATCCGCAGTGAAATTGTGTGTCAAATCAAGAAAAAAAAAAAGGGTGAACATGCAATGTTCTACGCAAAGCATGGGCGACTTCCAGAGCTGAAGAAATGTTCTTGTGAGCTTTGTTCATGTCTCACCATTTTGTTCCTGCTAACTTTTTTCATTATATTCACCTCTCTTACTCTCAAACTTACTCCCCCAGATCCTACCTGTTTAATCGACCGATTTCACATTTCGACACCCTTTTCCGATTCCAATTTTATCATCAACAACCAGACCATCTCCTTTGATTTGAAGCTTGAGAATCAACAGTCATGTATGGGCATTATTTACGATCCCCTCAATCTTACCATTTCTTACCGTCCCACCAAAACCACCAATAAAACAATGACTCCTATAGCCGCCTACACTTTCCCCGGTTTTTACCAGGGGTTTGGCAAGACTGCTACTCGGAGCGGCCTTGCCATGGTGGACAGTGCGGTTTACAATGGTACTGCTGCTGATACTGATGCTACTGCAATATTTCGGGTGAAGTTGGATACTAAGGCTAGATATAAGAGCGCCTATGGAATACGAAAGAAACACGGGTTGGTAGTAGGTGGTAATTTTAAGGTTGATGTTACCACCGGTAAGAAAGTTGGCAAGGGGAGAATTAAGCTGACTTGGATAAATGCAGCTGAGGCGGCAGCTCCTAGCCTCTGCCGCCTTGTCGTGGTGGTGGTTCTTTCTACGGTTGTGATTTTCTTTGTGCTCTAGCTTGGTGGAGCGAACGCGCGTACTTGTTTGTAGCTTTTCTAAAAGTGTATTGTAGCTTTTTCAGAGTGTATTATCACTGTCCTAAAAAAAAAAGTCTCAGTTTTGTTTTCAATGTATTAGTAGAAGTCCAAGAAATGCGAATTGTAAGTTTACATTTTAACCTTGTTACATTAGAGTGAAGAATGTGTGGTTGTGATTTAATGGTGTTTTAGATTCAATGCCTTATTAATCTCACGGGTTTGATGCTTGAATATACTCCCTCCGTCTCAAAATGATGAGTATTTATACTTTTTTTCCCGTTACTACGAATGATGTTTGAGCAATAATTTTAGGTTAACTTGGTTGTACTAATGAAAATCTAAAACTTGTTATTGATAGTATTGTTGATGGTGTACCAATAACAAGTTTTAGATTTTCATTAGTATAACTGAGCCAACTTAAAATTAAAAGACCCTTCATAGTAATAACGGAGAAAAGTATGTAAATCAATTTGGGACGGAGGGAGCATCAAACTATATGATGAGAACCCAAAAAAATAGGAACATTTGCTTCCCTTGTCTTCAAGTTCTAAACTTGGAGGACTTAGAGAGAAAAATTTCATCACGTGAACAGTGGCGTAGACACAGGAATTTTTGTCAATGGAGGCAAAGATTGCACAAAATAAAATTTTAATTGTATTTTAGTCAATGGGGGCAAAAAAAAAATAAAAAAAAAATAAAAAATCTAGTGTATTATTATCTTTATCTCAAAGGGGGAAATTTCAATAAATTGCACTAAACTCCCAATTTTCTGTAAAATTTGCACTAATAAATTCATGTAGCTCCGCCACTGCTTGTGAACCTGAAATCCTGTTATAGATCATGCTCCATTGTTGGTGCCAAACTTCATGTGAAAATGACCAAATTAAACGGAAATGTTTAAAGAAAATGCAGTTTTTAGTGAAAAATTCACATTCTTTCATAAACAGAAAAAAAAAAAAAAAATGCCTAACCCATGACTACAAAAAGTTTGTATACAAACACAACACTACCCAAAAACCCTAACCTAATACAAACGATGGCAATTGCATTAAATGAATAAAATGTAACTAGCGTGTCAGAAAGGAAAAAAAAAATT
This sequence comes from Campanula takesimana, assembly GCA_026119855.1. Taxonomy (NCBI): domain Eukaryota; kingdom Viridiplantae; phylum Streptophyta; class Magnoliopsida; order Asterales; family Campanulaceae; genus Campanula; species Campanula takesimana. Next base: position 715,618 of record JAOWBW010000652.1, on the reverse strand, counting down.
GAAACTGAAAAATGACATTTTTGAACCTTTAAACGACCTCGAATGGCAAATATCACGTCTTCCTACGCAAATCTATGATTTGATATGTGATTTGGTATCCTAACCATTTATCAGCGCAAAACAAATTCAACACCATTAGTTTCTAGTTCCCCTATTATGCAACTTGTTGTTGCATAAGAAACAACATTAACCAAAACAAACAATTTTTCCCTCATGTAATAAACTTATGTGTGTTTTTATACAAATTTTCAAAATTGACACTCCAGTTGACTTGTCAATGTTTTTCTAAGTTGACACTCGCTACCCCTGAACTGAAGTTGTACTTCCATCAACTTATGGTATCGCTTTCATATGTTAACAACATGAGAAACATGAGGATAAGCTCAATATTCACACTTAGGCGGGACCCCTATAATTATTGAGACGGGTCTGCGACTAGTTATTTTATTGAACACAAAGTTAATTTAGTGAAAAACTGGGGAAAAAACAAGTTTTTCCTTAAGTAAGCGTAAAACGCCTTCTTTAAAATGGCGCAGTGGCATTTTTGTAATAAACGGGAAGTTGTTTTCAAAAACAAGGTTGCATTTTTGTAAATAACTGTCGGTTATCGTAAGTGACAGCGGTAGTGTTAAAAAGTGTCGGTCATGTACACTGACACTTATTGACACTACCACTAACACTTTTGATAAGTGTCAGTATCAATGTTTATAAGTGCCAGTGTAATGGCTGACACTTTTAAACACTAGCACTCGCATTTATAAAAAGTGCCAACGACAATGTTTATAAACGCCAGTCCAAATGACTGACACTTTGTAATATTAACACTGACATTTACGATGCTTGCCAGTATTTACGAAAATGTCACTGCTTGTTTTTAAAAACAAGCACCAGCGTCTTTGCAAAAGCACGTTTTACGAATCATTAAATAAAACACATTTTTCATAAGACTTACTCATAAATTTATTCAGGTACCCAGTTTTGGATCTGAAAATTGGTCAAGTGTTGAAGTGCAACACAATGTACAGTACACCATTACTCCTCATTTCTCTAATCTCAAAAGCAAGAGGCAAATGATTTCATTAAAAAATTCTAAAGCAAATTCTAAGCAACTAAACTCAATTTTTAAGATTTTGTATGGAAAGTCGTAACCTCGAATCTCTCATAATCCATTAATTAGGATTAGAGGTTCGAGGTTATGACTTTTTCCATACATTTTATTTAAGGAAAATGGTTAGAATCTTCGTCCATCTCCTTAATAACCATTAAAGTTGAAATTATGCTTCAAATTAAAACCATAATCTGATTTTTGCAGTCCCATTTAAGAAGATGTGCCAATTTCCGGCGCATTTCTACCAAGGGGCACGACTTCCACCCAGAAAATGTACCGTAAAATTCAGTTTGGGTCTCACCTCTGTGTTCCTGTTTATATTTTTTTCAATGTTCTATTTTTTCACTTTCAGATTTACTCCCCCACATCCTTCCTGTTCAATTCACCAATTTCACATTACAAAACCCAATTCAAATTCCACCAGAACAATCTACTTTGACTTGAAACTCAAGAACACAGAGCTTTGTAATGGCATTTTTTATGATCCCCTAAATCTCACCATTTTTTACCATCCCCGTACCGACCCCACAACCACCATCAACAAGACAACGTTAGCTATAGCGGCATACACTTTCCCCGGTTTTTACCAGGGTTACCACAAGACCGCACTTTTGAGTGGTATAGTGCTGGTGGATGGGTCAGTTTTGAATGAGTCTGTTGCTGCTACTACTACGGCTAGTGGTACTGCTGCTGCTGCTGCTGTTGCTACTGCAGTTTTCGGGGTGAAGTTGGAGACTAGGGTGAGGTATAAGGGTGCTTGGGGAATACGCAAGAAATACCGTTTGTTGGTAGGTGCTAATTTTATGGTTGATGTTAATACCCGCAATAATGTTAGCAAAAAGGGAATTAAGTTGCGGTAATTGGTGAAACAAATACTCAAACTTGTTATAGATGATGCTGTACTTGTTTGCAGCTTATTGAAAATATATTACCCTTTGTCCCTCAAAAAAAAAAAAAACTCCATTCTCATGTCTTATTGGATAAATTTTGGACAACTCATTGTCACTCAACCCTAGTCGCAGAAACAATACTCCCTCCGTCCCATACTTATCGCTACTTATTTCTATTTTCGGCATCCCATACTTATTGCTACTTACCCAAAATGTTAACTTTTCTCTCTCATCTCCAATCACAACAACTATCCACTAACTTATTTTTTCTCTCCTACCCACTCACAATACTTATTTTTCCAACATATTTTTTTAATCCCCTTACACTCTTATTCGGTAGCAATAAGTATGGGACGGAGGGAGTACATACTTTCGAGAAAGAAAAATATGGAGGCAAACTTTTATGCAATGCATTTCCTTGTCTTATTCTTTCGCACTTGGAAAGTTGAAGTTTAAAATTTTTGTTAAGGGAAGAAGGTTGGAAGCATACAACTAAGGATCTTGGGCTTCTGTCGTCCGCAGACTTGTCAAAGGCGTTGCCCCGCCTCGCCTTTTTTGTCGCCTCTCAAGGTTATCGCCTCTCCGCAGAAAGGCAGGCGCATGGTAGCCTTTTTAGGTGAGGCGTCGCCTTTGTGGGTGAGGCGAGAGGCGTGCGAGGCGTCGCCTTGTGAGAAAGGCGTGATTAATGAAACTACGACATTTTTTCACTTTCATTTTTAATTGAGTACCCTAGTCTAGCCCTCCAATCGACTAAATTGACAAATCCAGAAGTCGAGACGAGGCGAGAAAGGGACAAGAGGAAAGAAGAAGGGTCGGCGAACCAAATCGATCGTTTAGGCGATCGATTGACTCTAACGAACGCGATGGCGGCGATGAGAGGCGACGTCTACCAGACAGCGGCAACAAGGCAAGTTCGACGAGTTTCAGATAAGAATAATACTAGGGGCACAAAAAAGTCACAAAATCTTGTTCACAAAATCCTAGGTGTAATGATTTTATTGGTGCTTTTAATTAGTGTGTGACGGGTCCATTATCGATGCAACCAATAAAATATCGCCACCTCATGTTGTGAGCATGATTTTGTGCCCATAGCATTGCTCTTCAGATAATATTTTTCTACTTTTCTCCTCTTTTGCGTTTTTAATGCGTTGTTTTTGGTTTTGGGTAGAAGATATATTACACTAAGCTCCCCTCCCCGTCCCCCTGATCTTTTCAAACTTTTATTTGGCTTATTTCCTATTGAGTCCCTATCATTAACATGATTTACCAAGTCTTTTTATATGTTGCATGTGTATATACATTTTTCAATTATCTTTTCATATTTTTCCACCTTGCTCGCTTTTTGACGCCCGCCTCTCGCCTCACCTCTCGCCTCTCTCAGGTACCTTTCGTCCGCCTCTCGCCTTTGACAAGTATGGTCGTCCGTCCTCCGAGTTCAGATCAGTCAGAGATTTATAGTCGATGGGTTATAATTAACAGTACATGAATAATATTTTATCGTATGCGTATTACATTTTATTAAAAAATGTGAAAATGAGTTACATTTTTATTATATGAGTTATATTTTATAGTAGTATAAATTTAACTATATTACAAGCTTTAAATGGTACTCCCTCCGTCCCAGAGTAAGAGTCATACCCCTCATTTGCACGCTTATTAATAAATATTGGAAGTGATGTAAATATTGTGAGTGTAAAAATAAAGTAGGAGAGAGAATAAGTGGGAGAGAATAGTGAATTGATTGGTGTTGTGAGTATAAAAGTAACATATGAAAGAGAATGAGTGGGGTGAATAGTAAAGATTCTTTGCCATTTTAGGAATAAGACTCTTACTCTGGGACGTACCAAAATGGAAAGTATGATTCTTACTCTGGGACGGAGGGACTATATTTTGTGAAGTTAGATTGCACAAAGCCTTGAATCAAATGGTATATTTTGAGGTGGCCAACTATTCTTCTTTCAGTTAATTGCTTATTAAAAACATCAATGCCAATTTGTAGCTTAGTAGTCAGTATTGTGATTCCCCTACCGAAACAGAAGTTGACTTTTTTTTGTTTTAATATTTATTTTGTCCGGAAGAAATAAAAAAATAAAAACCCTCAACGTGTAACGATAAGTAATGAGCCGGTCTTATGAAAACATGTTTTACACTAAGATTGTAAAACACGTTTTGCATTAAGAGGTTTTGTTTTATATTAAGGGATGAAAACAAGTTTTCCACTTAAACGAGTGTAAAACAAGTTTTTCTCGTTACCCCAAGCCAAGTCCTCTCTCGCCATGTCGCTCTTTCTCCTTTTCGGCAGCATCTTTCTCTTGCTGGTCTTTCCTCTCGGCAGCTACTCAGTCTTCATTTATTTTACTTCTTGTTTTCTTTTATACTTTTTTTTCTTTTTCTTTTTTCATTTATTTTAAAGTAAGTTAACAAAATATAACAGAAGTTAGTAACGTGACTAACTTTCATTATTTTTTAAACGACTTCGTTATATTTTCAATGAAATTTTGGATGGAGTTATGACATTAAGAAAATAAAAAAATTTAGTGAGAACATTAAAGACATTAGAAATTGGCCCTTAATTGATCAGTAATCAAAATATTAATTTCACCAATTTATAATTAAGACTATGAAAACTTCTTCCCCTAATGAAACAATATTTTCTTGACATGATGTGCTTTTGGACCGTTTTATACGTTCACATTCAACCTAAAGTACATGACTAGAGCAAGTTATTAGTTTGACAAATTCTTTCATACATCCGGTGTATGCCGTGCCGTGCGGCGGGCTTGGTCCATGGGCCGACCCGCCCGGCTCCTTCCACCTCTCCCGTTGTGACACGTGTCCTTAAAAAAAAAACCCCCCATTAACTTTAAAATGCTATATCTTGATATTTATAATTCAGAAAAAAAATTTAAAAATACCGCTGTGTTCGTCTCGACGAGACGAATAAAACTACATAGGTCATGATATGGTTTGATTTTTAAAAAAAAATATATAAGTTTTTACACATAAAAAGTTTGAGCTGCTCCTTCAGCTAAGATGTAACACTATGTTCTGATAAAAGTAACAAATTCATCTTCAAAATGTAACACGAAAACTGTTAAATGTAACAGCAGTTTTTTACAACAAAAAAATGGGTTTGCATTCCAATTGTTACTTTCTCAATAAAATATTGTTGCATTTCATATAAAATGTTACATTTAAGAATATAAACTGTTACAATTGAGAAAAAAAAAATGTTACATACATTTTTTATAAAATGTAACATTAGTTTTAGTTGTCAATCATATGTTAATTTTGGGTGAAAAAAAGTGTTACATTTGAAAAAAAATGAGTGTTACATTCCTTTATAGAAAGTGCTACACTAATTTAGTTGTCAATCTTTAATTTATTGAAGCAAAATTGTGGTACATTTTTGGAAAAAAAAAGTGTTACATTTGAAGAAAAAATGTGTTACATTTCGTTATAAGAAGTGTTACTTTTGTTGGGAGGAAAAAAAATTGGGATCGCAAAAAAAAAAAAAAAAAAAAATGGCGGCTCAGCTCCTGGCGCCGTCACAGGAGAGTCGCTCTATTAGTTTTAAAGAAGTTTATAATGGAAGAGATTTGGTGGTAACTGTTTGTAGAATCACGATTCAGGCACATACTGCAATTTAACTGGTAGTAGCAATGAGGGATCGGAACTACTATATTCAAAATTATTCTGGCGCAAGCGAGGAACCTGACATCAAAAAGAAAATGATAGCTGTAAATTTATTCGATTTCAAAAAATGATCTCATTGAGATTTGATTTTAACCGATCATTAAATTATAAAGATTAAATGTGACAATCGTAAACTGTAACGACCCAAACTTTCCAACATTTATAATAATAATCCATAACCAGGATATCTCAATGTCAATATAATTCAAATCCAACGTTAACATACAACGGCTAGTTTACTTAACCATAATTCAAAATAAAGCGGAAGCATAACTAAAATTCAAATCTTAACGGCTAGTACAACCCACTAGCTCTTTAACATGAAACCAAAACCATTGTCTTAAAATCCTTCATCATGTCGCGGACCGCCATGCTCTGCGATCTAACCTTTTTCCACTACTTATTACCTAGGTTCAAATGGATATTTCGTACTAAGTACAATCCTGATGCTTCTGTTGACCGACATAAGGCACGTCTTGTTGCCAAAGGGTTTCATCAACGCCCTGGTCTTGATTTTTCTAAGACTTTCAGCCCGGTAGTCAAACCTGCCACAATCCGCAATGTTCTTTCTCTTGCTCTAACTAACAAGTGGCCTCTCCATCAGGTCGATATTAATAATGCTTTTCTTCAAGGCTCTCTCACTGATGAAGACTTTATGAGTCAACCTCCTGGTTTCACCGGTTCTACTCATCCCTCTTATGTGTGTAAACTCCGTCAAGCTCTCTATGGTCTCAAACAAGCCCCTCGTGCGTGGTACAACGAACTCAAGTCCTATCTTCTCTCTCTTGGTTTTCTCAATTGTGTCTCTGACACATCTCTGTTCACTCTAAACTGTCCTCAAGGTCGTATTCTTCTCCTTGTCTATGTCGATGATCTAATCATCACGGGTTCTAACAGATCTCTCCTTGACTTGTTTTATCACTACCTTCGCTTCTCGGTTCTCTCTCAAAGATCTGGGCACCCTGTCATACTTCCTGGGAGTTAAAGTGCTACCTCACCCTCTTGGTCTCTTCCTAAGCCAACATAAATATGTACATGACCTTCTGACCCGTGCTGATATTCTCCATGCAAAGCCCGTACCCACACCCATGCACACTCATCCTCCTCTCACTGCCAACTCCGGCTCCCCCATTCCCAATCCCTTGGATTACCGTGCACTCGTGGGTGCTCTTCAGTATCTGACATTAACTCGCTTCGATATTTCTTTTGTTGTCAACAGGTTAGCACAGTACATGCACTGCCTAACGGATCTTCATTGGGCAGAACTCAAGCGAGTGCTTCGTTACCTTGTCGGCACCAGCTCTCATGGTCTACTTTTGCACAGTGACTCTCCCTCCTCACTTCATGCTTTTACAGATGCCGACTGGGTAGGTGACTCTGATGACTATATCTCCACTACTGGATATATTGTGTATCTTGGTCGTAATCCACTCTCTTGGAGTTCTCGCAAGCAACGCACCTTGGCTCGTTCGTCGACTGAGGCTGAATACAGGGCTGTTGCTGCTACTACTGCTGAGCTTCTTTGGTTACAAAATCTGCTGCGTGAAATTAACTTTGCTCCCTCTGCTCCACCTGTTATTTATTGTGATAATTTGGGAGCCACATATGTTGCTGCTAATCCCAAGTTTCACTCTAAAATGAAGCATTTGGGACTGGATTATCATCTTGTTCGTGAACAAGTACAAGCCAACCAGCTCCGTGTCTCTCATATTGCCGGTTCAGATCAGCTTGCTGATCTCCTTACTAAACCTCTTTCCCACACTCGGTTCCAAGGTTTAACTTTTAAGATTGGTCTTGCCTCGCGGTCGTCCATCTTGCGGGGGCGTGATAATAATAAAGAAGATTCTCCTAATCCTTCTCCTACTTAATCATATATTCTTGACTAATTATCTTTTCCTATTTCTATTGTAAATCTAGTTATATTTAGAATAGGATTGTTCATATCTAGTACAAAGTTAGGACTCTAATACTTTTGTATATATACTGTGTATACCTATCAATAAGAGTTATGTTTTTGCTCTCTCAAATTATCTCTGATAGTTACAATGTTGCATATTTTTCTTATCCATTAATTTGGATTTATAACATAATTAATGGATGATTGTCTGGGAATTCTACCCTCGTATCACACCCACTTCAAAGAATGTAGAGTTGTCCAAAATTTAACCCAGATTATTGATTTTGGAGGTTGAAGTACAGTCATACTGCACGCGTGCAAAATATTAAAAAAACATGTAGGTATGAAAAAGAAAAAATATACTGTATACTATAAACTTTTGCAAGTATTTAACAAGAATGTCAAGAAAATTTTCTTAACAACATGATGATAGTATGAGAAAAGGAAATACTACTCTCTCCTTCCTTAAATAAATGCCCAAACTTCATTTTAAGAGACATCGGAAAAATGTTCACTTTTTATACAATTTAGTGAAAAGGACTAGTGAAAAAAAATCGTAATAAAACATTTAGAGACAAAGTATAAAGGATGGAATTTCGTGAGAGATATTCTGTAGTTTCAAATTAAAAATAATAAGGATTTTTACTAATAAGTCCCCCATAGAAGGTGAAATTTGCCAATAAAAACATACATTTTCATATTCTACCTTAGGGCTCTGGGTTGAAATCAATTTAACCAATAAATCCCTTGCACTTTCTAAATGACAAAAATACCCTCAACCCAATTAAAACCAATTCACCCCTCTTGTCTTTGACCATCTTTGACCGTCACCATTACCTTTGACTATCTCTGGCCACCACCGCCCCCGCCGGACAACCGCCACTGGACCTCCGGCCAACTGCTGCCGCTACAGGATCTCTGGGCACCCGCCGCCGCCGTGGGATCGCCGCCCACCACTAGACTTCTGGCCAACCGCTGCCGGACCTCCGGCCACCCGCCGTCGCTGAGGGACCGCCGCCTCGCCAAACCTCCGACCACCTGCCGCCAAACCTCCTCCACCTCCGATTAATTATGTACATAGTATTTTTCCTACTACAAGTGTGTGTGTGTGAGAGAGAGAGAGAGAGAGATTATTACATCAAAGTTCTGTCAATTCTAGATCACATAAAAATAACTTTATTGTTGCGTCAAGACTTATTCTAAGAAATATAAAGTCAATACATGACATTATAATTTTTTTTTAGAGAGAATACATACACATTATAATGAATACATCATTATTGATCCTACATGGCTACACCTAAGATGCCCTTTAAGTGAATCTTTGGGGTATTCTCCAATAATAAATATATTCAACAATTAATAATTTCAAAAACATTGAATTTTTGAACAAATCTAGCAAATTTTCAGCTCACTAGGACCCACTTTTCATCATCCATTATTAAAAAAATCATGGTAACTTGCACTGAATCTCATGAATCAAAATGGTCCTCAAAGCGTATATAAAGAGACTTACTCAATCAAGTGTTTGACAATAAAAAAAAAAGTTGGTCCAAAAATAGAGAAAGTTTTAAACAGTTGAAAAAAAAAAATGGGTATTTGCATATCCTCTGCATCTGAAAAGATTCATGAAGTTGACTTTGGCCATGAAAATGTGGTTTATTATCATGAAACTGATGAACATGATCATGGTCATGAAGGTAAAAAAGTTGGTTCTCTGTTTTCTCAACAGGGTAGCAAAGGACCAAACCAAGATTCTGCAATTCTTTATCAGGTTTGTACCTGATTTTGTTTTGCCAAACACACCCTTACCACTTTCATGGTTTTGTTTGGTTATCAAGAATTTATCAATTTTTATTTTATTTTTATTTTTTTGTGAGATTCCAAAGATTTGGGAATGAATCTGTCAGAGAGAAAATCATACTCCATTTGTCCCAAAATGAATGCCCTTTTTTTTTTTTTTTTTAATATGTTCTTGATCAAGAGAAAATTTGAAAATTGTTTGGACATTCATTTTGGGACGGAGTGGGTTATTTTTTTCTTGGGTTGTCTTTTTATTGCTTAATGTTTTTCAACTTTTATGTTCTGCAAATAGGCTTCTTAAGACTTATCAAAATCTGATTATGAAATATTGTACTTTTGATAGGGTTATGGAATCAAAGATGGAGCTTTTATGGGAGTTTTTGATGGGCATGGAAAGAATGGTCATTTTGTAAGCAAAATGGTGCGAAATCGCTTACCGTCTTTAATCCTTAACCAGAAGAATTCTTTCACAAAGCTGAAAACAGTTCATGATGAAAATGAACTGGGGTCAAACAAAGAGTTCAACAAATGGCAAGAGACTTGTGTTAGTGCCTTCAAAGTTATGGACAAAGAGATTAAGCTTTTGGAGAATTTGGATTGTTCTTGTAGTGGAACTACTTCTGTTGTTGTCATTAGACAGGTAAAAAATTCAATCTTTAAGGCCTTGTTTGGTAGCAGAAATTGAAATCAAGTTAGATAAACTCGAACGTTCGTATAATATTTTTTTTTCATTTTCTTTTTCGTTGATGTTTACGCAGGGAGAAGATCTTGTTATTGCTAATCTTGGTGACTCGAGGGCAGTTCTGGGAACAATTGCTGAAAATGGAATTGTGCCTGTTCAACTAACAACTGATCTAAAGCCTAGCCTACTGAGTAAGCGAGCACTCTTTCCATAGTACTCCCTCCGTCCCGGAAATATGGTCACTTTCACTTTCATGGTCAACTCAATTGAACTTTGACCATAATTTAATGAAAATTTAGTAATTTCTATTCAATTCTAAAAGTTCTTATTGATAGTGTTCATAATGGTAAAACAATAGCAATTTTCAGAATTTCATAGTGATGACTGGATTTTTATTATATTACAGTCAAAGTTCAATTGAGTTGACTATGAAGTAAAAGTGAGAATATCTTTATCATTAAGTGTTACAAAACAAGCATGAATCTTTATGATTTGTGAGACATGAGTTACATGTTATAGTAAGATGAATTACATTTTATTTGGATTTCTGTACAGTCAGACTGCACAAGTCCCAATTTTTTTAGTTTTGAGACACTATTAATCAATAAATTCATGCATATGCAGAGGAGGCAGAACGAATAAGGAAGTGCAATGGTCGAGTGATTGCACTTAAAGAAGAACCACACATTCAACGAGTGTGGTTGCCTTATACGGACTCTCCAGGCCTAGCTATGTCTCGAGCTTTAGGGGATTTTCTACTCAAACCCCATGGAGTTATAAATATCCCTGACATTTCTTATCATCGTCTAACTTCCAAAGATCAGTTTCTTGTTCTTGCATCCGATGGGGTAAGTCAACGTTATTTTTACGTAATTTAGCTTAACTTTGCTTTTCTTTTTTTTTAGTTTTTTTAGATTATTGCCATTTTTTTCAGGTTTGGGATGTGTTAAGTAACAATAAAGTTGCATCAATTGTGTGGGCGGCCGAAAGCGAAGAATCAGCAGCACAAGCAGTAGTAGAAGCTGCAAGTGCAGCATGGCAACAAAGGTTCCCTTATTTAAAGAGAGATGACTGCACTGCTATCTGCCTATTCTTCCAAAAGAAGCAGCCTCATAATATGTATATTGCCCCTAAAAAAACTGCATTGTTAGCAATCCCGAATCCGGGTCCCTGTTATTAGATTGCTTAACAGTTAAGAGTCATAGGTGGTGACCGTTAGATGAGAATTTAGAGACATTATGGTGTTTTGATATACCCACACCCCCTCCATCAAGGACCATCCATTTGACTGGGGATTGATCTGCACTGTCAAAATTGAGCAGAGTTTCGATATTACTGAATCCAAATAACACCACTCATTTTTGTATCATTCCAAGACTTTTGTTGGTTGACTTTCTTGGTTAACCAAGTCAAAAAAACTTTTCTTGGCTATATAGTAGGTAGGGCTGTAAACGAGCCGAGTCGAGCTCGAGCCCACTTGCTTGTTCGAGCTCGAGTCGAATCGAGCTCGCGAACAACTCGAGTCGATATCGAACTCGAGTTTTAACGAGCCGAGGTCGAGCTTAGGCTTTTTTATTTAAAAAGAAAAATATGATCTTATCGAGCCGAGTTCGAGCCGTTCGAAAACAAAAATTCAAGTTTAATGAGCTTATCGAGCCGAACTCAAGCTTTTAACGAGCTAAACGAGTCGAACACGGTCGGCTCGATAACAAAAATAAGCTTGACAATCGGTTCGAGCTCGAGCTTTCACGAGCCGAACTCGAGCCAGCTCGGTTTTTATAACAGCCCTTAGGTAAACCAATACAATGTAATGCTAAACTTGAGAGGAGGGATGGTTGCATTTTCCTCCTCACTTTGCGCGTTTTCTTTCTCACAACTTTGCAATTTATGAGAAAGTGGAGCGCAAAAATATATATAATCTTGTAATCCTCTATGCAAACATTTAGTTTTGCAAGTATAAAGAGACCGGTGAAAAAAATTCGAAAAAAAACATTTAGAGACAAAGTTATGTTAGAAAAAGACACTCATTTTGGGACAAAGATTTTCTGAAAATGGACACTCATTTAGGGACAGAGGGAGTAACATAATATGTTTCACTATAAACGCATAATGTAGCACTCAAACGCGATTACAGATTGTGCACGACTGTTATTTTCATTATTTCCACCATGAAATGGTATTCAAAGGCCACGGTTATAAAACATTCAGCTTTAACAGTAAATTAAAACATCCAACAAAAATGTTGCTCTCTCCTGCACTCATCTTGCCAGAAAAATAGACCTTCCAATCCTTGAAGACGAGGAACCAATTTATGTTTATCAATGCCGAGATAGGCAAATTTGATTTCTTCATGTCCTTGCTACGGAGCTAAAATAGTAGGAGCAGCAGTAACATAACTCAGATATCAGCATAATTCTTCTTTTGAATCTCCGGGTCCAAACAGGTCATCATATGAAACAGGCACCCGTATTCTGTCATGAATAGACTTTTTATGTTCAGAGCCGGGCTTTTCAAGTTGAAGTACACATCCTGTATCATCAGAAAGACTTCCGGTGACTTGATTTATTGATGCAGGGGGTTTTGGTTGAGGAGTGAGTTTGTTCTGGGCAGGCACTTGTCTGATGTCACCTTTCTTGAATTGCTTCTGTAAAATCATAAACAACCCATCAATGCTTAATTTCGTGAAAATACAGTCATGTATTAAAAACGTTCAAGATTTTGATGCATAATGAGGGGATAACATTCTTTTTCCATCAACTTTTTTTATTGGACTACCTCCATCTCAAAGAGCAAATTTGAAAATTTTATGGACATTCATTTTGAGATGGAGGATGTAATTCTTATTAAACGAAGATTGTGAATTTGTTATGCTACTAAATTAACGACTTTCCTAACTATTTATGATATCTGTTAAGGTAGAAATTGGAAATGATATGGGGGTGACTTATTTGTTACAATGGTTGACTTTCAAATGGACAACCGACTCGACATAAGTACTTCAGATTCTACAAGACTAGAGATGGAAAAAAAAAAAAAAAATTAGCCAGTACAGATCCTACTAAAATTGCACAACCACATAATCTTCAACAAGTTCAAGCATAAAGAACATTCCAACAATGGCCTTTCATGCTGTTAGATTGATTCTAATCCCCAGAAGATCTGAGGTTTGATTTACGATTAAAATTTCGATATCCGAACGGACTTTTGTTTACCCAAAACAAGATAAGACACTATAGTTCAAGACCAAGATCAGGGACGTGAAAACATCACATAAGAAGAACCTGCTTACCAAAAACAATACCGCACAGTTCAGGAAAACCACACTCCAAAAAGGTTAATCCAAGCAAGGCTCCTAACCAGAAAAGACCTATAGTTGTTTCAGTGTTAACGGCTCAAAATAGGACAGCAAGGTATCATAAGAATGATGGGAGAGTTCTCTTAAATCTCTGTTTTCCATTATTAGTGTCCTGGTCCAATAAAAAAATGTAAAATAAATACTGGAGGAGGTGGAAGCCAGCAATGCCAACTTCTGAGGTCTGTAGTGTAGCTGCCTAAGGCAAAAGTTGCTTTGAGTACCGTCAATATAATGTATCAGGAAGCGAGCTTGGACATTTCAGATATTCAAGCTCAGAAGGTAGCTTAGAGATGTATATGGTGATAACTACTCCCTCCGTCCCAAAATGATCTTCACACTTTTTTCAACGTTACTACGGAGGAACTTTGAGCAATGATTTTAGATTGATTCAAGTATCCTAATGAAAATCTAAAACTTGTTATTGATAGTATTATTGATGGTGGTCAATAACAAGTTGTAGATTTTCATTAGTACAATTGAATCAACCTAAAATTATTGCTCAAAGATCCTTCATAGTAACGGCGAAAAAAGTAAGAAGATCATTTTGGGACGGAGGGAGTATGACTGGCGACTCTAATGGTTGTACAGAGGCCAAGGTAGGCTCTACATCTTAAATGTATTTTCCATGATCTTCCTCCGGGAGAGGTAAGATATGCTAGATGTTTTTCCAACTATAATTCATGATGCAAATATAATCCTTTTCTTTTGATTGCAATTACTTCTCTAATTTTTTGGCCAAATATCATAGAGCATGAGTTGTATCAGCAGGGAGTTCTTACGATCAACTTCAGTGGACATTATTCACTCAAAAGAAAGCCATTTTCAGTAGTATAAACAGGATGTCTGTTTGCTGCTATTATCTGCTCAACAATCATGCACATATTAATATACAATTTGGAGGACCAGGTTCGATAAGAACAAAGGTTAGCCAGGTCAGGAATTCTACTCATATAATCTATCTATTTCAGAAAACAGGGGATGTCTGAATGGCTCAAGCTTGGTCGTGATGCTGATTGATTGTAGTATTTTATAGCATGTCAAGTCTCCTGTGTCTTTCATACATCGATTACCTTTCCAAGTTTACAAATTAGAGGACAATGCTTATCATGATAATGATACATCAACTCAAGCCACATGCATATAATCATATATGGACCTACTATAATTCACAGACATAAAAGAAAACAACGCACCTCAAACTCTCTTCCTTTTTTCATGATCTCCTTGAAGGCATTTGGATCACGCGCTTTCAGAATGTTCCATAAGATACCGCCCCCTGTCTTGAATCGTCTCCCATCGGCAGTTTTCTGACCTCCACAAGATTGAATTGCATCCACCTGGTAACGGAACATCAAAAATTTAATGATGCCTAGTAATCAAACGTATCCTAAAAGAATTACAAAAGGGTGAGCTGAATCTCTAATAAAATTGTAATTTTGATCTTGAATGAGTAACTGATTTGTGAAACCCTTAACATAGAAAATTCACCAAAACTTCCAAGAAACATGATATCCACGAAACAAAAAATCTCCCCCCTAAAGGGTGGAAGCAGATGGTGCTAACTATTTCAAATATATATATGCTGACATTTACAACTCCTCACTCTGTCCCGGATTAAATGTCGCCCTATTTTGTACGTTAGTACGAAGGACTTTTGAGCAATAATTTTATGTTAATATAATTATCCTAATCAAAATTTAAAAATTGTTAGTGATAGTATTTATAATGGTGTATCAATAACAAGTTTTATTATTTTATTAGGATAATTAAACCAACCTAAGTTTATTACGCAAAGTTCCTTCGTACTAACGTACAAAAAGAAAGCGACATTTATTCCCTGACAGAAGGAGTACATTTTAGTACAAACAAAAATATTCCCGACATAGAATTTCATTCATGTAACCTAAATCACAGGGCATAAAACATATTAAAAATGAGGGGTGCCAGAGAACTACCCTAGGTCATGGCACAAACTACATATAAAGGTGCACAAGGACTCCCCGGGCAGAAAGGATCCGAGGAAGGATCCCCACCACAACTTTACCCTGCATATAATATACTCCCTCCGTCCCATAACAACTTAACAACTTGCACCATTTTTCTCCGACACACGAATTAAGGAGAGAGTATATATATTCAAAAGTATTGTGAGCGGGAAAGTGGTTGTAAGTATGATGATTTGAGAGTGGACCCATAATTGAAGTGTGTGTGACAAGTGGGGTAGGGTAATTAAAGAAAGATTAAAATTTGGACATTTTAGAAAAATGGGACTTACCAATGGGACAATGGGACACCCAATAAGGAAATTGGTGCAAGTTGTTAGGGACGGAGGGAGTATACAAGAGGCTGCTTGCTTCCAGAACTTGAACCCGTGACCTCAAGGTCACAACTCACACGGCAACACCTTAACTAGTGCGCCAAGGCTCCCCTTCGGCACAAACTACTTACAGAAAGAAAAATGAAAACAGATGAGGCGAATAAAATTTCTATGCACTCTTCACTGTCAGAATAACTCTCCCAGGGTGCACATATGTTACTGCTCATATGTTTTTGGATTCACTATTCAAAGGAGCCATAAGGGTATTCAACTTCAACTAAAGGAATTTTCAATTGGATTTTTTTTTTCTCTTTTCTTTTCTCTGTCACAGATTGAAAAAATAAAAGAGTTGCTATATTATACTTCAATTAATTCAGGAAATCCATTTTATTAATGAACATATATTACGAATGTTATCTTTTGGACGTAAAAGTGTATTTTCTGTGTTCATACCAAGTGATGGAAACTGTAAATGATACGCCAAAACATTTGACATCAATCACACCAATAGGAGATAATGATGTTTTTCAGCCAGGAGATTTCTTAGCTCAAAGATCCACATGACGGGAAGCAGTAAAAGGCTTCGGGAAGTGACATCTGCGAGTGTAGGGAAACAATATGGATCATTAGAAACTAAGTATACCGAAGATTAAGAAATAGAGTGAACATTGCAGCTCTACACTGCTTAAAAGTCAGCTCTCACCTTCTTAGGAGCACGGAATGGAACTTTCTCGATTTCCTCAAAAGCCAACTGCTAGATTTATTCTAAACCTTACAATGTCCTAAGGCAAATGAACAGATTATGGATGAGCGATGGTAATAGACCATGCTTAGAAGTACTTCCGTAGGTCAGTAACGGCATGTAATTTTAGTCTCACTATTTAATTATGCAAAGAGAAAATGAGAGAGAAATGAATAAGATTGCTTTTACTAAAACACCTTGCTTCAGAAGAGTTGTAATCTAGCTTCAAGACTCTAGCTATTCTGGTTACAAAAGTAAAACACAAAGCATATAATTCATGCTACTTTCACAACAGACACGTGAAAGGCTGAAAATAGATCGTTAAATTCTTCATTTCAACAATTTTGATTCATATGCACTAATGCTTCTATTTGTTATGTAAACAATTTAATCGGTCGGGTAGAAAAAGCTTGTGAGAATGAAATTCAAGCATCCACCAATATAATACAGAAAAAGAGTGATACCTCTTTGACAAGATCACTCAACGCAGATACACCAAGACAACCCACAGCAGTCCACACCAAGTAAGATTTTCTCTCTCTCAAGCGCTTACATGTGTCCAGAACAAAACTGCAAATGGCATTTGAAAAAACAGTCAGTTTGTGGTTCTCCTCCTTCCATTATAAAGCAATTTATAAACAAAAAACACCAAATATTCAATTGTTATTCAGAATTCATAGAAACCAAAATTATTGTTCCTTGAAGGAATCATATTATATTTAATCCCTTTAACTTGAACTCTCAAAAACGTAAGCCCCTGGACTTTGTCTTTTGGGCGTTTTATCTCCTTATTTTAGTTAACAATTACTTACTCCCTCCGTCATATATTTATAACTACTTATTTCCATTTTTAGCATCCCATACTTATTAATATTTACCCAAAATGTTCAATTTTCTCTCTCCTATCCACTCACAACAACTATCCACTAACTTATTTTCTCTCTCCTACCCACTTACAATACTTGCTTTTCTAACATATTTTCTTAATCCTCGTGCACTCACATTTGGTAGCAATAAGTATGGGATGGAGGGAGTATCTCGTAGATCTTTTTGCGCATTTGAAGATTGACATGTGTTAATACTCGTGCACTCCCATTTGGTAGCAAATAAGTATGGGATGGAGGGAGTATCTCGTAGATCTTTTTACGCATTTGAAGATTACCATGCGTGCATGCATGCATGCACTGACACTCGTTAATACCATCGGCACACTGTTAACATTTCCACAAATATTTTTTTTTTAGATCTGAACATCATCGTTTGGGTTCCGATTTATCCTGAGTCAAAAAAATAAGCTCATTACCGCCCACACGTTCGAACGAGTCGATAAACTCAAATGCACATGCATTGGCCCTTCGTAAAACATGCATTGCATTGGTACTCAATAGCACGTGTACCGGCAATAACAAAATACATGATACTTAATAACATATTCACTAACACTCTTTAAAAGATGCAATGATAGCACCATTATAAGTATTCTTTAGTACGGGGAATAGCGATTGTGTTACTAAGAATATTTGTTGAGCAACATTAAATATACTTTTGAGTGCCCGTTATAGTCATTTAGAGTGCAAGAAGCATTGTTTTTTAATGATAGTGTTTTTGAGTATCAGTGTGTCGATGCTAATTAGTGCATGTGTGCTAATAAGTCAAGTTACTTACGATACTGCCACCAAGATTTTAAAAGAAGTTTCATTTATGAGTAGGTTTTGGGGGAAACTAGTTTCTAAAGTTATAAAAAGTCATGTTTTTAACTCTTAAACCCTAAACTCTAAATCTTAAACCCTAAACATTAAACCCTGAACCCTAAACCTTAACCTCTATAAAAACAGGACTTTTTATAACTTATGGAGGAACTAGTTTCCCCCAAAATTTTCTCTTCATCTATTTACAAAAAGGTCAACGCGAGTAAAATATCTATATTTTACAAAAATTGCGTATAATTGAAATACACATTCTTTTAAATTATTAAAATAATAAATAGAAATAGACTAGGGAGTATATAAAAAAGGGTTAATGACAATTTAGACCCTGAAGTATGATACCACCCTTCCAATCGAGCCTTGCATGTCTTTTTTCGCCAGATCGGACCCTGGGGTGATTCATTTTCGCCAGTTAGGGCTTTTTTTACGGAATTCATTAAAAAGTCAGTTAAAAGGCATGTGCCGTGCACGTGACTAACGGAATTGGGTTGTTTGAAGTTGATGTTTCTTTTAAGGGGTTTAATGAAAATTCGAAACTTAATAGGGTTGAAAATAAAAATAATTAATAAAATAGTAAATAAAAGGGTTTTTAAAGTTATTTACAAAATATTAATAAAAAAGAAAATTAAATAAGAATTTTATTTTATAAAAAAAATAAATTAAATTACATTTACCAAAAAAAATCTTCATCCAATAATTATGCAACATTTTATAATTTATTATAAAAAATAAAATTAAATAAGAGTTTTATTTTAAAACTTGTTATTGTATCACGATTAATAATAAACTAAATAACTATTTTTTAGATTTTCATTAAGATAATTATTTTTGTTCAAATTGTTGGTCAAAGTATAAATTACTTGACCAAGAATCTTAAGTCGGGCGGGACAGAGGGAGTATATTTTTAGCAAATGCGTTATCCAAATCGTTTTTTACGTTTACCAAAGAAAATTATCATTAAATACTCTGATGCTCTGACTCTTTAATTTACTCCGCCGTACCCGTGTCGGACACACGTATTTTAGTCTTGTCGAGACGAGTTCGGCGAGGTAAACAAAAGAGTCTGAGTATCTTAGATTAAATAAATATGCAACATTTTATATTTTGTAATAGGAAATTAAAATAAGTTACAATCATTTATTTTAGATTTTTTTTATTTTTTTTAAGAATGAAAAAAAAATTCTTAGAATAGCAGCCACCATCATCTTTAATAAACCCGGCCAAACCCCCACCCTTTCCCCTTCCTCCGGTGACCACCCCTTTCCCACCATCCTTCCAGCTTCTACCCACCATTACTACCACCGGACCACCACACAACCACACCACCACCGCACCACCACCATCGGACACCCACCATTGACACCACCGACCAGCCACCATCAACACACCTCTGCCACCATCTCACTATCATTGTCAACACAATCTCAAAACCACCGGCCACCATTCAAACCTAGATCTGGGTAGACTCAAAAATCAAAACCCAGATCTAACTAATCATATTCGAAAATCCAAAACACCATATAAACTGGGAACTCAAATTATTGTAGCCAAATTGCACCAGAAAAATTCACAAAATCCAAGCAAAATCTGGACCAAATCGAAATAAACAACCTGGAATTCGAGAATGAGAAGCAGATTGGGAAGAATCTAACCGAACCAACAAGAATTTCTAAAGAAATCTTAGCAATTGAAGGTCTTGCAGCAGCTCCATTTTCGGTACCAAAATCGAAACCCTGCCTACAACCGCTGCCTCACAATCACATCCACCAGAAACGTCACCGCCACCACCACCGCCTTCGTCGGCGGGGTCGAAATCACCCGTCCCCATCTCTACAACGACGGTCGTCTCATCGTTCACAGAAGGAAGGGGCGGAGGAGGCGAGATCTGCCGACGATGGACTGAGAGGAGGGGGCGGATATTGGAAAGCTTCCCAATATCCCCAGGAATCGAGCCGGTCAACTGGTTACCAAACAGAGAAAGAATCTTGAGGTTGGTGAGATTGATTATGCCTCACTCAATTTCTCCGGTGAGGTGGTTTCCGGCCAACAACACTTCTTCAAGTCCGACGGAAGTGTAAATATCGGGGGGAAGCTTTCCGGTGAGATTATTGAAGGTTGAGCCGACGATGATGACGATCGGTGATGATGGAGACGGCACTAAAGGTTGAGCCGTCGTTGGGGGAGAAGATGGGGAGGTGAGAAAAAATTTATATATTTACCCAGTGAAAGTGAAAGGGGATTGGGGAAAGGTTTATAAATTTTAAGATTTTTGTTTAACCTTCCCTTCAGTTTTTAGATATGCTATTTAACACCTTTAATAGTTAATCTTAATTCAAACAACCCAATTCCGTTAGTCATGTGCACGGTACATGCCTTTTAACTGATTTTTTAAACGCTACCTTAACACGGTAGTTATAAAGGGTATGATTGGCATAATCGGATTCCCGTTGGGAAGAATAATAAGCTAAATGGATTTGTCCCTCCACGGAGAGATGTCAAGCTTGGGCCCCTCGAAGGAATGATGTTGATGAAATGTTCGGCCGGACTCAAATGGATTGATTGGATCAATAGCATTTGAATTATCAACATATTCGGAATCGAGAAAGTATTGAACAAGACAAGTTGACTGTTTGACCATGACTTGTGTTCAATGACATCGTGGACAAAGGGATTATGACATATTCTAAAGGAATGCGAACTTGTATCTAGTTATACTATTTGGGTAGGTATGACGGTTTGCTAGAACCTAATCATATCTTATGGGATCATATTTGAGCCCATTGCCAACTTAGTATAATCCTAGAGGGTCACACACAATAGAACGAATCTTAAATAAGAGGACTATATTGGAATTTAGGGTCGAAGGACCTCAAAGGAATTTCTGGAAAAATTCTGGGCTTCCTGGTCAACCAAGCGGGCGCTTGGGTTGTACCAGGCGGGCACTTGAATGAAGTCTGGAAAAGACTGGACCTTCTGGTCAAATAAGCGGGCGCCTGGGTTGGACCAGGCGGGCGCTCGGTCTGGCGGCAGAAAAATTCCTAATTCGATTAGGAAAGGTTTTTGGCACAAGTTACCTATTTGGAATAGGTCTTAATTGTGTATAAAAACCCCAATTCGGCCAGACCATACTAACTAGTGATTTTGTGAGTCTCAAAAAGTTTGAGAGAGATTTTATTTTGTTCTAAGATATCCTTGATTGAGGAACAAAATAATTCACAAATAAATTCCATATAGTTCTTTATTAAATTGTGAAAGTGTGTTTCATAATTATTAGTCTAGCAACCAAGATCAAGGAGCCTCTTGATATTCGTTCGAAGTGTGGACACCGCTAGAGGGTGAATTTTATCATCTACAAAGTTCGTGATTTTGTCCGTGATAAAGCTTCTAGTTTCTCCACCAAGACCAAAGAAAACTTTGATAGTCATCAAGGGTTAGTTTTTCCTTTATTCATTATGTTGTATTTGATTTAATCATATGAACGGATCCATGGCTTCGGGTTTCTTAAATTTTAAATGCTAAATTCCGCTGCGCATGTGTCTTCGAAACCCAACACACCGTCTTCGTCGGCGGCGTCGAAATCACCCGTCCCCATCTCTACAACGACGGCCGTCTCATCGTTCACGGAAGGAAGGGGCGGAGGAGGCGAGATCTGCCGACTATGGACTGAGAGGAGGGGGCGGATATTGGAAAGCTTCCCAATATCCCCAGGAATCGAGCCGGTCAACTGGTTACCAAACAGAGAAAGAATATTGAGGTTGGTGAGATTGATTATGCCTCGGTCAATTTCTCCGGTGAGGTGGTTTCTGGCCAAGAACATTTCTTCAGGTCCGACGGAAGTGTAAATATCAGGGGGAAGCTTTCCGGTGAGTTTATTGAAGGTTGAGCCGACGATGATGACGATCGGTGATGATGGAGACGGCACTAAAGGTTGAGCCGTCGTTGGGGGAGGAGATGGGGAGGTGAGAAAAAATTTATATCTTTACCCAGTGAAAGGGGATTGGGGAAAGGTTTATAAATTTTGAGTTTTTTGTTTAACCCTCCCTTCAGTTTTTAGATATGCTATTTAACACCTTTAATAGTTAATCTTAAATCAAACAACCCAATTCCGTTAGTCATGTGCACGGTACATGCCTTTTAACTGAATTTTTAACGAATTCCGTCAAAAAAGCCCTAACTGGCGAAAATGTATCACCCCAGGGTCCGATATGGCGAAAAAAGACATGCAAGGCTCGATTGGAAGGGTGGTATCATACTTCAGGGTCTAAATTGTCATTAACCCTATAAAAAATAATAATAAAAGCATAAAATAATCATATAATTTTATTCACAAAATTTTAAATATAATAATTTTATGAGTGCTACTATTCACACCCGCAAAATTGCTGAATATACCCGCAATATTAATTATTTCAAAATTGCCATCACTAAAAATGTCCTTACTAACCCTCCATCCCTCTTCTTCCACCAGGACCACCACCCTCACCCAACAGCTCTCGTTCCATCATCGCCAGCAACCCACCCATTTTACCCCATTCCCAGAGTCTGAAGAAGAAACTTATATTTCCGTTGGGTTCCACAAACCATTTCATCAAACCCTGCTGTGACTTCAACAGGAGCACCCATAGATCTCACTTCCAAAAAAAGGGGAAAAAAGTGAGGTATTTCTTATGACTACACAAAAACTTATCAATATCATAATGATTTTTCAAATACATCAAGCTATATGGACCGATTATCGTTGACACATTCAAAATCGGTTTCAATCGCTTCGCAATCCGGGCAATTACAGAGGCAATTTATGGCTTCAAATGGATCAATGTGTTTTATGATGATGTACCCATTACCATCAGAGGTGGTTGCAGGATTTCAAAAGGGGTATATTCAACCGGAGGGAACGATTACGAGAGTTCAATATATGTAAATTGGACGGTGGCAGCAAGGACGGAGGCAAGGGCTAATAAGAGCGATGATGATGGGGAGAAATCGAGGCTAATCAGGTGGCGCGCGGTGGATAAGATTCCGTTGGTGATTAAAGATGATTACTGTCTGATTAGACCCAAATCGGAGCGGTGAAGGAAATCGAAATCGGATGGTGGAGGATTGTTTTCATGCTTTGGAAATGCATATGGTTTTCAATTTTCCATTATTTGTGGAAATGATGTGAGTGAAGAAGAACAGGACATTATTTGATTGAAGGAGGTATTCTCAGATCTCCTTGATGATATTTCACTTTTTGATCTCTGCCATTTGAATTATAAGCTTCTTAAACTTTGTGAATTGGGTAAAATGGCTAGGTTGCTGGCAGTGATAGAATAAGAGCAGTTCGAGAGGGTGTGGTGGAGAAGAAGGATGGATGGTTAGTAAGACTACCCACAATGGGGGTTTGAAATGGTGTATGAAAATGGGGGGAGGTGTATAAAACCATTGTGGGGGTGTATGAAAAGTGGGGGTTGAATTTTGGGTATGAAATCTTTCATACCGGTTGAAATGGGGAGAAGGCTGCACACATGGCCACGTGGCGGCAGCCCGTTGGCCTGTCTGTGGCGCGTGTACCACACGGCCCGACAGGGCGCGTGTGGTGCAGCGCACAGCGTTTTTTTTCTTTTCTTTTTCTTGTGTTTGCCACGTGTTGATCATTCATTGGTCCGTTTAATTTTATTTTTTTCCCTATAAAAAATAAAAATGATATAAAAAGTAGTGGGGTATAAAATGATGAGTGAGAGGGAGATGATTTTTTCTTTTTCAACTTACCATTGTAGGGGAGTTGTATGAAAGGGGTGTATGAAAGATGAGGTGGATAGGATAAAGTGTTAAAAGTGGGTGTTGAATTTTTTTTGGTGTATGAAACCATTGCTCATAGTCTAAAAGCATTTTGATTGATGGCATTCTTGTAAAAATCAACATTGCGGGTATATTAAGCAATTTTGCGGGTGTGAATAGCAGCACTCTAATTTTATTGGTATTAACTTAGAGTCGTGACGAGTTCACTGTATCGGTACAACGATAAAATTTGTCACTTCATTTTACAAGCAAAATTTTATTGCTTGTAAAGAAAATGATGGCTGAGGGCTCGTACTATAATCAAGCAGGCATTCAAAAGTGCTTCTTTCAATTGAGGAAATAAACATTCAAATCAAAATCCCTTAAATTTGTTTTCAAACGTGGAATTTTTCCAAAATTTCATAAATGTTCAAATCTGTCTCGTCTTCAAACCTCTCTAAATTAATTAAAATCCAGACAACAAATCAAAACTACACTGTACGCCGTCTCCCCCAAAATCTCTCTGTTTTCACAAACTGACAGCAATGGCGGCTTGCACCTTTTCTCAATCATCTTTTATCGAAGTAATCTCGAATGGGTTTCCTAGTAAAGCCCTTAATCCGACGAGGGTCGCACTTACTTATAAGCAAACGGCCGTATTATCCCGGAAGGCCTCCATCCCGCCGCAGGCAGCCATATCCGTATCCCAGAAGACCTCAACGCCGCCGATTGTTTCTGTTGAAAAGAAGAAGAGCCCAATTGTTGTCATCGATAACTATGACAGCTTCACTTATAACCTTTGCCAGGTTTGATTTGAAAACCTTCCGTTTTGTATGGTTGCTAATTGGGAAATGTTTGAAAAATGAATTCTCAGTTTCTTGAATTTGAAATTTATTATTATTAGCTTGATTCCTTACTTTAGACTGTGATAAATTATGTCGAATTTAGGGGGTGGGGAGGTTTCGAGAATTGTCATTTTTGGGATGGTTAGTTTTTCTGAATACTTCTATTCAAATGATGTTGATTACTCCCTCGGTCCCAAGATGAATGTCCAAAAAAAGTTCATATCTGTGAAGAGTATATTTGGAATTTTTCAGACATCCATTTTGGGACGAAGGTAGTACTAGTTAATGGATTTGGTAACCCTTGATAATTCTCGATATTACTAGATTCCGTCATTTTATTCAATGACATTGGAAGATCATTTGTGTCAGACATGTTTGAGTGGCACGCATCAAATGGCACATTGATGGATTATGAGAATCTACTTGTGTGGAGAGGTCAGGGAAGAGCAAACCCCTCAATAAATTGTGTCGTTGTTGTTGAATTGATCCATTTCTTTTTTCCCTTGTCCAAGTATCACATTTTAAGCACCGCGTTAAATCATGAGGAAATTGGGACTTAAATATTCTTGAAACAATTGGGCCCTACGTGGTTTGATTTATCTGATACTTGCAGCTGCAAATGTGGACGGGAAATAATGATTTCATACTTGATGAATTACTCCGGTTCTTGTGTATGTTTAAATTACTGGGATCATCAGTA
This sequence comes from Campanula takesimana, assembly GCA_026119855.1. NCBI lineage: Eukaryota > Viridiplantae > Streptophyta > Magnoliopsida > Asterales > Campanulaceae > Campanula > Campanula takesimana. Next base: position 690,117 of record JAOWBW010000652.1, on the reverse strand, counting down.
CTTACATTGAACGGTAATCTTACTGAATGAAAGTGTTACTTAGCAGCAGCAGGAAAACCATTACTGAATGAACCTATGACCCTCAATACCCGACACGATGTGTTTCTTAACTATTGGATTGTCAATATTTCCATGATCATTAGTTAAAATCACATTCTTTCGTTTTGAAAATTGAACACTCGGACTGATATTGGTGAAGTGAAATATTATGAGAACCCTCTCACTGATCAAATTATTACTTGATACTTATATTAGTAAAGAATGGCTAGTTTCTCTTTCTCTTATTTGTGCTACCTTTTAGGAAACCATATTGATATTCCCTTGTTATTCTGTAGTACATGGGAGAACTAGGATGTCACTTTGAGGTTTACCGCAATGATGAGCTTAGCGTCGATGAATTGAGAAAGTAAGGATCTCAATAGTTTTTGTAAGTTAATTATGTTGATTCATGAATCATGATATGATGTTATGCCCTTCTATTACATTCGAGAATTCTTCTTGAAAGTTTCTATGTTACATTTTTCCTATATCGTTTAGTTACTTATGGACATGACTTCTCATTTTGTAGAAAAAATCCATGAGGTATTCTTATATCTCCAGGACCTGGTACGATTATCACGAAGATCTCTTTTTTCTCTTTCCAAGCTCTGTTCGGATAATTTACCATATAGTTTCCATGTTCATTCCTCATAGGCGCACCACAAGATTCAGGAATTTCATTGCAAACTGTGTTAGAATTTGGACCTAGCATACCATTGTTTGGTGTTTGTATGGGATTGCAGTTTATTGGCGAGGCTTTTGGAGGTGAGAGCTCCTAGATTGATTATATCTTCTTTTATTGTTCATTAAATATTCACTTGGAGAAGGATAATGCAGAATACTCCCTCCGTCCCAAAATGATCTTCGCGTTTGACTATACAAACTTTTTAAGGATATGAACACTTGCTGCACTAGACATGTTTTGTTTATGCACTTTTAAGCCTAAATTGTAGAAACGTGAAGAACTTTTTGGGACAATGAGAAATGGCAAATGAGAAGATCATTTTGGGACAGAGGGAGTATTACATAATGTTGCCAAAATCCAAGGTGTCTATAATTGTTTTATCTCATCTTCTTTATATCTAGTCGTATATACCCAGTCACATGCACATACTTTACAATGTGTTAGTTCTTTTCGGTTATGACCTTGTCTACAACTTGAGACACACATGCGCACACTCTCCACATCTCTGGTAAGTGGTACATGTGTGTGTATTATACTCGTATACTCCCTCCGTCCTGGAATGATAGTCTCATTTACCATTTTTGTTTGTCCCGTAAAGATAGTCCCATTTCCATAATTGGGGGTTAAATTCATTGAACTTTCATAATTTTCCCTTGTGATAACTAAGGATGAGAGGTGACAAAGAGAGAGGGTGAGGGGAGGATGAAATTTAAAGGAAGAAGAGAGGAGGATAGTGATGAAATTAAAAATTGTGTTTTTAATATGTTTGAATAGTCAAAGGGGACTAACATTATGGGACGGAGGGATTATGCACTATCTCCAATGATGCCCAAAATTTAATTTATCAAAACACTTTTAGCTTCTAATAACAAAAAGATCTTACACTGGGATGACCAAGGAATTAGACTTTACGAAGCAGATTATAATGACGAAGTAAATACTGTCTTCCACGTTGACCATAATTGTCGTGGAGCCAGATTTTTGAAATTTCTCTCTTTAGATCTACAGAGTTCATGTTTTGTGCAATCTGTTTCTTGCATTTTACTTTTAGTAGACACATTCTGCAGGTGATGTTTTTTTCACTCAAATAAATTCAGTATTGTTTTATTCTTGAAAGAATAAATTCAGTAGTTTTTTGTAAGCTGTACTCCCCCGTCTCATAATAAGGGGCACAAATTTCCTTTTTGGGGCAATTTGCAATTTGGTTCCTGACATTTACAAACTTTTGCAATGTTGCTCCCAACAGTTTTTTTTCTCCAATTGGTTCCCAACATTTACATTTTTTTGCAATGTGGCTATAAAAGTAAATGGACGTTAGTTTTCTAACAGATTTTATGTCATGTGACCAGCACATGACGTTTTAAAGGACGTTTTAAAATATTCGTAAAGCTACACATATCCGATTGATATGATTTTTTTTTATATTTAAACTAATATTTAAATCTACAACATAATTTTTTTTAGAAATTTGTTGGGTACCTAAATTATTTTTACATTTAATCTTAATTTTAAATATTAAAAAAATAAAAAACACGTGAAATATAATCTAAAAAGGATATTAGCCCAAGTATGTTTCATATGAAGTAATTTCTATATGTATCTTTCCTAAAATTTATTTTTCTCCACCCATCTGCCACTTTCCCGCAACACCCATTCCACATACACTCTTCCCTCGATTCATCGTCCTCTTCTTCTCCCTTTTTTTTTCTATCAAACACTTTTACGAACTGATAATCTACATATAGAATTTACTTCATATGGAACATATTTGGGCTAATATCTTTTTTATATTATATTTTACGTGTTTTCTATTTTTTTTAATATTTAAAATTAAGATTAAATGTAAAAATAATCCAACTACCCAATAAATTTCCAAAAAAAAATATATATGTTGTAGATATAAATATTAGCTTCAATGTAAAAGAAGAATCATATTAATCGGATATGTGTAGCTTTAAGAATATCTTAAAACGTCATGTGCTAGTCACATGACATAAAATCTGTTAGAAAACTAACGTCCAGTTACTTTTATAGCCACATTGCAAAAAAATGTAAATGTTGGAAACCAATTGGCGAAAAAAAACTGTTGGGAGTAACATTGCAAAAGTTTGTAAATGTCAGGAACCAAATTGCAAATTGCCCTTCCTTTTTGAGTGTCCCATTAATAAGCCCCATTACTAAAAATGGAAACATTATAATACTTCTTTAATCAATGGGACCAACTTTTTATGCTCACTACAACTATCCACTTACTATTCTCTCCCCACTTTCTCTCTCCTACCTCACTTTTCATACTCACAACACCTACTCCACTACTATTACATCTTGGGAGATGCTAGGGGCACAAAAGAAGTTTACAAAATGATGGATACAAAGTGAGGTGGCGGCATTTTATTGGTTGCATCGATTGTGGACCCGACACATTTTAATAAAAAACACTAATAAAATTTTGACATCATTTTGTAAGCCACATTTTGTGACTTTATATTTACCCTTACATCTTTTAATATACATATACTCTCTCCTTAATTTCCATGATGAACAATTTTGTGCCCTTTATTATGAGACGGAGGGAGTATATTAATTCCATGCTCTTCTCATTTTGTGCCCCTTATTATGGGACGGAGGGAGTATACTTTATTTTCTTTGGTAGACAAATATTTATTTTTCGTGGATTTATATCTAGGTTCTTGCTTTGGTTTTAAAATTTGCAGGGAAGGTTGTGAGGTCTCCTTATGGTGTAGTACATGGAAAAAGCTCTCTTGTGTATTATAATGAGGGTGGAGAAGATGGTTTATTTGCAGGCTTATCAAAGTAAGTTCATTTTTGGGGTACCAATTCCTCCCATGTAATCATACGATACGACTTAGGCTTTTGGTTTTCTTGGCTGCTTAATGTTGGTTTATTTTATTTTTTTCTTCCAGCCCATTCACTGCTGGACGATATCATAGCTTGGTGATTGAGAAGGACAGTTTTCCTAGTGATGCACTTGAGATAACTGCTTGGACAGAGGATGGCTTGGTAATGGCGGCTCGTCACAAGATATATAAACATCTCCAGGTCAGATTATCCTTTTCCTATCATGACCGACTCTCTATATATACTCCTTCCGTCCCTCTTTTATTTACAAAAATGAGTCTTGGTAAAAGAATTAAGAAAATAATTGAAAAAGTGGTGTGTTGTGAGCGTAGATAGTTGAGTGAGAGAGAAAAAGTGGAGTAGAGAATAGTAAGTGGATAGTTGTTGCGAGTATGATAAATGGGTCCCACTATTTGAAAAGTATTAAAACACTCCATTTGGGGACATTTTAGATTAAAGCTGGACAACCAAAATAGTAATTTTTTGTAGATTAAAGAGGGACGGAGAGAGTATATAAAGAGAGAGAGAGTATATAAAGAGAGAGAGAGAGAGAGAGAGAGAGAGAAACCTGGTGCTACAAGATTCAAGAGCCCCCCACTATGTGTGTGGTTTAAGGTAGGGCTGGGTGGAGCGCACATGATCTTGACCGACTTCATATTGTTGGAGATTACCAGCTTGACTTAATAGAGAGGATGGTGATGCTTTTAGCATATCTGACTTGCTATTATTTGTTTCAACTGTTGGAAAATAGTGTGGTTTTGAAGGAAATTATGCGGAATTTTCATAAGGGTAATTTTGTCCAACGACAAAATTGATTATGGGTTTGTGTTCTACTCCATGAGAAGAATGAAATCAAGTATTAATTTGTCCAAAATGGTTATTGGATGAATGAGATATGAATGCTCAAAGTAAGTGGGTTGGAAAGTGAAAATGTGGATATCCCACATTGGAAGGGAAATGAACCTTTTGCTAGTATAAAGACTTGGACACTAGAGTAGTGTTCAAGACTAAGTAGCATAGAGGCTCTCTCTCGCGCGCAGGGGGGGTGCAAATCAAATCCCAAATTTGGCTTGCGAGGTGCGTACTCGTGCATGGACGCGTCCTGCGGACACGAATGTAGCACTGAAATGGCCTAGTCGGACCAACCCACCTTTTGGTAAAATTTTTGGTTTGTGAATCAAAAATAATGAGCAGTTTTTGATTTCTAACATTGTAACTGCCAAGTATCAATGGGTTAATTGCAGTCTTAATTTCGAGATTAAGTGCAGCAAATAAAAACTGAAAGATTCAAATTAAAACAGAGTTTTAATTTCGAGTTTAATTGCAGATTTCAGTTTCAGATTCTTGGCTTTGTGCAGCTATAAAAAGGAGTGTTCACAAACTGGTTAAAACACACTGAGAAAAACAATCTTCCTCCATCTTTCTTTTGCTGCATATTGTTCTGCGATTTCCTTGGCCTCCTTGCATTGTTAATAGTGGTGATTCTGTCCAAGCGCAATTCAGTTCGCCGGGAAACTTAGGTGCAAAGTGCCCCCGGTCCGCACGTTCTATCCTGGGAGGCTAGCGTCCCGACAAAACTCAAGCACACGTGGTGAGGGGACGAATAAGTCTTAAGGAGACAGTGACCAACTGGGCTCGTGCAAACGACAATCGAATTTTACTTTCTGTATTTCCAGTTTATTGTTCAATTTATTATTCTGTATTTGTTCTTTCTGTTGTAAACCAATAACATCAACACGTTAAAATATGAATGAGATAGAAAAACAATAGCTAATTACGTACGGAGTATTATAAAAAGAATGTCAAATATCAGTTGAATTAAAAAAATGGGAGAAAATTATCCTTGATATAGTTGTATTTCTATCTCGTTTGTGATCAAAATAACAAAATTGTCTTTCCATGTCGTGGAAATTGCAGGGTGTACAGTTCCATCCAGAAAGTATTATAACCACAGAAGGAAGGGCAATTGTTGGTAATTTCATCAAAACGATCGAGAAAAAAGAGATCGAATCACAAAGTTAGACACATAACATCAAAGTTGATGGCCATATGCGAACCGCTCATATCAAGCTAAACTAGAACAACTGCGGTTGAGAACAATGTGCAGATCGAAACCAGGAACCTCAAGTTTTTTCTGTTATTTATACTTGTCAGAAATCCGTCGTTGGACAAATTTAGTAAAACATTTCTTGCACGTGCTTTCTTGGCTCTAGTTTTTTGGTGAGACATTTTTATTGTCCAGTGTTCAGTGTTAAGTGGTGCTCGTTAACTAGCCTTGACTACACATAGTTTGCATTTATACGCTATTACTAATAGCATTGACTTGATCATAGCGTACGTTAAATATTTAACGCCAATGGCCCAATGCTCACGTTCAAAGTCACAAACGGGGCAATTGTATTTTGTTACTCTAAGGCCTCGTTTGGCATGCGGGAAGGGAATGAGTTTATGGGAATAGGCATGTGATATTTAGGCTTTCGATATCCAGGAATGATAAGAATGACAAATTCCCATTCCCATATTTGGTTTTACTTATGTCTATGTTAATTATCGGAAATAAGATTACCTTTTTTATATTTGTTTCACATACTTAGTTTCTTATCTAACGGGTAATTTTTTTTTTCCTTTTTCCTAATTTTATTTTAAGAACTTGATGACCTAAATCCATAAATTACACTTAATTTTAGTTATCGATTAAATGGGAGAATATATGGTAAATTAACCTGAAATCAGATTATTTCAAAGAAACATCAAATTTATTTCAAGCCATCCCTAGAAACAATAAAACAAACATGTGAAGATCTATATATTTCAACTCATCCCAACAAATCGGAGACCAACATTTCCTCCCATACAAAGCTTCATACGGGGCCATCCCAATACTTGACTGAAAACTGTTGTTATAGGCAAATTCCACGAGAGGTAAATGAGAATCCCAAGAATCTGAAAAATCAATTGAGCAAGCTCGCAACATATCCTCGAGAATCTGAATAGTCCTCTCTGACTGCCCATCTGTATGGGGATGAAAAGCTGTACTAAACTTCAACTCTGAACCCAAAGCCTTCTGAAATGCTTGCCAAAACCGAGATGTAAATCTAGGGTCACGATCAGACACAATGCTCTCCGGGACACCATGCAATCTCACAATCTCATTTATATATAAAGTTGCAAGCCACTCCATCGAGTAGCTAATCTCAATAGGTAGAAAATGAGAAGACTTTGTCAATCTATCCACGAACACCCAAACTGCGTCAAACCTTCTTCGAGTGCGAGGTAATCCCGTCACGAAATCCAAAGTAACATGTTCCCACTTCCATTCCGGAATCTCTAACGGTTGAAGTAACCCCGCAGGTCTTTGATGCTCAGCTTTAACTTGTTGACATGTTAGACACTTATATACATAATCCGCTATTTCTCTCTTCATATTATTTCACCAAAAGTGTTGCTTCAAATTCTGATACATTTTTGTGCTCCCGGGATGAATAGTATACCTCGACTTGTGGCCCTCATCAAGAACTTGGTGTTTAATCCCATCCACGCAAGGCACACATAACCGGCCTCTGAAAGTTAACACTCCTTCGGAATTAAGAGAGAAATCCTCGAATTTACCATCTTCGATTTTATCCACTATTTTTACTAACTCCGGATCATCCTTCTGAGCTTCCTTTATTTGTTGAATCAAGACTGGTAATACTCGAATACTCGCAAAAATAGCCCCCATGGTTTGACTCATAAGGACTCCAATCTCGAGCATCCTCTAACATTTTCCATTCACGCACCATCAATGAAGCCATAAAAGATTTCCGGCTAATGGCATCAGCTACCACATTTGCTTTACCCGGGTGATAAGAGATAGTGCAATCATAATCCTTCAATAGTTCCATCCATCTTCTTTGCCTGTTATTCAACTCTTTTTGTGAGAAAAGGTACTTCAAGCTTTGATGATCAGTAAATATCTCAAATTTGGCTCCATAAAGATAATGTTTCCACTTGTGCAACGCAAAGACAATAGCCGCAAGCTCCATATCATGGGTAGGATAATTCTGCTCACTCGGAGTCAACTTCCTTGAAGCATACGCAATCACCCTTCCATTTTGCATTAGCACACACCCGAGGCCTTCTTTAGAAGCATCACTATAAATCACTAAATCATCATTTCCATTAGGTAGCGCAAGGATAGGAGCTGTAGTCAATCTCTTCTTCAACTCTTCAAAACTAACTTGACACTTGCCATCCCACACATAAGGAACATTCTTTCGAGTCAACTGAGTTAATGGAGTAGCAATTTTAGAAAACCCCTCGATAAATCTTCTATAATACCCGGCTAGACCCAAGAAACTTCGAATTTCCGTAACTGATTCAGGCCTCTTCCAATTCACAATAGCTTCAATTTTGGAGGGATCTACGGATATTCCTCTATTAGAAACCACGTGCCCAAGAAAAGAGACTTCATCGAGCCAAAAAGCACACTTACTGAATTTCGCAAACAATTGCTTTTCACGAAGAATAGATAAAACCATTCGCAAGTGTTGCTCGTGCTCCTCCCTAGACTTGGAATAAACAAGAATATCATCAATGAATACAACCACGAAGGTATCAAGATAAGGTTTGAAGACCCGATTCATCATATCCATGAAAACAGTCGGAGCATTAGTCAACCCGAAAGGCATAACCAGAAATTCATAATGACCATATCTACTACGGAAAGCAGTCTTAGAAATGTCTTCAGAACAAATCTTTAACTGATGGTACCCACTCCTTAAGTCAAGTTTTGAAAAGACGACTGACCCTTGAAGTTGATCAAACAAGTCATCAATGTGAGGTAGAGGATATTTATTCTTTACGGTTACCTGATTCAGCTTCCTATAGTCGATGCATAGTCTCAAAGACCCATCCTTCTTCTTGACAAACAACACAGGAGCTCCCCACGGTGATACACTAGGACTGATAAATCCCCGATCAATCAACTCTTGTAATTGCACCTTCAACTCTTTCAGTTCAGCTGGAGCCATTCTATAAGGTGCTTCTGATATAGGGGTGGTACCTGGAAGCAAGTCAATACCAAACTCGATCTCTCTATCGGGAGGCATAGAATACTCAGAAGAGAACACATCAGGAAACTCTTTAACTACATTCACATCCTCTACTTCAAGAGACTTTTTAGTAGTATCCAAAACACTAGCCAAGTACCCCACGCAACCACGGTGCAATAACCTCCTAGCTTTCACATAAGAGATAATACGAATTCCCTTACCCAAAGAAGCTGCCTCAAAAGTAAACACAGGCACACTAGGGATAGAAAACGTAACCACTTTCTTAAAACAATCAATAGAGGCATGGTTTTTACTTAACCAATCCATACCTAGAATAACATCAAAATCTTGCAATGGCAATATGACTAAATCAGCAAGTAAAACATGCTCACTAATATGCACATCACAATCACGTAACACCTTATCAGCTATCAAACAATCTCCCATAGGAGTCGACACTTCTAGCACATAGGGCAAAGACTCAGAAGAAGAATGCAATCGAGATGCAAAATGCACAGAAACATATGAATGCGATGAGCCGGGGTCTATAAGTGCACGTGCTCTCAAACTTGACATAGAAATTATACCCCCTATCACGGTGGAAGCATCCGAAGCTTGTTGCTGAGTAATTGCAAAAACACGACCCTGAACTTTGGGTTTTCTCGAAGCATCTCTTTTCTGGCCCTGAGACGGTCCAACACCACTCCCAGATGGTTGACTCCTCGATCTAGTGCGATATCTTTGAAAATGGCCAAGTTGTCCACAATTTAAACACTTTCCTTGTTTCTTCCAACACCGCTCTTCACTATGCCCTTCCCTCTGACAATAATTACATATCCTCTTACCTTGATTCCCGGAGATATTACCTTGATTTCTAACAATCGGTTGTCCTTGCGGTTGTCCTCTAAATGGGGTTGATGTTCCTTGTCCTCCACGATTATCATTACGTTGTTGTTGTGGTCTACCTTGTCTTCCCGCACCTACCAATTCCACCTTCCTGTTGTGTTCTTCAATATCGTGCTCCACTTGATAAGCTCGATCAACTGCATCTTGAAACTCTTGTAATTTATGGGACACCAATTGAGTTTGGATCACCGTTTTTAACCCCTTCACAAATCTCATTGCATTCCCCTCCTCTGTTGCAATTAAATGAGTACGGTACCTCGATAACTCCGTAAATTTAGCTGCATACTGAGCCACCGACATTGTATTATGTTCCAAACTAAGAAATTCCAATTCCTTCCGGTCTTGATCCACCCTCGGAATAAATTTAAACTTTTTCAGAAAATTTGCCCAAGTATAAGGTACATGAGCGTCATCCCAACTAGACTTCAATGTTCTCCACCAGTACTCCGCAGCTCCAATCAACTTGTAAGTAGCAAACCTGACTCGATCTTCTTCAGTAGATCCCAAGACATCGAATATCTTTTCCATGGACTCGATCCATCTCTCTACCTTGGTTACATCCGGTTCCCCATCATATCCTGTTGGTTTCATCTTTAAAAAATGTTCCAGACCATACCTCGGAGGTGCATGTTCTCCTCCTTGCCTCTGATCATGTATAGTTTTCATAGCTGCCTCGAACATCCCTTGAAACATAGCTCGAGCTTCTTCCCTTACATTACCCTGGCCTGTAGTACCAGACTGTTCACCCTCATGTTCAGGCATTCTTACTGAGTACCTGCATAAAACACTCAATGTTACTCACTCCATACTCAACTACCCTCCTAGGTCACTTAGTCATTCTATACCATCTACAACCTAGCTCTGATACCAACTGTCGCGCCCCGACCCGTGGTCCTACTTGGCCCCACGTCCGGGACACGCACGGAAGACGTCATAAAACAGCTTAAAGAAAAAATTTCGAAATATACTTTCATAAAAAGTCTTATAACCAAACACATTTACTAAACTTGACTTCAAGTCAAACAAACCAAACTTTCACAACAAGTACTTAGCCACTCGGCTACAACTACTAACTTTACTTACTCATTTACAAACACTAACATCTACCAAAAGAGATGATACAAACTAAGTCACGGGTACACTACCCAAAAGGTTGTACATTTACTTAATGTATCCTTTACATATCACTTCCCAAAATGTCTTACCCAATTTCCTTCTCGACGTCCTCCCTGTGAGTGACCTATCCTCTGGGCTCCGCCTTATCTAAAATGGTAAACAAATAAGGGGTGAGAATAAATCTCAGTAAGTTACTAAAATGCAACTATATTACATGCTAATATGATAAACATAAAGGAAAAATGCCACAAATGATCATATAGCATATAGCACATAATATGAGAGGCTCCCTATCGCCAACCGTCCCATACCGGTTGGAAATAACGACCAACTCATCATACAACACATAAGGCGGAATTAAACACTCATACGTGGATACTGAGCCAAGGTTCTCGGACTAAAACAATAGCCATCTGAGAGGCATCAACTGAGCAGCATCGAAGAGCTGAAACGGGTTCCGGAACCAAACAACAACAACAACGGGGAAAATGACACAAAGTCATAACCCAAAGTGCCCAACCTTTGGCCTAAGGAAGGGGGTTAAAAATGGGAAACCAATGATAGGAGCCTTACAATGAACTTGGCTCGTGTGCCATTATAATCCCTACCATTGCCCGAACACACAAAAAAAGTACCAGCTGGACTTTACACAAAAACGTAGCAAAGAATACTTGCTTAAACAACAACCAGGGCAATGATTCCAAAGTAGGGAATCAAGCCAAACACATCAACAAGATGAACCAATAGCAAAACACATCACAAGATGTTCAACCATGCCCACTTAATCAATCAATCAAGTTTTACAACACATACGTTCACCAAAGAACCAATTCTACCACTTTAGTAATCCACAACAATCATCTAAGTACTTTAGGACATTACCCAAAAACTAGACCAAGATTGACCTCTAAATCACTTGGTTGGAAACTCTGAACTTTTCAGATGACCTGGGCGGTCGCCCAAACTGGGCTGTGCGGCCGCCCAAAACACTCTGTCCCAAGAGTAAAATCCTCTAGATAGATGTGCGGCCGCACGCCCTTTTTGGGTGGCCGCCCACATCACCCGGCAGGCCAAACTTAACTAAATTGTACTCCCTTCGTTTCACCGACCCAAAAGTACTAACATTAGTAACACTCAACATTTATAACTTTCACAAAGGCTACAAACTCAGCCTAAGAACAATACTAACACCAACTAAAACTCATTCTCTTACTACTCCCTTTGTCCCAAAATTTCAAGTATCAATAAAGCATTCAAAATAAGAATTTTCAACACATATAGCATATATAACATACTTATGACCATTTTAACATTTAAAGGGGGATTAGTAACTTACCTATTTTTCGGAAACAAGTCAAGAAAATAATATTGTTCGGTAGAAAATATCTATTCAACACCCTGAACATTTATATATAATTAGATTTGAAAATGGAGTAGTAAATCAAAAGAAATAAAATGAACAAGAATCAAACCCTTACCTAGTTCAACAATGAAGCTCTTCAAGGAAATCAAATTGGGAAAGTATAATGGTGAGGGTGAAATTCGCAGGGGAGAAGGGAGGGAAGTCATACAAGTTGTTTTCCCCAATTTCCCCTAAAGCCCTTCTAACCAAATTAAATTACTTAAACCCCCTTAACAACAATTTCCACAAAGACCCATAAAATTCCACTATCTCATCTTAACTCCAAAATAACATTACTACTAACTCTTTAACTAACTCAACTAATCAAATAAGATATATAATTCATATAATATGATGCAACACATAAAATGCGCACATAATTTTAAATTAAAATTCTCAGGAATATAAAATAAATATAAAATAAATAAAGACGGATTTTGGGGTCGTTACATAGATGGCTCGCCGGAATCTGGAAATTTTGAAGAAATCGCCGGAAAAACGCATATCTGGTGGAAAACACAAGGTTTATGTTTAAAATCGTGTAAAGAAGCAAGATTCATGGAATAATCTGACTTTAAATAGCAAGAAATCAAAAATCTCAAACTTACCGGAATAAGGGAAGTCGCCGGAATCTGGAAAGAACCGCCGGAATCTAGAAAAACAACCTGCCGGAATTTTGAAAGAGATGAACAGGGGAATATGTCATTTTTTTGATTTTTTGGAAAAAGAAAAATGGGACACCAAGGGTAAATAAGTCATTTATTTACGATTTTGATGAAAAAAAGAAGAAGATGTGGGGTTGGGTTTGGGATGAACAATTTAAGTGACTAGGTTTTATTTAACTAATTATATCCAATTAAGATTATTTTTTTGAAATGAAATAATTTTAAATAATTAAAAAAAAATTACTCCTTCTGTCCCTAAATGAGTGTCCAAATTTCATTTTAAGGGACATCTGAAAATCTCAACTCTTTGTACAATTTGGTGGCAAAGATTCATATATAATCCTGTAATCTCATTTTCAAACATTTAGTTTTGCAAGTACAAATAGACCGGTGAAAAAAAAAATCGAAAAAAAATATTTAGGTACAAAGTTGTGTTAAAAAATGACACTCATTTTGGGACAAAGATTTTTTGAAAATGGACACTCATTTAGGGACAGAGGGAGTATTTTTTTGCCAGAAAAAGAATAAAATTATACATTTCTTTATTGCTTATATATTAATACTTTTTAATCCTTTAAGTTTCAAAATTTTTACTTAACCCCTTAATAGCTAATATCAATTCAAAGTCACCCAATTCTGTTAGTCACGTGCATGGCACATGCCTTTTAACTAACTTTCTAACGAAATCCGTCAAAAAGACCCTAACTGGCGAAAATAAATTACCTCAGGACCCGATTTGACAAAAATAACACATCGGGGTTCGCTTGGAAGGGTGATATGGTACTTCAGGGTCTAAATTGCAATTAACCCTAAATTCAAACTTTAACTATTGTCCAGGCTTTTCATAAATCAAGGTTGAACTAATAAAGTAGGGTTTGAAAAAAAAAAAAAAAAAAAAAAGGAACTTGGACCAAAATACGATTTTTTTTTTTTTTTTTTTTTGACTGATTCAATTAATTATTGGTTCATTCTCGTAAAAAATCTAGCAACTTCCGATTCGCTTTTGCTACTGTGGCCTGCTGTAAAGCGTATGTATTTGCTGTGCTTCTTCCCTTTAAGGAAAATGTTGGAAAAATCATTCCATTAAAAACTAAAAAATGGATGGTAAGTATGAAATGGTTAGAGCTTTAAGAGAAATTTCCACGCGGAGAGTCAAAAGGTAAGCGATTTTGGCCTATTTATACGATAGAACATAACCCAGATACATATCCGCAGTGAAATTGTGTGTCAAATCAAGAAAAAAAATGTGTGCTTTTGTAGACTACTACTATAAGCATGGGCGATTTCCAGAGATAAAATGTACTCCCCGGTGTTGTTCATGTGTCACCATTTTGTTCCTGCTAAAATTTTTCGTTATATTCACCTGTTTTACTCTCAACCTTACTCCCTCAGATCCTACCTGTTCAATAGACCGATTTCACATTTCGACACCCTTTTCCGATTCCAATTTTACCATCAACAACCAGACCATCTCCTTTGATTTGAAGCTTGAGAATCAAGAGTCATTTATGGGCATTATTTACGATCCCCTCAATCTTACCATTTCTTACCAAACCACCAATGAAACAATGACTCCTATAGCCGCCTACACTTTCCCCGGGTTTTACCAGGGGTTTGGCAAGACTGCTACTCGGAGCGGCCTTGCCAAGGTGGACAGTGCGGTTTACAATGGTACTGCTACTGATACTGATACCACTGCAATATTTCGGGTGAAGTTGAATACTAGGGCGAGATATAAGAGCGCTTATGGAATACGAACGAAACGCTGGTTGGTAGTAGGTGGTAATTTTAAGGTTGATGTTACCACCGGTAAGAAAGTTGGCGAGGGGAGAATTGAGCTATATTGAATAAATGCAGCTGAGGCGGTAGATCCCAGCCTTTGTCGCCTTGTCGTGGTGGTGGTCATTTCTACCGCGGTGGTTTTATTTGTGATCTAGCTTGGTGGAGTGAACGTACTTGTATTGTAGCTTTTCTAAGAGTGTATTGTAGCTTTTTCAGAGTGTATTACCACTGTCCTCAAAAAAAAGAGTCTCAGGTGTATTAGTAGAAGTCCAAGAAATGCGAATTGTAAGTTTACATTTAACCTTGTTACATCAGAGTGAAGAATGTGAGGCTGTGATTTAATGGTGTTTAGATTCAATGTGATGCAGTCGAAGAGTTTGTTGGAAATTTGGCTTGAAATGGTCAACTTTGAGTGGGTCCCATTGGTGGGTCCCATTGACTTTGACCTTGGTCAATGATTATACTTGTAGTATGTTATACCATGAACAATATTGGTGTTTTGGTGAAAGCCAAATGATTGTTTAAATCCATAGTTCTCAGACTTCAAAGATGAGCTTTTGAAAGAGACTTTTTGGTTTCCAAGGATGAGATGGGTTGGTTGTCATCCCACATGGGAAAGGAAAGGCAAACCTTCCCTTTGTTTGGAAGTATAAAAGGCTTTTGGGCCATCCCACATGGAATTGGAATGGGTAGTTGATGTGCCATAAATTACTTGGCATATCATAGTCTCATGTTCAAGTTACATGTGAGGTGGACTTGAACCATTCCCCACACGCTCGGCCGGGCCGGGCACGGGCATTTGGGCGAATGGTTCGGTTCATGGGCGTATCTTTATTGACAAAGTTTATTTGAAGTTTCCAGTATTTGCAGAATGGTCCCTGACGAAACTGTTAGGTCAGTTAGTTTCCTAACTGGACTTTAACAGTGCAGTTTCTTTTCCTTCAGGAATAAGTCACTGTAAATCGGGTAGGTTTTGGAGTCCTCCTAGAATACCTAAACCGACTATATACCAGTATAAATATACGATCCCTATATCAGTTTTACATACGCAATTAAATTGCAATAAACTGTTCTCTCTCAAAATTAGTAATCTGTGGTTGATCTGAGAAGTGAGGTTCCGGCGAAGTGGGATAGCAGTCGCAAGTGGTCTGGTACCTGTTCATGCGAAGATTTCCTGGTACGTTCCTGAGATCGTTTCATCCTCGGAGGAATTTTCCGCAACCCTCAGCCTCACCAGTAGGGGGCAATAGTTTCTCTTAGGAGAGTCTATTACAGGCGACTCGATCTGAACTGATAAGTCTTTCTAACTCTCTTTTGTTTTTCTGTCTTTCCTGGATCCTGTTCTTGTGGGTACGTTTCTGCTTTTGGCTTAATCTGATATCGTTATATGCTTACGTGATTGCCCTATTAATCTGATCGGTGCATATTAAATTCCAACAGTCTAAGAGAAACTAGCATTATTAATCATGTCTGCTGCTAACGCTCCATTCAAGTCCCTTGTTGACACTTCTGATCTGCCAGAGAAGTTCGGTGGTAAGAACTTCAAGCGCTGGCAGGAACAGATGAAAATCTGGTTGTCAATTAAGGGGATGACTGGTATGCTAACTGAAAAGTTCCCTGCTATTGATGAGAAGGACCCTGCAACAGTGAAAGCTGCTGAGTAGTGGAGGGAGAGGGACGATGTTGTTCGTGGATGCATTCTTTCGGCTCTGTCGAATGTGCTCTTAGATGTTTATTGTTCTGCTCCCCTCACTGCTGCATCGCTGTGGGAAACGCTTAACACAATGTATAACACTGACGATGTTGGTGTTGAAAAGTACTGTGTGTCTAAGTTCCTTAAGTATCATATGGCTGATGGGAAATCTGTTACTGATCAAGTGCATGAGTTCCAGATCATATTGCAATCACTCAAGGATGGGGCTATGGAACTTCCTGAGAAGTTCGTAGTTATGTCAATCATTGAGAAGTTTCCTCGATCTTGGGAGGAATTTGGTATGACTCTCAAGCACCGTACAGGAAGCTTGACACTCAATGATTTGATGAATACAATATCGATCCAGGAAGTGCACCATAGTAACGGTGTTAGTGTGCCTGTGGAGGCTAAAGCCAATGTGATAACTGCAAATAAGAACAAAAGGAAATTCGAGAAAATTGGCTCTAAGGATAATAATAATGATAAGCTGAAACCTAAGAAGAACATCCAGAAAAAGCCAAAAGCGAACAAAACCTGCTGGAATTGTGGAGCAGTTGGACACTTTTCTAGGGACTGTCCCAAGAAAGGAAAAGTGGCGCAAGGTTCTGCTGATCAAGCTCAGGCGAACGTGGTCATTGGACCATCTGATGATGATCCTGTTGATGATACACTTCAGCCTGAAGTTGATGCTATTACCAGCGAGATTACCAAGTATGTAACTTCTAATCCTGAAATCTTTACTGTTTATGAACCCAACGAGTGGTTGGTAGATACTGGGGGCAAATGTGCACGTTTGTGCTGATAAATTGCTATTTGTATCTTATCAGCCTGAATGTGGTAGATCAGTGACGATGGGGAATTCTAGTACTGCAAAGGTGCTTGGGATTGGACGCGTGGACCTGAAGTTTCCTAATGGGCGCATTCTGACCTTGCAACATGTGCATCACGTTCCTGACATTCGTCGTAATATCATTAGTGGTTCTTGTTTAGTTAGAGAAGGATTTGAGTTTTCATTTAAGTGTAATAATAAGGTTATTATTTTGGATTCTGGTAGTTTTATAGGAAAAGGTTATGCTTCGGATGGTTTATTTAAAGTTAGAGTTGAGAGTAATTTTGGTACTCATTTTATTAATGATAGTTTTATTGATTATCCTGTTTCTTACTCTATTGAATCTTCAAATATTTGGCATGGTCGTTTGGGACACATTAATTTTAAATCTGTTAAAAAGATGATGAATTTGGATATTGTTCCTAAGCATGCTATTGATAAAAATTCTAAATGTCATGTTTGTGTTGAAGCTAAATCTGTTAAAAGGCCTTTTCATTCAGTTAATCGAGATTCTGAAATACTTGATTTAGTTCACACCGACATTTGCGAATTTAATGGCTTGTTGACCAAAGACAAGAAGAAATACTTTATTACTTTTATTGATGACTGTAGTAGATATTGTTATGTCTACTTGTTGAATGGAAAAGACGAAGCACTTGAAAAATTTATTATATTTAAAAATGAAGCTGAAAAACAAATTGGTAAGAAACTTAAAAGGTTAAGATCAGATAGAGGTGGCGAATATGAGTCTAATCCGTTTAGGCATTATTGCCAAAAAAACGGCATAGTGCATGAAGAGACTCCCCCTTACACACCTCAATCTAATGGTATTGCTGAACGTAAGAATAGAATCTTTAAAGATATGATTAACAGCCTACTTATAAGTTCTGGACTACCTAAATATATGTGGGGATAAGCTTTGAATACGGCTTGCCATATTCTGAATAGAGTTCCTCCTAAACATAGAAATGAAAGTCCGTTTGAACTTTGGAGAGGTAGAAAGACCAACTTGAAATACTTGAAAGTGTGGGGGTGCCTTGAAAAGGTACTTGTCCCTGAACACAAGAGAAAGAAGCTTGCTCCTAAAACTTTTGATGCTATCTTTATATGATATTCTGAAACAAGTTATGCATTGAGATTTCTGATAATCAAATCTGAAATTTCTGGCATAGATGTTAACTCAATTGTTGAGTTACGTGATGCAACATTTTTTGAAGATGTGTTTCCCATGAAAACCGGACTCCCCAAAGAGTCAAATACCACGTCTAATTCAATTCCATCTCAAGTGGAAGAGATGACAAATATGGGGGTAGATCCAATTGGTTCTTTATCTGATGATGAGGATGAACCAAGAAGGAGTAAACGGGCAAGGGTTACCAAAGATTTTGGAAGTGATTACATCACTTACAATATCGAGGGTGACCCTAATACCTTCAAAGAAGCTATGGCATCTCCTGATGCTAAGCAATGGAAGGATGCCGTTAAAAGTGAAATTGATTCTATTGTCTCAAATGGGACATGGGAATTAGTTGAACTTCCTCCTGGTTGCAATGCAATTGGATGCAAGTGGGTTTTTAAGAGGAAACTGAAACCTGATGGAACCGTTGATAAGTTTAAGGCTAGATTAGTTGCTAAAGGGTTTAAGCAGATAGAGGGAATAGACTATTTCGATACCTATTCACCAGTTGCTAGGATGACTACAATCCGTATGCTTATAGCATTGGCTTCTGTATATGGTCTCCATATCCATCAAATGGATGTGAAGACCGCCTTTCTTCATGGCGATCTTGAGGAGGATATCTATATGGATCAGCCTGAAGGATTTATAGCATCTGGCAATGAAAGTAAGGTCTGTAAACTTGTTAAATCCCTTTACGGATTGAAACAAGCCCCAAAGCAGTGGCATGAGAAGTTTGATAAAATCGTCTCATCGTTTGGCTTTATTACTAATGAATTTGACAAGTGTGTCTATTCTATGAGTAAAGGTGATAGTTGTATTATCTTGTGCCTATATGTTGATGATATTCTGTTATTTGGAAATAATATGAGGATAATCGATGAAACTAAATCATTCTTGAAAAGTAAGTTTGAAATGAAGGATATGTGAGTAGCTGACGTGATTCTTGGCCTTAAGTTGACTCGGTCAAATAAAGGCATAACCATCTCACAATCTCATTATACTCAGAGTGTAGTTGAGAAGTTTGGTTATAAGGATGGTAAAATCGTTAATACTCCATTTAGTCCTTCTTTGGCACTTGCTAAGAATGAGAATGGAGTACCCGTGGCTCAGTTGAAATATTCTCAGATAATTGGGAGCTTAATGTAGCTTACTAACTGTACTCGACCGGATATATCCTATGCAGTTACGAGGTTGGCTAGATACACTAAGTGTCCGAATAGAGCTCATTGGGAAGCTCTAGGTAGAGTACTTTGGTACTTGAAGGGAACCATTTCCCTTGGGCTGCATTATGGGAGATTTCCTGCTGTACTCGAAGGGTACAGTGATGCTAGCTGGATAGCCACTAACTCTGGGAGTTATGGCTGTACTGGGTATGTTTTTACCTTAGGCGGAGCTGCAGTTGCTTGGAGGTCTACAAAACAAACCCTGTTATCTCGGTCTACCTTCGAAGCTGAGCTAGTTGCTCTTGACACTACTGGATTGGAGGCTGAATGGATTCAAGGACTTATGTCTGAGTTGCCTATAGTCAGCAAGCCTATTCCTGTGATCTCTGTACATTGTGACAATACTGCCACAATTGAGAAACTTAAAAGTGTCAAGTTCAACTGCAAAACAAGGAGACACATCCAAATAAGATTGAAATCTTTAAGGGATCTTATGTCTCGAAAGGTAATAGCTGTAGATTATGTTGGTACCAAGGATAACACAGCTGATCCTTTAACTAAGGGACTCGATATAGTCTTAGTTCAAAAATCCAGGTTGGGGATGGGACTGAACCCCGTCTGATTCACATGTGGTAGGAACCCAACCTATCTGAGTGGAGATCCCACAAATAAGGTTCAATTTGGTAGTAACAAGCCGTAGGGTGGATTGGAACACCTAAAACAGATTGACATGTTACATGTCTGTGTCTGTCCCCCGAATAGCCTGAAAGGTGTTCATTACTGCAAGTATACTAAAAGCTTTAGGCTTTGAATGGGATCAAGTCTTTTAAACAAGATGGTAGCAGTACATCTTTGGAGATGCCCAACTAAATAAGTGTTATTGTTAGCCGCAATTAGAGGAAATGGGTTATTCCTCGAAAGCACTTATGATAGAGGATAAGGACGTATGGCTTATACGCGTCAAACATAATGATAGAGGCTGCTGTCATAGCCTTTGTCGTGTTGCTACCAACAAAGGTTCCTACACTCAAAGGTATCAGATTCAAGACACCCGTTCATCTGGTCCTGTGGGGGTTTGCGTTGACTAGCTTAGGTAGGGGTTCAAGTCGGGAGACACCATCTACTGGAAGCACGACATGGATAATCTCTACTAGTCTTATCACCATGGATTTGTGGGGGATTGTTGGAAATTTGGCTTGAAATGGTCAACTTTGAGTGGGTCCCATTGGTGGGTCCCGTTGACTTTGACCTTGGTCAATGATTATACTTGTAGTATGTTATACCATGAACAATATTGGTGTTTTGGTGAAAGCCAAATGATGGATTAAATCCATAGTTCTAAGACTTCAAAGATGAGATTTTGAAAGAGACTTTTTGGCTTCCAAGGATGAGATGGGTTGGTTGCCATCCCACATGGGAAAGGAAAGGCAAACCTTCCCTTTGTTTGGAAGTATAAAAGGCTTTTGGGCCATCCCACATGGAATTGGAATGGGTAGTTGATGTGCCATAAATTACTTGGCATATCATAGTCTCATGTTCAAGTTACATGTGAGGTGGACTTGAACCATTCCCCACACGCGCGCTCGCTCGCTCGGCCGCGCCGGGCCGGGCTCGGGCACGGGGTAAGGGCATTTGGGCGAATGGTTCGGTTCGTGGGCGTATCTTTTTGGACAAAGTTTATTTGAAGTTTCCAGTATTTACAGAATGGTCCCTGACGAAACTGTTAGGTCAGTTAGTTTCCTAACTGGACTCTAACAGTGCAATTTCTTTTCCTTCAGGAATAAGTCACTGTAAATCGGGTAGGTTTTGAAGTCCTCCTAGAATACCTAAACCGACTATATACAAGTATAAAGAGTCTATTACAGGCGACTCGATCTGAACTGATACGTCTTTCTAACTCTCTTTTGTTTTTCTGTCTTTCCTGGATCCTGTTCTTGTGGGTACGTTTCTGCTTTTGGCTTAATCTGATATCGTTATATGCTTACGTGATTACCCTATTAATCTGATCGGTGCATATTAAATTCCAACAGAGTTGGCGTTCGAGTTTTTAGATGCGTTCGACCGTAACGGGCGTAACTTTTGATTCCAGGGGAGTTACGGGACGCACAACATATCAAAACGAGCGTCTTTTCGAGAGGAACAAAAGTCATTGGGCTTAGCTCTTTGAGCGGCCCATAAATAAGCCAAAAAACGCATCTAAGGGCCTCAAACGGCCTTTTGAAGTTTTTATCCGTTTTTTCATTATTTTAGACATTTTCGTAATTTCGCAGTTTTAGGGTTTCTTTTCAGTAGGGTTTTTTCCCAGACTTTATATACTTTATGCTAGGGTTTTGAGAGGCAGTTTATGCAGTTTTGAATGAAAACGTTTTTCTTGTTCCAACTTGTAGTCTTGATTAATTTCGACTGCTGTTGAAGGATTGTTACCCGTATTGATTAATTTCTACCGTAATCAATCATTTATCTAAGCTTTCCGCTACGTCACAATTCCTTATTAATCTCACGAGTTTGATGCTTGAATATACTTCCTCCGTCCCCAAACGATCTTCATACTTATTTTGCCGTTACTACGAAAGATCTTTGATCAATAATTATAGGTTGACTCAGTTGTACTAATGAAAATTCATATTTTGTTATTGATAGTATAGTTGATGGTGTGCCAATAACAAGTTTTAGATTTTCATTAGTACAATTGAGTCAACTTAAATTTATTCCTCAAAAATCTTTCGTAGTAGTATCGGCGAAAAAAGTATAAAGATTTTTTTGGGACGGAGGGAGCATCAAACTTGATGATGAGAACCTGAAAAATAGGAACATTTGCTTCCCTTGTCTTCAAGTTCTAAACTTGGAGGATTTAGAGAGAAAAAATTAATCATCTTGTTGAAGAACCCTGGCATCCCGGGTGTACGGGCATATGGACCTTTATACCCCTCATATACGGTTCTCGTACCTAAAGTATACGGTCTCTATACTCCTGCCTTGTACCAAGGGAAGGACCTCATAAAAGGACAAGTATACCCCTTTATCCTTCATATATATATCCCTCCTCATCTTATGTGAGAGGTATGATCTATTCCCTACTCTCTCTCTACATTCTCTTGAGTGCTCTCTCCTCTCCCTCTCTAACACATTCACACACCCAAAGCATTCTAGGCCTTGTTCTTAGTTTCCTCGGAGTCTTACTCTCATACCCGAGGGCCTAAGCCGGGGTCAATCCCGGCTTTGGTCCTAACGGTGTGCTCATCTTGCAGATCATCTCAGCTGGGAGCAGGAGGCATCAAATCGGAGATCTAGTCTCCATGACCCCAAAATTGCAACGGGAGAAATAAAAATAATTTCTCCTATGTTCGTGCAATTTTTGTTCGTGCTATAGAACCGTTGACTCGGGGGTTTCACTATATTTTCATCGGTCGCGAACAACAAAGATCGTGCATTTATATGGATCGAGCGGGTTAAAACCCAGAAATTGCTCTCCATTAAAGCCCTATCCCGCGTAGGCAAATAAAATCCTACTCTGAGTAGGCCGTCCCTCCTAGAAACGGAAAAATTATTTATGGATCGAGCGGGCTAACTCCCAAAGATGCCATCCATTAAAATCCTACTCCGAGTAGGCCGTCCCTCCTAGAAACGGAAAAATTATTTATGGATCGAGCGGGCTAACTCCCAAAGATGCCATCCATCAAAATCCTACTCCGAGTAGGCCATCCCTCCTTGAAACGGATGCCGTGCTCTCACGTACGATGCGCGGTCCTACGCCCTCGAACTAGACCGCATGCCCGGATACCGACACGTGCTCTCACGCACGATGTACGATGCGTGGTCCTACGCCCTCGAGCTAGACCGCAGGCCCGGATACCGACACGTGCTCTCACGCACGATGTACGATGCGCGGTCCTACGCCCTCGAGCTAGACCACATGCCCAGATGTTGGCACGTGCTCTCACGCACGATGCGCGGTCCTACGCCCTCGAGCTAGACCGCATGCCTGGAAACGGAAGAACCTGTGTTAAAGCCAAGTATAACAAAGGGCAAAGATGGAACGCATCGACAAAATCTCGAAATCTCCGAGCACTCAACAAGTCACCGGGCTTATCTCATTTATGGCACCATCGGGCCCATCTTACTCATGAACCGGTCGTGCTTATCTTATTTATGGCGCCATCGGGCCCATCAACAGATCGTGCTTATCTTAAATAAGGCGCCACCGATCCTATCTTATTTATGAAGCGTTCGTGCTCATCTTATTATGGAAGCCATCAAGCTCATCACACTTAAAATGCCATAGGGCACATCTTATTCACGAGGCGATCGATTTGATTGCAAAGCCTACGAGAAGATTTACAGCAAGTCCGCGATTTTAATCATTGGGCCGAACAAGCGTAACCACAGCAACACCTCGGAGTCAGTCTCACGAACTCCGGGCAAAATCAGGCGAATTGGCCAAGCTCCGGTCAAATCTTAATTTATTCCTGCAACTGGCAAGCTCCGTCTTTTGGCAGCGAGCTCAGTCAAACAGAGCCTGCCCGCAGCAAGTTCCGAGCGAAGGGATATGAACCAATTCGTGACACTCACCCCAGTGGAATGACCCGCCTGTGTCCGCAGCCCGTGAGCTCTTATTTCACTCCCGCAAAATTCCTGTTATACTTCGGTTAAATCCTGCACTACAGCGAGCTCCGAGCAAACTCAAGTCGGACTTTATAACCCAAAAAAGAAGAACTGATGCTCACTGATCGCAGTTTGACGCGTCAATCTCGGAGCCATTTCATGAAGTCCGGCGACCCTCACTTCACTGCGAGACAGCCACGAAATCTGGGAAAGCTTGAAGGAGCAGAATAACTTCGATGGGTCAATATAGCAGTTAGCTGGCCAAATCTTTGTTTGGGCAATTATCATTCGTGGTATCAGCTCTTGTGGACTCGGGGGCTTCATGTCCTTATAACGACCTGGCCCGACCCTTCGTGTTAGCAGCGGGCTTCGCTGAAAATCTTGTCCCCGACAAACCTCTCTATTTAGAGGTCTATATATATTTGGAGTCCAGCACTTGTTTATCCAAGTTGTTGGCGATCTATGAAACTTGGGGGCTTAATCGACTGACGGCCGTTATCATATCCGTTGAATACTTAACGAGATCTATCAAATCTACGCCAATCAATGTCAGGTCGTATCTTTCCACCCTCTCAGTTTAATAAATGCTTTTCATATAGCTTTATTAGTCAACGAATCACGAGCATAATTAATAACTTGATTACATGTTACAATTACCTTCTGCGCAAACGAAAAATATTTAGCATGCAAAACTACTTGCTACTTGGCAAATAATGGTTGCTACGTGACTACTCAGTATACAAAATGCATGATCATGAGTAAAATTCCATGCCTATTTCCATGACTTATATGATGAATTAGTATTCTCTTCAGAATATGCTTATGAAATACTTGTTACTTAAGTATAGTAAATATTCGTCTTGCTACAATTATGCTCTGTCCCTATGTTTTAATGATATATTGGATTAACATGTTACCATGTTCTATATAGCAACTTGATCATAACAATAGATAAATAGCATTACATGCTTCTGTTGGTTTAAATGTTGCAGAACTATACTTCCTGAAATGCGCCGAATGACATGAAATATATGCTTACTCGCTTTACAAAAGCATGCTATATCAATTTGAATGTGCTTTAAACTGTCGTTAACTGATTCTTTGAAAGCCTATCATGAGAAAATTCACGAAGTGCATGATGCCACAAAAAGTACTTGTTTAAAGTTGCTTATTCGACATGCCGCAAGTGCCATTATTTTATCATATAGTTTAATTACTATCTATTCACTCGGCTTTCTACATAGTATTATAAAAAATGCGCATATTTGATCAATACGCTTGTAGCGCAGCGAAGACCCTAACTGCAGTGATGCCTCCATTTTTATCTCATTATGGTGTCTCCGGGCTCATATCATTATGATGTATACGGGCTCTTCTCATTATGGAAGCCCACGGGCTAATCTTATTATGGACGATTATGAGCTTTTCTTATTATGGACGCCTACGGGCTCATCTTATTTATGATGCATCCGGGCTCATCTTATATACGGTGTTTCTCCGCTCATCTGTTTATAAAGTTTACGGGAACATCTTATTACGCCCTACACCGACCCTCGACTCGGGGGCTGCACATATATCTCAGAGCATTAGGCCGACTTGACAGCTCGAGGATTCACATCTTTATTTGAGCGACCCGGGGGCTTGTTCTTCCCACTTATTATTGGATCGCTTGTCCAGAGGATTTATGCCGCATTATTATTATTCTCGGAAACCTCTGAAATATATTTTCAGACTTCATATGGGACTTCTGGTTATCTGACGGCATTCCCTCTTCTATAGTCGGGAATCTTCGAGATATTTATTCAGACTCCCTGTGGGATGTCAATCTATATTATGGAGTTATTTATCTATGGATCGAGTTCGCAGCCAGAGCTTCTATTCCTCTCTTATAGTGGTATCCCCGGCTCGCTGATGATTACTTAATGACGAGTTACTCTCGGGAATCTCCGAGGTGTATCTCCAGACTCACTCCAGGATCTATGCCATCCGATGTGACTGAGTTCACGGCCCGAGATCCTATTTTATATGTTCGAATGCCTTGACTTGCAAGCTCGTGGTCCGAGCTCTCACTTTCTCTTATGGAGGTCGCGCGCAGGCTTCATTTCTCCTCGGGAATCTCTGAGTCGACCAGCTGCAGTCCGCTATCCGATGTGTCCGAGCTCGCAGTTCTGGTTCTGATTTCTCTCTTATGAGAGCCATATCTTCTTACCAATCTTCAGGCACCGCGCTTCAGTTTTCAGGCCATCCTCGGCTAAGAGTATATTCCTCACCC
Source organism: Campanula takesimana (assembly GCA_026119855.1). Classification (NCBI taxonomy): domain Eukaryota; kingdom Viridiplantae; phylum Streptophyta; class Magnoliopsida; order Asterales; family Campanulaceae; genus Campanula; species Campanula takesimana. Next base: position 663,891 of record JAOWBW010000652.1, on the reverse strand, counting down.
TGACCATAAATGACCGAGAGCTCGGAATAGGGGGCTACTAAAGAACCCTGGCATCCCGGGCGTACGGGCATATGGACCTTTATACCCCTCATATACGGTTCTCGTACCTAAAGTATACGGTCTCTATACTCCTGCCTTGTACCAAGGGAAGGACCTCATAAAAGGACAAGTATACCCCTTTATCCTTCATATATATATCCCTCCTCATCTTATGTGAGAGGTATGATCTATTCCCTACTCTCTCTCTCTCTACATTCTCTTGAGTGCTCTCTCCTCTCCCTCTCTAACACATTCACACACCCAAGGCATTCTAGGCCTTGTTCTTAGTTTCCTCGGAGATCTAGTCTCCATGACCCCAAAATTCAGGGCGTCATCACTTGTGAACCTGAAATCCTGTTATAGATGGGAATTGTCTAATGCACCATTGTTGGTGCCAAACTTCATGTGAAAATGACTAAATTAAAGGGAAATGTTAAAAGAAAATGCAGTTTTTAGTGAAAAATTCACATTCTTTCATAAACAGAAAAAAAAATGCCTAACCCATGACTACTAAAAGTTTGTATACAACCACCACACTACCCAAAAACCCTAACCTAATAACAAGAAATAAATTAACTTTGAAAATGAGAAATTAAATAATTTGAAACTGAAAAATTGACATTTTTGAACCTTCAAACGACCCCGAAGGGTAAATTCAACACCTTTATCACCTATAATTATTGAGACAGATCTGCGACTTATTATTTTAGTGAACACGGAGTAATTTATTTAGGTACCCAGTTTTGGATCTGAAAATTGGTCAAGTGTTTAAGTGCAACCTGGCCAATGATTACTCCTCATTTCTCTAATCTCAAAAGCAAGAGGCAAATGAAATGATTTCATTAAAAAAAAAAAATTAGCCCAGATTCTAAGCAACTGAACCCAATTTTTAAGATTTTGTATTGAATGTCGTAACCTCGAATCTCTCATAATCTATTAATTAGGATTAGAGGTTCGAGGTTATGACTTTTTCCATACATTTTCTTTTAAGGAAAATGGTTAGAATCTTCGTCCGTCTCCTTAATAACCATTAAAGTTGAAATTATGCTTCAAATTAAAACCATAATCTGATTTTTGCAGTCCCATTTAAGAAGATGTGCCAATTTCCGGCGCATTTCTACCAAGGGGCACGACTTCCACCCAGAAAATGTACCGTAAAATTCAGTTTGGGTCTCACCTCTGTGTTCCTGTTTATATTTTTTTCAATGTTCTATTTTTTCACTTTCAGATTTACTCCCCCACATCCTTCCTGTTCAATTCACCAATTTCACATTACTAAACCCAATTCAAATTCCACCAGAACAATCTACTTTGACTTGAAACTCAAGAACACAGAGCTTTGTAATTGCATTTTTTATGATCCCCTAAATCTCACCATTTTTTACCATGCCCGTACCGACCCCACAACCACCATCAACAAGACAACGTTAGCTATAGCGGCATACACTTTCCCCGGTTTTTACCAGGGTTACCACAAGACCGCACTTTTGAGTGGTATAGTGCTGGTGGATGGGTCAGTTTTGAATGAGTCTGTTGCTGCTACTACTACGGCTAGTGTACTGCTGCTGCTGCTGCTGTTGCTACTGCAGTTTTCGGGGTGAAGTTGGAGACTAGGGTGAGGTATAAGGGTGCTTGGGGAATACGCAAGAAATACCGTTTGTTGGTAGGTGCTAATTTTATGGTTGATGTTAATACCCGCAATAATGTTAGCAAAAAGGGAATTAAGTTGCGGTAATTGGTGAAACAAATACTCAAACTTGTTATAGATGATGCTGTACTTGTTTGCAGCTTATTGAAAATATATTACCCTTTGTCCCTCAAAAAAAAAAAAAAAAAAAACTCCATTCTCATGTCTTATTGGATAAATTTTGGACAACTCATTGTCACTCAACCCTAGTCGCAGAAACAATACTCCCTCCGTCCCATACTTATCGCTACTTATTTCTATTTTCGGCATCCCATACTTATTGCTACTTACCCAAAATGTTAACTTTTCTCTCTCCTCTCCAATCACAACAACTATCCACTAACTTATTTTTTCTCTCCTACCCACTCACAATACTTATTTTTCCAACATATTTTTTTAATCCCCTTACACTCCTATTCGGTAGCAATAAGTATGGGACGGAGGGAGTACATACTTTCGAGAAAGAAAAATATGGAGGCAAACTTTTATGCAATGCATATCCTTGTCTTATTCTTTCGCACTTGGAAAGTTGAAGTTTAAAATTTTTGTTAAGGGAAGAAGGTTGGAAGCATACAACTAAGGATCTTGGGCTTCTGTCGTCCGCAGACTTGTCAAAGGCGTTGCCCCGCCTCGCCTTTTTTGTCGCCTCTCAAGGTTATCGCCTCTCCGCAGAAAGGCAGGCGCATGGTAGCCTTTTTAGGTGAGGCGTCGCCTTTGTGGGTGAGGCGAGAGGCGTGCGAGGCGTCGCCTTGTGAGAAAGGCGTGATTAATGAAACTACGACATTTTTTCACTTTCATTTTTAATTGAGTGCCCTAGTCTAGCCCTCCAATCGACTAAATTGACAAATCCAGAAGTCGAGACGAGGCGAGAAAGGGACAAGAGGAAAGAAGAAGGGTCGGCGAACCAAATCGATCGTTTAGGCGATCGATTGACTCTAACGAAAGCGATGGCGGCGATGAGAGGCGACGTCTACCAGACAGCGGCAACAAGGCAAGTTCGACGAGTTTCAGATAAGAATAATACTAGGGGCACAAAAAAGTCACAAAATCTTGTTCACAAAATCCTAGGTGTAATGATTTTATTGGTGCTTTTAATTAGTGTGTGACGGGTCCATTATCGATGCAACCAATAAAATATCGCCACCTCATGTTGTGAGCATGATTTTGTGCCCATAGCATTGCTCTTCAGATAATATTTTTCTACTTTTCTCCTCTTTTGCGTTTTTAATGCGTTGTTTTTGGTTTTGGGTAGAAGATATATTACACTAAGCTCCCCTCCCCATCCCCCTGATCTTTTCAAACTTTTATTTGGCTTATTTCCTATTGAGTCCCTATCATTAACATGATTTACCAAGTCTTTTTATATGTTGCATGTGTATATACATTTTTCAATTATCTTTTCATATTTTTCCACCTTGCTCGCTTTTTGACGCCCGCCTCTCGCCTCACCTCTCGCCTCTCTCAGGTACCTTTCGTCCGCCTCTCGCCTTTGACAAGTATGGTCGTCCGTCCTCCGAGTTCAGATCAGTCAGAGATTTATAGTCGATGGGTTATAATTAACAGTACATGAATAATATTTTATCGTATGCGTATTACATTTTATTAAAAAATGTGAAAATGAGTTACATTTTTATTATATGAGTTATATTTTATAGTAGTATAAATTTAACTATATTACAAGCTTTAAATGGTACTCCCTCCGTCTCAGAGTAAGAGTCATACCCCTCATTTGCACGCTTATTAATAAATATTGAAAGTGATGTAAATATTATGAGTGTAAAAATAAAGTAGGAAAGAGAATAAGTGGGAGAGAATAGTGAATTGATTGGTGTTGTGAGTATAAAAGTAACATAGGAAAGAGAATGAGTGGGGTGAATAGTAAAGATTCTTTGCCATTTTAGGAATAAGACTCTTACTCTGGGACATACCAAAATGGAAAGTATGATTCTTACTCTGGGACGGAGGGACTATATTTTGTGAAGTTAGATTGCACAAAGCCTTGAATCAAATGGTATATTTTGAGGTGGCCAACTATTCTTCTTTCAGTTAATTGCTTATTAAAAACATCAATGCCAATTTGTAGCTTAGTAGTCAGTATTGTGATTCCCCTACCGAAACAGAAGTTGACTTTTTTTTGTTTTAATATTTATTTTGTCCGGAAGAAATAAAAAAATAAAAACCCTCAACGTGTAACGATAAGTAATGAGCCGGTCTTATGAAAACATGTTTTACACTAAGATTGTAAAACACGTTTTGCATTAAGAGGTTTTGTTTTATATTAAGGGATGAAAACAAGTTTTCCACTTAAACGAGTGTAAAACAAGTTTTTCTCGTTACCCCAAGCCAAGTCCTCTCTCGCCATGTCGCTCTCTCTCCTTTTCGGCCGCATCTTTCTCTTGCTGGTCTTTCCTCTCGGCAGCTACTCAGTCTTCATTTATTTTACTTCTTGTTTTCTTTTATACTTTTTTTTCTTTTTCTTTTTTCATTTATTTTAAAGTAAGTTAACAAAATATAACAGAAGTTAGTAACGTGACTAACTTTCATTATTTTTTAAACGACTTCGTTATATTTTCAATGAAATTTTGGATGGAGTTATGACATTAAGAAAATAAAAAAAATTAGTGAGAACATTAAAGACATTAGAAATTGGCCCTTAATTGATCGGTAATCAAAATATTAATTTCACCAATTTATAATTAAGACTATGAAAACTTCTTCCCCTAATGAAACAATATTTTCTTGACATGATGTGCTTTTGGACCGTTTTATACGTTCACATTCAACCTAAAGTACATGACTAGAGCAAGTTATTAGTTTGACAAATTCTTTCATACATCCGGTGTATGCCGTGCCGTGCGGCGGGCTTGGTCCATGGGCCGACCCGCCCGGCTCCTTCCACCTCTCCCGTTGTGACACGTGTCCTTAAAAAAAAAAACTCATTAACTTTAAAATGCTATATCTTGATATTTATAATTCAGAAAAAAAATTTAAAAATACCGATGTGTTCGTCTCGACGAGACGAATAAAACTACATAGGTCATGATATGGTTTGATTTTTTTTAAAAAATATATAATTTTTTACACATAAAAAGTTTGAGCTGCTCCTTCAGCTAAGATGTAACACTATGTTCTGATAAAAGTAACAAATTCATCTTCAAAATGTAACACGAAAACTGTTAAATGTAACAGCAGTTTTTTACAACAAAAAAATGGGTTTGCATTCCAATTGTTACTTTCTCAATAAAATATTGTTGCATTTCATATAAAATGTTACATTTAAGAATATAAACTGTTACAATTGAGAAAAAAAAAATGTTACATTCATTTTTTATAAAATGTAACATTAGTTTTAGTTGTCAATCATATGTTAATTTTGGGTGAAAAAAAGTGTTACATTTGAAAAAAAAAATGAGTGTTACATTCCTTTATAGAAAGTGTTACACTAATTTAGTTGTCAATCTTTAATTTATTGAAGCAAAATTGTGGTACATTTTTGGAAAAAAAAAGTGTTACATTTGAAGAAAAAATGTGTTACATTTCGTTATAAGAAGTGTTACTTTTGTTGGGAGGAAAAAAATTTGGGATTGCAAAAAAAAAAAAAAAAAAAAAATGGCGGCTCGGCTCCTGGCGCCGTCGCACGCCGTGCGGCGGCCGCACAGGAGAGTCGCTCTATTAGTTTTAAAGAAGTTTATAATGGAAGAGATTTGGTGGTAACTGTTTGTAGAATCACGATTCAGGCACATACTGCAATTTAACTGGTAGTAGCAATGAGGGATCGGAACTACTATATTCAAAATTATTCTGGCGCAAGCGAGGAACCTGACATCAAAAAGAAAATGATAGCTGTAAATTTATTCGATTTCAAAAAATGATCTCATTGAGATTTGATTTTAACCGATCATTAAATTATAAAGATTAAATGTGACAATCGTAAACTGTAACGACCCAAACTTTCCAACATTTATAATAATAATCCATAACCAGGATATCTCAATGTCAACATAATTCAAATCCAACGTTAACATACAACGGCTAGTTTACTTAACCATAATTCAAAATAAAGCGGAAGCATAACTAAAATTCAAATCTTAACGGCTAGTACAACCCACTAGCTCTTTAACATGAAACCAAAACCATTGTCTTAAAATCCTTCATCATGTCGCGGACCGCCATGCTCTGCGATCTAACCTTTTTCCACTACTTATTACCTAGGTTCAAATTGATATTTAGTACTAAGTACAATCCTGATGCTTCTGTTGACCGACATAAGGCACGTCTTGTTGCCAAAGGGTTTCATCAACGCCCTGGTCTTGATTTTTCTAAGACTTTCAGCCCGGTAGTCAAACCTGCCACAATCCGCAATGTTCTTTCTCTTGCTCTAACTAACAAGTGGCCTCTCCGTCAGGTCGATATTAATAATGCTTTTCTTCAAGGCTCTCTCACTGATGAAGACTTTATGAGTCAACCTCCTGGTTTCACCGGTTCTACTCATCCCTCTTATGTGTGTAAACTCCGTCAAGCTCTCTATGGTCTCAAACAAGCCCCTCGTGCGTGGTACAACGAACTCAAGTCCTATCTTCTCTCTCTTGGTTTTCTCAATTGTGTCTCTGACACATCTCTGTTCACTCTAAACTGTCCTCAAGGTCGTATTCTTCTCATTGTCTATGTCGATGATATAATTATCACGGGTTCTAACAGATCTCTCCTTGACTTGTTTTATCACTACCTTCGCTTCTCGGTTCTCTCTCAAAGATCTGGGCACCCTGTCATACTTCCTGGGAGTTAAAGTGCTACCTCACCCTCTTGGTCTCTTCCTAAGCCAACATAAATATGTACATGACCTTCTGACCCGTGCTGATATTCTCCATGCAAAGCCCGTACCCACACCCATGCACACTCATCCTCCTCTCACTGCCAACTCCGGCTCCCCCATTCCCAATCCCTTGGATTACCGTGCACTCGTGGGTGCTCTTCAGTATCTGACATTAACTCGCTTCGATATTTCTTTTGTTGTCAACGGGTTAGCACAGTACATGCACTGCCTAACGGATCTTCATTAGGCAGAACTCAAGCGAGTGCTTCGTTACCTTGTCGGCACCAGCTCTCATGGTCTACTTTTGCACAGTGACTCTCCCTCCTCACTTCATGCTTTTACAGATGCCGACTGGGTAGGTGACTCTGATGACTATATCTCCACTACTGGATATATTGTGTATCTTGGTCGTAATCCACTCTCTTGGAGTTCTCGCAAGCAACGCACCTTGGCTCGTTCGTCGACTGAGGCTGAATACAGGGCTGTTGCTGCTACTACTGCTGAGCTTCTATGGTTACAAAATCTGCTGCGTGAAATTAACTTTGCTCCCTCTGCTCCACCTGTTATTTATTGTGATAATTTGGGAGCCACATATGTTGCTGCTAATCCCAAGTTTCACTCTAAAATGAAGCATTTGGGACTGGATTATCATCTTGTTCGTGAACAAGTACAAGCCAACCAGCTCCGTGTCTCTCATATTGCCGGTTCAGATCAGCTTGCTGATCTCCTTACTAAACCTCTTTCCCACACTCGGTTCCAAGGTTTAACTTTTAAGATTGGTCTTGCCTCGCGGTCGTCCATCTTGCGGGGGCGTGATAATAATAAAGAAGAATCTCCTAATCCTTCTCCTACTTAATCATATATTCTTGACTAATTATCTTTTCCTATTTCTATTGTAAATCTAGTTATATTTAGAATAGGATTGTTCATATCTAGTACAAAGTTAGGACTCTGATCTTGCGGGGGCGTGATAATAATAAAGAAGAATCTCCTAATCCTTCTCCTACTTAATCATATATTCTTGACTAATTATCTTTTCCTATTTCTATTGTAAATCTAGTTATATTTAGAATAGGATTGTTCATATCTAGTACAAAGTTAGGACTCTAATACTTTTGTATATATACTGTGTATACCTATCAATAAGAGTTATGTTTTTGCTCTCTCAAATTATCTCTGATAGTTACAATGTTGCATATTTTTCTTATCCATTAATTTGGATTTATAACATAATTAATGGATGATTGTCTGGGAATTCTACCCTCGTATCACACCCACTTCAGAGAATATAGAGTTGTCCAAAATTTAACCCAGATTATTGATTTTGGAGGTTGAAGTACAGTCATACTGCACGCGTGCAAAATATTAAAAAAACATGTAGGTATGAAAAAGAAAAAATATATTGTATACTATAAACTTTTGCAAGTATTTAACAAGAATGTCAAGAAAATTTTCTTAACAACATGATGATAGTATGAGAAAAGGAAATACTACTCTCTCCTTCCTTAAATAAATGCCCAAACTTCATTTTAAGAGACATCGGAAAAATGTTCACTTTTTATACAATTTAGTGAAAAGGACTAGTGAAAAAAAATCGTAATAAAACATTTAGAGACAAAGTATAGAGGATGGAATTTCGTGAGAGATATTCTGTAGTTTCAAATTAAAAATAATAGGGATTTTTACTAATAAGTCCCCCATAAAAGGTGAAATTTGCCAATAAAAACATACATTTTCATATTCTACCTTAGGGCTCTGGGTTGAAATCAATTTAACCAATAAATCCCTTGCACTTTCTAAATGACAAAAATACCCTCAACCCAATTAAAATCAATTCACCCCTCTTCTCTTTGACCATCTTTGACCGTCACCATTACCTTTGACTATCTCTGGCCACCACCGCCCCCGCCGGACAACCGCCACTGGACCTCCGGCCAACTGCCGCCGCTGCAGGATCTCTGGGCACCCGCCGCCGCCGTGGGATCGCCGCCCACCACCAGACTTCTGGCCAACCGCTGCCGGACCTCCGGCCACCCGCCGTCGCTGAGGGACCGCCGCCTCGCCAAACCTCCGACCACCTGCCGCCAAACCTCCTCCACCTCCGATTAATTATGTACATAGTATTTTTCCTACTACAAGTGTGTGTGTGTGTGAGAGAGAGAGAGAGAGATTATTACATCAAAGTTCTGTCAATTCTAGATCACATAAAAATAACTTTATTGTTGCGTCAAGACTTATTCTAAGAAATATAAAGTCAATACATGACATTATAATTTTTTTTTGAGAGAGAATACATACACATTATAATGAATACATCATTATTGATCCTACATGGCTACACCTAAGATGCCCTTTAAGTGAATCTTTGGGGTATTCTCCAATAATAAATATATTCAACAATTAATAATTTCAAAAACATTGAATTTTTGAACAAATCTAGCAAATTTTCAGCTCACTAGGACCCACTTTTCATCATCCATTATTAAAAAAATCATGGTAACTTGCACTGAATCTCATGAATCAAAATGGTCCTCAAAGCGTATATAAAGAGACTTACTCAATCAAGTGTTTGACAATAAAAAAAAAGTTGGTCCAAAAATAGAGAAAGTTTTAAACAGTTGAAAAAAAAATGGGTATTTGCATATCCTCTGCATCTGAAAAGATTCATGAAGTTGACTTTGGCCATGAAAATGTGGTTTATTATCATGAAACTGATGAACATGATCATGGTCATGAAGGTAAAAAAGTTGGTTCTCTGTTTTCTCAACAGGGTAGCAAAGGACCAAATCAAGATTCTGCAATTCTTTATCAGGTTTGTACCTGATTTTGTTTTGCCAAACACACCCTTACCACTTTCATGGTTTTGTTTGGATATCAAGAATTTATCAATTTTTATTTTTTTTTTATTTTTTTTGTGAGATTCCAAAGATTTGGGAATGAATCTGTCAGAGAGAAAATCATACTCCATTTGTCCCAAAATGAATGCCCTTTTTTTTTTTTTTTTTTTAATATGTTCTTGATCAAGAGAAAATTTGAAAATTGTTTGGACATTCATTTTGGGACGGAGTGGGTTATTTTTTTCTTGGGTTGTCTTTTTATTGCTTAATGTTTTTCAACTTTTATGTTCTGCAAATAGGCTTCTTAAGACTTATCAAAATCTGATTATGAAATATTGTACTTTTGATAGGGTTATGGAATCAAAGATGGAGCTTTTATGGGAGTTTTTGATGGGCATGGAAAGAATGGTCATTTTGTAAGCAAAATGGTGCGAAATCGCTTACCGTCTTTAATCCTTAACCAGAAGAATTCTTTCACAAAGCTGAAAACAGTTCATGATGAAAATGAACTGGGGTCAAACAAAGAGTTCAACAAATGGCAAGAGGCTTGTGTTAGTGCCTTCAAAGTTATGGACAAAGAGATTAAGCTTTTGGAGAATTTGGATTGTTCTTGCAGTGGAACAACTTCTGTTGTTGTCATTAGACAGGTAAAAAATCAATCTTTAAGGTCTTGTTTGGTAGCAGAAATTTGGGGACGGAAGTAAAGAGTAGTAATTTGGGGACGGAAGTAAAATAGTGTTTACTTGTATCTAAGATTAGACTACTTCATGATTGTAGATTGTTCAAGCGGAGTGATCAAGCTAGTTAAACGCAAGACTAAGGTAAGGAATTACGCTCTTAGTAGTATATTTGGTTTCAATCCTTTAATAGGGTTCCCAATCTCTGATTTTGTTAAAGTAATCTACCTAGGTGGCTAGGTAGTATTTTAAATAACTGTTCCGTTCCGCGAATGTTACCGTTCCTTGTTATCCACCCTATTGATTATATTATTGTTCAATTGGGTCATCATGTGAATGATTGGTATTGTGATTTTGGTGTCTACAGTGAAATGTACACTTTTCTTTAGAAAGTGATCAAGTAAAGTTTTGAAAAGATAAGCTTTGTTTTGTAAAGCTCTTTAAAGTGAAGTTTTGTAATAAATAAAGTAACTTACAGTTATCCATAATCCCGAAACGGATAAGTGGACCCCTTATAGTTATCCATAGTTCTAAGAGGAACATGTGGACCCCTTTGCGTTGCTTGATGAAGTAACGTAGGTTATCATGATACACCGATATTGGGTGCGGTAAGTAAAAACCCGAGCCCTGGGTACAGCGCGTGCTTAATCCCTAAATTAAGTCAAGTAAAGTGTTTTGTGTAAGGTTGTGTTTTGGAAACTGATTTCTGTAGCCACATGTTTTCAAAGTAATGAGTTGTTTTCATTATTGGTAAATGTTTTTTTTCAAACTGAGTACCTGTTTGATCCTTGAGTTATATCCTTTCACTGTTAATTCATTGTTACCGTTCGTTTCGGTTATCTCCTCTTAGTACCCGAGGGGATTCCGTATGAACTTACTGGGCATTGTTCGCTCATTCCTTCCATTCTTATTTCTCTCCAGGTTATAAATAAGCAAATCAAGGGTCGCAAGGTTTTCGCGGCGTAGGAGTTACCTTTTCAAATAAAGTTAGTTAGTAGATATGAATCCCTTTAAGTTTTGGTTTTGTATTTTCGTTAGTTACCATCTCGAGCTAGTGGCTTGTACTAGCCGTTATGGGTTTGATATTTTGTTTAAAGTTGAATTGCGGTTATTTGTAGCCGTTGGGGCATCATAGATTTGGGATTTATTCATTATAGTTATTATTTATCAGTTGTGAAAAGTTGGGGTGAAAACAGCACATAAGAAGAACCTGCTTACCATAAGCAATACCGCACAGTTCAGGAAAACCACACTCTCCAAAAAGGTTAATCAAAGCAAGGCTCCTAACCAGAAAAGACTTATAGTTGTTTCAATGTTAAGGGCTCAAAATAGGACAGCAAGGTATCATAAGAATGCTGGGAGAGTTCTCTTAAATCTCTGTTTTCCATTATTGGTGTCCTGGTCCAATAAAAAAATGTAAAATAAATACTGGAGGAGGTGGAAGCCAGCAATGCCAACTTCTGAGGTCTGTAGTGTAGCTGCCTAAGGCAAAAGTTGCTTTGAGTACCGTCAATATAATGTATCAGGAAGCGAGCTTGGACATTTCAGATATTCAAGCTCAGAAGGTAGCTTAGAGATGTATATGGTGATAACTACTCCCTCCGTCCCAAAATGATCTTCACACTTTTTTCAACGTTACTACGGAGGAACTTTGAGCAATGATTTTAGATTGATTTAACTATCCTAATGAAAATCTAAAACTTGTTATTGATAGTATTATTGATGGTGGTCAATAACAAGTTTTAGATTTTCATTAGTACAATTGAATCAACCTAAAATTATTGCTCAAAGATCCTTCGTAGTAACGGCGAAAAAAGTAAGAAGATCACTTTGGGACGGAGGGAGTATGACTGGCGACTCTAATGGTGGTACAGAGGCCAAGGTAGGCTCTACATCTTAAATGTATTTTCCATGATCTTCCTCCGGGAGAGGTAAGATATGCTAGATGTTTTTCCAACTATAATTCATGATGCAAATATAATCTTTTTCTTTTGATTGCAATTACTTCTCTAATTTTTTGGCCAAATATCATAGAGCATGAGTTGTATCAGCAGGGAGTTCTTACGATCAACTTTAGTGGACATTATTCACTCAAAAGAAAGCCATTTTCAGAAGTATAAACAGGATGTCTGTTTGCTGCTATTATCTGCTCAACAATCATGCACATATTAATATACAGCTTGGAGGACCAGGTTCGATAAGAACAAAGGTAGCCAGGTCAGTAATTCTACTCATATGAGTATCTAGTTCAGAAAACAGGGGATGTCAGAATGGCTCAAGCTTGGTCGTGGTGTTGATTGATTGTAGTATTTTATAGCAGGTCAAGTCTCTTGTGTCTTTAATACATCGATTACCTTTCCAAGGTTACAAATTAGAGGACAATGCTTATCATGATAATGACACATCAACTCAAGCCACATGCATATCATGGACCTTCTATAATTCACAGACATAAAAGAAAACAACGCACCTCAAACTCTCTTCCTTTTTTCATGATCTCCTTGAAGGCATTTGGATCACGCGCTTTCAGAATGTTCCATAAGATACCACCCCCTGTCTTGAATCGTCTCCCATCGGCAGTTTTCTGACCTCCACAAGATTGAATTGCATCCACCTGGTAACGGATCATCACAAATTTAATGATGCCTCGTAATCAAACATATCCTTTAAGAATTACAAAAGGGTGAGCTGAATCTCTAATAAAATTGTAATTTTGATCTTGAATGAGTAACTGATTTGTGAAACCCTTAACATAGAAAAATTCACTAAAACTTCCAAACATGAATGGTGAAAACATGATATCCATGCAACAAATAATCTCCCCCCTAAAGGGTGGAAGCAGATTGTGCTATCTATTTCAAATATATATATTCTGACATTTACAACTACTCACTCTGTCCCGGATTAAATGTCGCCCTATTTTGTATGTTAGTACGAAGAACTTTTGAGCAATAATTTTAGGTTAACAATTATCCTAACGAAAATTTAAAAATTGTTACTGATAGTATTTATAATGGTGCATCAATACCAAGTTTTACTATTTCATTAGGATAAATAAATCAACCTAAGTTTATAATGCAAAGTTCCTTCGTACTAACGTACAAAAAGAAAGCGACATTTATTCCCTAACAGAAGGAGTACATTTTAGTACAAACAAAAATATTCCTGACATAGCATTTCATTCATGTAACCTAAATCACAGGGCATAAAACGTCCCAAAATGATCTTCTCATTTGCCATTTTTCATTGTCCCAAAAAGTTCTCATTTATATAATTTAGGCTTAAATGTTCATAAACACAACATGGCTGGTGAAGCAAGTGTTCCTATCCTTAAAAAGTTTGAATAGTCAAATGTGAAGATCACGGAGGGAGTATATAAAATGAGGGGTGCCAGAGAACTACCCTAGGTCATGGCACAAACTACTTATAAAGGTGCACAAGGAATCCCCGGGCAGAAAGGATCCGAGGAAGGATCCCCACCAGAACTTTACCCTGCATATATTATACTCCCTCCATCACAGAACAACTTAACAACTTGCACCATTTTTCTCCGACACAAGAATTAAGGATAGAGTATATATACTCAAAAGTATTGTGAGCGGGAAAGTGGTTGTGTGTATGATGATTTGAGAATGGGACACACAATTGAAGTGTGTGACACAAGTGGGGTAGGGTAATTAAAGAAAGAATAAAATTTGGACATTTTAGGAAAATAGGACTTACCAATGGGACAATGGGACACCAACAACAACAACATTACAACAACAACATTACCCCAGTGCCGCAAAGGCTCCCACCTATGGTGGGGTAAGGGGGGGTCGGATGTACGCAGCCTTGCCCCTGTATTAAAGCACAGAGAGGCTGTTTCCAGATGACGACAATGGGACACCCAATAAGAAAATTGGTGCAAGTTGTTATGGAACGGGGGAAGTATGCAAGAGGCCGTTTGCTTCCAGAACTTGAACCCGTGACCTCAACGTCTCACGGCAACACCTTAACTGGTGCGCCAAGGCTCCCCTTCGGCGCAAACTACTTAGAAAAAGAAAAAATTAAAATAGAGAAGGGGAATAAAATTTCTAGGCATTCTTCACTGTCAGAATAACTCTCCCAGGGAGCACATATGTTACTGCTCATATGTTTTTGGAATCACTATTCAAAGGAACCATAAGGGTATTCAACTTCAACTTCAACTTAGGGAATTTTTAATTGGCTTTTTGTTTTTGATTTTTTTTTTTTTCCTTTTTTTTTCTTTGTCACAGATTGAAAAAGAGAGGAAGGGAGTTTCTATATTATACTTCAATTAATTCAGGAAATCCATTTTATCAATGAAACATATATTACGAATGTTATCTTTTGGATGTAAAACTGTATTTTCTGTGCTGTGTTCATACCAAGTGATGGAAACTGCAAATGATACGCCAAAACATTGACATCAATCACACCAATAGGAATAATGATGTTTTTCAGCCAGGAGATTTCTTAGCTCAAAGATCCACATGACGGGAAGCAGTAAAAGGGCTTCTGGAAGTGACATCTGCGAGTGTAGGGAAACAATATTGATCATCAGAAACTAAGAAATGCAGAAGATTAACAAATAGAGTGAACACTGCAGCTCTACACTGCTTAAAAGTCAGCTCTCACCTTCTTAGGAGCACGGAATGGAACTTTCTCGACTTCCTCAAAAGCCAACTGCTAGATTTATTCTAAACCTTACAATGTCCTAACGCAAATGAACAGATGATGGACGAGCGATGGTAATAGACCATGCTTAGAAGTACTTCGATAGGTCAGTAACCGCATGTAATTTTAGTCTCGCTATTTAATTATGCAAAGAGAAAATGAGAGAGAAAAATGAATAAGATTGCTTCTACTAAAACACCTTGCTTCAGAAGAGTTGTAATCTAGACTTCAAGACTCTAGCTATTCTGGTTACAAAAGTAAAACACAAAGCATATAATTCATGCTACTTTCACAACAGACACGTGAAAGGCTGAAAATAGATCGTTAAATTCTTCATTTCAACAATTTTGATTCATATGCACTAATGCTTCTATTTGTTATGTAAACAATTTAATCGGTCGTGTAGAAAAAGCTTGTGAGAATGAAATTCAAGCATCCACCAATATAATACAGAAAAAGAGTGATACCTCTTTGACAAGATCACTCAACGCAGATACACCAAGACAACCCACAGCAGTCCACACCAAGTAAGATTTTCTCTCTCTCAAGCGCTTACATGTGTCCAGAACAAATCTGCAAATGGCATTTGAAAAAACAGTCAGTTTGTGGTTCTCCTCCTTCCATTATAAAGCAATTTATAAACAAAAAACACCAAATATTCAATTGTTATTCAGAATTCATAGAAACCAAAATTATTGTTCCTTGAAGGAATCATATTATATTTTCGTTTTCTTGATAGAGACAAAAGGCTATCAACCTACCCAGCTACCAAACGAGCCCTAACTGTCTACATGGAGAGAAGAGGGGGGAAAGGGGTTTTGCATCACTCATAATATATTCTAGGTCTACCAACACTCAAGGCCTATAATCAAACAACAATAGAAAACTCTATAAAAACAAATTAAACTGGCAACTAATTTGTACTCTACATTGATCAGTGAAAAAAAAATCTAGGGTTTCATTTCACGCCACCAATTTCTGCAATAAAATTAATATATAATAATAATGAAAACGGGAACGGGAACGGGAACGGGAACTTCAATCAAAAAATAAATAAATTACGTACTTGTTAATGTCGGTGATATTAGTCCCATTACAGCCCTTCTTGGCCCCACCTTTCTTCTTCTTGTTCTTCTTTTTGTTCTTTCGCGGTCTTCGATTTTGACTCCCAGGTTCTCGGCTCAGCACTAAATCAACATCTCCGGCACCGGTTTCCCCCAACTCAGTGGCCTGCGACGGTGAATTGTTGTCATCTAACAACTCGCCTTCTTCTACATCAAGCATCTCAACATCTTCGCCGCCATCTTCACTGAAGATAGCATCGAATATGCTCTCTCCGCCGCCTCCCTCCATGAAAACACACACCGGTTGTGACTGCAACCCCGGTGAAAAAGGGTTTTATAAAGTCGGAATTTGTTCGTTTCCAAATAACACCCCGCACAGCATGGGTCTATATTTTATGTTTAATCCCTTTAACTTGAACTCTCAAAAAAGTAAGCCCCTGGACTTTGTCTTTTGGGCGTTTTATCTCCTTATTTTTGTTAACAATTACTTACTCCCTCCGTCATATACTTATCGCTACTTATTTACATTTTTGGCGTCCCATACTTATTGCTACTTACCCAAAATGTTCACTTTTCTCTCTCATATCCACTCACAACAACTATCCACTAACTTGTTTTCTCTCTCCTACCCACACACAATACTTGCTTTTCCAACATATTTTCTTAATCCCCGTGCACTCCCATTTGGTAGCAATAAGTATGGAATGGAGGGAGTATCTCGTAGATCTTTTTACGCATTTGAAGATTACTATGTGTTAATCCTCATGCACTTCCATTTGGTAGCAAATAAGTATGGGATGGAGGGAGTATCTCGTAGATCTTTTTACGCATTTGAAGATTACCATGCATGCACTGACACTCGTTAATACATTGTTAACATTTCAAAAAAAAAAAAAAAACTTTTCGAGATCTAAACATCATCTTTTGGGTTCCGATTTATCCTGAGTCAAAAAAAAAAAAAAAAAAAAAAGCTCATTACCGCCCGCACGCTCAAACGAGTCAATAAACTCAAATGGACATGCATTGGCCCTTCGTAAAACATGCATTGGTACTCAATAGCACGTGTACCGGCACTAACAAAATACATGATACTTAATAACATATACACTGACACTCTTTAAAAGATGCAATGATAGCACCATTATAAGTATTTTTTTGGTACGGGGAATAGCGATTGTGTTACTAAGAATATTTTTTGAGCAACATTAAATATACTTTTGAGTTCCCGTTATAGTCATTTATAGAGTGCAAGAAGCATTGTTTTTGAAAGATAGTGTTTTTGAGTGTCAGTGTGTCGATGCTAATTAGTGCATGTGTGCTAATAAGCCAAGTTATTTACGATACTGCCACCAAGATTTTAAAAGAAGTTTCATCTTGTCACGCCCCGAATCCGCGGTTGCACGGACCTCGAAGCGCGACGAACAAAACGAGAATCAATCAAAAGCCAAAACTGAGACATGAAATTTTTCCTTCATCTTGTAAACAACCAAACCAAAACTATACAAGACAAGAGCTTGAGTTGAGTACATCAGAGCTACTAACCCAAGACCGAAAATCAAACATTACGAACCAAAATCTACAAACTTACAATTTTACACAAGCTAATAATACACATAGCAAAGTACAAGTCTTCCATAAAAGCAAAATGACTTCTACTCTCAATCCAACCCCCTAGCGCCAAAACATCACGGATCTTTTCTAAGCTCCACCTGGGAAGGGAAAAAAAAGAATAAAAGGGTGAGCACAAATAGCCCAGTAAGGAACTTGCCAACAAGGTTAGGATAGTGTATAGAATCCCAACTCAGTTTAACAAAGCGGTAATGATCAAACCAGTTCATGAATATCAAGACCCATCCCAGTGAATGAAATGAACGATAACAAAGAACTTCGATGTCTAATCCATAGCACTTTTGAGTCGGCCGAATGCCCAATGTCAAGTCAATTCAAGGTTCAAGGTTGGCTCAAACATCAAACTATCGCCTGCAGAGTATAATTTGATCTCGGAGCCACAAGACAACAACCGGTGTTGGATCCTCTATTAGTCGAGGATTTCAAGTGTTTTGAAGTTCAAGTAACTCAAAGTGTCTATGGCGGAGTAACAATGAACAATACAAGCAATAATACAAAGTTGTTCCAATAACAATGACAAGAAAGGTTTCAAGGCTGACAAGAACCCCTTACCAATACCAAACGATACTCCAAACAAGATGCTCAACTCAGCTTACCCGATTCGATCTATCATAACAAAATGTACAAGGTCCAAGAGTTAGTATCCATCATATAAAAACAAAGTGACATAAACGAAATTATACACTTTATGAACATCAACGAAGTTATTCAATGAAATACTCAAATTAACCACAAAGATCCTCAAATTACGATTTCATATAAATTAGATATCATTTATCGAAAATTAGTTACTTTCAATACGTCCCAAATCACTGCAGCCACGAAATATTCAATCTGAGACAACTAGAAGCAGAATTAATATGAAATAACTAGACCGTTAGGAAGAGCATGAAAAATTACAGAATTTAGACCCAAGAATCAATTAATTCCGAGTTCGGATGAATTATTTATGAATTTTCTAAGTTGACGGGATTCGAAAAGCTTCTACCATGGACTGCTCCGATAACAGGTATTCTGAGAATAACAAACACATTTTCTGGATCTGAAAGTACAATACTTGGAACCCTCACAGAAAAACATCCAACTTAGACACTAAAATTATTGCATTCCGGTTTATAACGAAGAAATTATGAGTCATAATTGATAAGCAAGTTTTCCTAACATTTCAGGGACTAAACTGAATTTAAATTAAACTCAGGGACCAAACTGGGATTTTCGGAATTAATGTTCTTCAACCTTTGTTCATGCCCAGCAAGTTCATCTTAACCCTTTTTCTTTAACTAAAACATGGCAGATTGAGAATAAACATTAAAACCCATCAAATTACCTTTCATCCTTATATAGTTATGCACACAGAGAACCCACATACTAAGAATATAATAAAGATAAGAACACTAAACAGAACAATAATTACTACACATACATACATGCTTGCAATTTAACTCCTAGGGACATATTTGTGTAAGTCACCAATTTAAATAATAAAACTCCAATTAATCTAATTTCAAAACCATGTCAAGCATCAATCTAGTTTCTTTTTCATTTAGTCATGTATATTTTTATTTTATTTTTTGGTTAAAAGGAAATAATTTAGTCATGTATATACATACACATAATTACGAATTATAAGCAGTAACAATACACACACAGACAAGAGCAAGGGTAAAGAAGCAAACTGATTTCATTTCTAGTTAATTTGAGCACTGCTGCTCCCTCTCTTTCTCTTGTTTCTTTATTTTTCCTTTTAGGTAGTATTATGATGGACAGATGACTCACCCAAAAGAAGAAATAACCCAAGTTGAACACCTCCTTCTTGCCTAGGGATGCAACGGGGCGGATAAGGGACGGGTTTGACCAAAACCGTACCCGCCCCTCAAGGAACTCCCCTTATACCAAACCCCCCCCCCCCGCCCCGCCAACTAGTAAACCCGTAACCGCCCCGCCCCGTATGGTTCATAATCACAATTTTTTTTGGGCTTTAGCCCAGCCTTTAAAGAGTCCAACAACCCAACAATATACAATTACAACATTGTATCAAATTTAAACTCAATCTAATAATTTCAACAATCTCATTCACACCCAAAGTATACAATTACAACACATTTATAGTAATTTATTGCATATATTAGTATATGGGGCGGGGGCCCGCGGGTTGGGGTGTGTAACCAAACCCGCCCCGCAACCCGCCGGGTTTTGAAAAAAAACTACCAAACCCGCCCTGCTGCGGTGCGGACTGTCCCGGATACGGAGCGGGTTCGGATAGATTGCCATCCCTATTCCCATGTGATAAGTGAATTGCTGGCACAAGAAACACATAGGGCCCACGCTTAATTTTATCCCCTGATGTCAAATACTTGAGTAAATCCTTATCTTGATCTTGTTTTCTTTTATTTTTTTCTTTGAAATTATACTCCCACCGTCTCAGAGTAAAAGAGTAAAAGTCCTACTTTTTATTATAACAATATCATTTAATTAATCAGATTGTTTATTTAATATAATTAATTTAATTGTAAAACATACCCAACCAAATCAATTACATAAATGTACCCATAAATAGTACCAAATATAATCATACAATTGTGACCAATTATTTGAAGTGTTACACATCTATTTACAAAAAGGTCAACGCGAGTAAAATATTTATATTTTAAAAAAATTGCGTATATTTGAAACACACAATCTTTTAAATTATTAAAATAATAAATAGAAATAGACTAGGGAGTATATAAAAATAATAATAATAATAAAAGCATAAAATAATCATATAATTTTATTCACAAAATTTTAAATATAATAATTTTATTGGCATTAACTTAGAGTCGTGGCAAGTTTACTGTTTCGGTACAACAATAAAAATTGTCACCTCATTTTATAAGCAAAATTTTATGAGAAAATTTTGGGGAAAACTAGTTTCTCCATAAGTTATAAAAAGTCTTGTTTTTATAGGGTTAATGTTTAGGGTTTAAATTTTAGGGTTTAAGATTTAGGGTTAAGGATGGTTAAAAAGTGGATTTTTTATAACGGGAGGAGGAACTAGTTTCCCCAAACCAACTCAACATTTATTGCTTGTAAAGAAAATGATGGCTGAGGGCTCGTCGTACTATAATCAAGTAGGCATTCAAAAGTGCTTCTTTCAATTTAGAAAAGAGAAATAATAAAGTTACAAAAAATGGCTCTAAAATGTGGCTTACAAAATGAGGTGTCATAATTGTATTGATGTTTTTAATTAGAGTGTGCCGGGTCCACTATCTATCGATGTAGCCAATAAAATATCGCCACCACATCTTGTATCCTTCATTTTGTAACTTTCTTTTGTAAGCCTAGCATTGCCCGGAAAGGGAAATAAACATTCAAATCAAAATCCCTTAATTTGTTTTCAAACGTGGAATTTTCCAAAATTTAATAAATGTTCAAATCTGGCTCGTTATATACTTATCGCTACTTATTTCCATTTTTTGCGTCCCATACTTATTGCTACTTACCCAAAATGTTCACTTTTCTCTCTCCTATCCACTCACAACAACTATCCACTAACTTGTTTTCTCTCTCCTACCCACTCACAATACTTGATTTTCCAAAATATTTTCTTAATCCTCGTGTACTCCAATTTGGTAGCAATAAGTATGGGATGGAGGGAGTATCTCGTAGATCTTTTTACGCTTGAAGATTACCATGTGTTAATCCCCGTGCACTCCCATTTGGTAGCAAATAGGTATGGGATGGAGGGAGTATCTCATAGATCTTTTTATGCATTTGAAGATTACCATGCATGCATGCACTGACACTCGATAATACCATCGGCACACTGTTAACATTTCCACAAATAAAACTTTTTGAGATCTAAACATCATCTTTTGGGTTCCAATTTATCCTGAGTCAAAAAAATAAGCTCATTATCGTCCACACGCTCAAACGAGTCAACAAACTCAAATGCACGTGCATTGGCCCTTCGGAAAACATGCATTGGTACTCAATAGCATGTGTACCAGCACTAACAAAATACATGATACTTAATAACATATTCACTGACACTCTTTAAAAGATGCAATGATAGCACCATTATAAGTATTCTTAAGTACGGGGAATAGCGATTGTGTTACTAAGAATATTTGTTGAGCAACATTAAATATACTTTTGAGTGCCCGTTATAGTCATTTAGAGTGCAAGAAGCATTGTTTTTTAATGATAGTGTTTTTGAGTGTCAGTGTGTCGATGCTAATTAGTGTATGTGTGCTAATAAGTCAAGTTACTTACGATACTGCCACCAAGATTTTAAAAGAAGTTTTCATCTATGAGTAGGTTTTGGGGGAAACTAGTTTCTACATAAGTTATAAAAGTCATGTTTTTAACCCTTAAACCCTAAACTCTAAACTTTAAACCCTAAACCTTAAACCCTGAACCCTAAACCTTAACCTCTATAAAAACAGGATTTTTTATAACTAGTTTTCTCCAAAATTTTCTCTTCATGTATTTACAAAAAGGTCAACGCGAGTAAAATATCTATATTTTATAAAAATTGTGTATATTTGAAACACACATTCTTTTAAATTATTAAAATAATAAATAGAAATAGACTAGGGAGTATATAAAAAATAATAATAAAAGAATAAAAGAATCATATAATTTTATTCACAAAATTTTAAATATAATAATTTTATTGTTATTAAGTTAGAGTCGTGGCGAGTTTACTGTATCGGTACAACAATAAAATTTGTCACAAGCAAAATTTTATTGCTTGTAAAGAAAATGATGGCTGAGGGCTCGTACGTCGTACTATAATCAAGCAGGCATTCAAAAGTGCTTCTTTCAATTGAGGAAATAAACATTCAAATCAAAAAACCCCTTAATTTGTTTTCAAACGTGGAATTCATTCCAAAATTTAATAAATGTTCAAATCTGGCTCGTCTTCAAACCTCTCTAAATTTATTAAAATCCAGACAACAATTCAAAGCTACACTGTACGCCGTCTCCCCCAAAATCTCTCTGTTTTCACAAACTGACAGCAATGGCGGCTTGCACCTTTTCTCAATCATCTTTTATCGAAGTAAACTCGAATGGGTTTCCTAGTAAAACCCTTAATCCGACGAGGGTCGCACTTACTTATAAGCAAACGGCCGTATTATCCCGGAAGGCCTCCATCCCGCCGCCGGCAGCCATATCCGTATCCCAGAAGACCTCTACGCCGCCGCCGCCGGTTGAAAAGAAGAAGAACCCAATTGTTGTCATCGATAACTATGACAGCTTCACTTATAATCTTTGCCAGGTATAATTTGAAAACCTTCGGTTTTGTATGGTTGCTTGGGAAATGTTGGAAAAATGATTTATTAGTTTCTTGAATTTGAATTTTATTATTATTAGCTCGATTCTTTACTTCCGACTGTGATAAATTATGTCAAATTTAGGGGGTGGGGAGGTTTTGAGAATCGTCATTTTTGGGATGGTTAGTTGACTGAATACTTCTGTTCAAGTGTTGTTGATTGCTCCCTCCGTCCCGAGATGAATATCCAAAAAAAAACAAACAAACAAAAAAGATTCAAATTTGCTCGCTCTCGATCAAGTAAATTTGGATGGACCTTCATTTTGGGACGAAGGTAGTACTAGTTAATGAGTTTAGTGACCTTGATAATCCTCTATATCACTTGATTCCGTCATTTCATTAAATGACATTGGAAGATCTTTTGTCTTCCACGTTTGAGTGGCAAGCATCCAATGGTGCATTGAGGGAATACGAGAATCTACTTGTGGAGAGGTCAGGGAGGAGCAAACCCCTCCAAAAAATGTGTCTTTGTTGTTGAATTGATTTGTTTCATTTTTTCCTTGTCCAATCATCAAATTACAAGCACTGTATTAAATCATGAGGAAATTGGGACTTTAATACTGATTCTTGAAACAATTGGGCCCTATGTGGTTTTGTGTATCTGATACTCGCAGCTGCAAAAGTAGAAGGGAAAATGTGAGGGAAGAATGGTTTCATACATAATGAATAACTCTGGTTCTTGTGTCTGTATGAATTACCGGGATCACCAGTACTTAAATTGAACTGTAATCCTTCTGAATGATCGAGAAACTTAACAGCACCAGGAAAAACATTGATAAAGTAAATCTATGACCCTCGAAACCCAACAAGAGTGTTTCTTAAGTATTGGGGTGTCAATACTTCAACAATCTTTAATTTAAGTCACCATCTTTTGTTTTGAAATTTGAACAATCGGATAGATATTGGTGAAATGAAATACTCCCTTTTTCTCAAAATGATCTTCTCATTCCCATTTGGCTATTCAAACTTTTTAAGAATATGAATATTTCCTTCACTAGCCATGTTTTGTTTATGCACTTTTAAGGCCAAATTGTAGAAAAGGGAAGAACTTTTTGGGACAATGAGAAACGGCAAATGAGAAGATCATTTTGGGACGGATGGAGTATTATGAGAACCTTCTCCCATATATTGGTCAAATTATTACTACATACTAATGCTAATATTACTAATGAATGTCTTTTATTGCTCTTTCTCTTATTTGTGATACCTTTTTGGAAGCCATGTTGATATCCCAATGCAATTCTGCAGTACATGGGAGAACTAGGATGTCACTTTGAGGTTTACCGCAATGATGAGCTAACCGTGGATGAACTGAGAAAGTAAGGATCTCAATAGTTTTGTAAGTTAATTATGTTGATTTGTGAATCATATGACTTTATGTCCTTCTCTTGATTTCAAGAAGTCTTCTTGAACTTTGTATTTTACTTTGTCCTATATCATTTAGTTACTTATGGACATGACTTCTCTTTCTGTAGAAAAAATCCAAGAGGTATTCTTATATCTCCGGGACCTGGTACGATTATTACGCAGATCTCTTTTTTTCTCTTTCCATGTTCTGTTCGGATAATTTACCATATAATTTCCATGTTCATTCCTCATAGGCGCACCACAAGATTCAGGAATTTCATTGCAAACTGTGTTAGAACTTGGACCTAGCATACCATTGTTTGGTGTTTGTATGGGATTGCAGTGTATTGGCGAGGCTTTTGGAGGTGAGAGCTCCTAGATTATATCTTCTTTTTTCTACTGTTCATTAAATATTCACTTGGAGAAGGATAATATAGAGTATTACATAATGTTGTCAAAATCCAAGGTGTCTATAATTGTTACACCTCATCTTTTTTATATCTAGTCATATATACCCAGTCACACACATACTTTAGAAATGTGAAGTCCTTTTCGGTCA
This sequence comes from Campanula takesimana, assembly GCA_026119855.1. Classification (NCBI taxonomy): domain Eukaryota; kingdom Viridiplantae; phylum Streptophyta; class Magnoliopsida; order Asterales; family Campanulaceae; genus Campanula; species Campanula takesimana. The sequence goes on along the minus strand of JAOWBW010000652.1, from coordinate 639,242 downwards.
TGACCTTGTCTACACATGCGCACACTCTCCACATCTCTGGTACATGTGTGTGTATTACACTCATATCCCTCTGTCCTGGAAAGATAGTCCCATTTACCATTTTTGTTGGTCCCATAAAGATAGTCCCATTTCCATAATTGAGGGATTAAATTCATTGAACTTTCATAATTGCCCTTGTGATAACTAAGGATGAGAGGTGACAAAGAGAGAGGGTGAGGGGAGAATGAAAGATAAAGGAAGAAGAGAGGAGGATAGTGATGAAATTAAAATTTGTGTTCTTAATATGTTTGAGTAGTGAAAGGGGACTAACATTATGGGACAGAGGGATTATGCACTATCTCCAATGATGCCCAAAATTTAATTTATCAAAACACTTTTAGCTTCTAATAACAAAAAGATCTTACACTGGGATGACCAAGGAATTAGACTTTACGAAGCAGATTATAATGGCGAAGTAAATATTGTCTTCCACGTTGCCCATAATTGTCGTGGAGCCAGATTTTTGAAATTTCTCTCTTTAGATCTACAGAGTTCATGTTTTGTGCAATCTGTTTCTTGTTACTTTTAGTAGACACATTCTGCAGGTGAGGTTTTTTTCACTCAAATAAATTCAGTATTGTTTTATTCTTGAAAGAATAAATTCAGTAATTTTTTGTAAGCTGTACTCCCCCGTCTCATAATAAGGGGCACAAATTTCCTTTTTGAGTGTCCCATTAATAAGTCCCATTACTAAAAATGGAAACATTATAATACTTCTTTAATCAATGGGGCCAACTTGTTATGCTCACTACAACTATCCACTTACTATTCTCTCCCCACTTTCTCTCTCCTACCTCACTTTTCATACTCACAACACCTACTCCACTACTATTACATCTTGGGCAATGCTAGGGGCACAAAAGAAGTTTACAAAATGATGGATACAAAGTGAGGTGGCGACATTTTATTGGTTGCATCGATTGTGGGCCCGGCACATTCTAATAAAAAACACTAATAAAATTTTGACACATCATTTTGTAAGCCACATTTTGTGGCACTTTTTGTCACTTTATACTCTCTCCTTAATTTCCATGATGAACAATTTTGTGCCCTTTATTATGAGACGGAGGGAGTATATTTATTCCATGCTCTTCTCATTTTGTGCCCCTTATTATGGGACGGAGGGAGTATACTTTATTTTCTTTGGTTGACAATTATTTATTTTTCGTGGATTTATATCTAGGTTCTTGCTTTGGTTTTAAAATTTGCAGGGAAGGTTGTGAGGTCTCCTTATGGTGTAGTACATGGAAAAAGCTCTCTTGTGTATTATAATGAGGGTGGAGAAGATGGTTTATTTGCAGGCTTATCAAAGTAAGTTCATTTTTCGGGTACCAATTCCTCCCATGTAATCATACGATACGACTTAGGCTTTTGGTTTTCTTGGCTGCTTAATGCTGGCTTATTTTATTTTTTCTTCCAGCCCATTCACCGCTGGACGATATCATAGCTTGGTGATAGAAAAGGACAGTTTTCCTAGCGATGCACTTGAAATAACTGCTTGGACAGAGGATGGCTTGGTAATGGCGGCTCGTCACAAGATATATAAACATCTCCAGGTCAGATTATCCTTTTCCTATCATGACCCACTCTATATATATACTCCCTCCGTCCCTCTTTAATTTACAAAAATGAGTCTTGGCACAAGAATTAAGAAAATGATTGAAAAGGTGATCTGTTGCGAGTGTAGATAGTTGAGTGAGAGAGAGAAAGTGGGGTAGAAAATAGTAAGTGGATAGTTGTTGTGAGTATGACAAATGGGTCCCACTATTTGAAAAGTATTAAAACACTCCATTTGGGGACATTTTAGATTAAAGCTGGACAACCAAAATAGCAATTTTTGTAGATTAAAGAGGGACGGAGAGAGTATATAAAGAGAGAGAGAGAGAGAGAGAAACCTGGTGCTACAAGAGGCAAGAGCCCCCCACTATGTGTGTGGTTTAAGGTAGGGCCGGGTGGAGCGCACATGATCTTGACCGACTTCATATTGTTGGAGATTACCAGCCTGACTTAATAGAGATGATGGTGATGCTTTTAGCATATCTGACTTGCTATTATTTGTTTCAACACGTTAAAAATATGAATGAGATAGAAAAACAATAGCTAATTACGTACGGAGTATTATGAAAAGAATGTCAAATATCATTTGAATTATAAAATGAGAAAAATGGGAGAAAATTACCCTTGATATAGTTGTATTTCTATCTCGTTTGTGATCAAAATAACAAAATTGTCTTTCACGACGTGGAAATTGCAGGGTGTACAGTTCCATCCAGAAAGTATTATAACCACAGAAGGAAGGGCAATTGTTCGTAATTTCATCAAAATGATCGAGAAAAAAGAGATCGAATCACAAAGTTAGACACATAACATCAAAGTTGATGGCCATATGCGAAACGCTCATATCAAGCTAAACTAGAACAACTGCGGTTGAGAACAATGTGCCGATCGAAACCAGGTACCTCAAGTTTTTTTCTGTTTTTTATACTTGTCAGAAATCCGTCATTGGACAAATTTAGTAAAACATTTCTTGCACATTCTTTCTTGGCTCTAGTTTTTTGGTGAGACATTTTTATTGTCCAGTGTTCAGTGTTAAGTGCTGCTAGTTAACTAGCCTTCACTACAAATAGTTTGCATTTGTACGCCATTACTAATAGCATTGACTTGATCATAGCGTACGTTAAATATTTAACGCGAATGGCCCAATGCTCACGTTCAAAGTCACAAACGGTGCAATTGTATTTTGTTACTCTAAAAGATAAAGATAAGGACTTAAATGTCAATTGAATTGTGGAAAGAAATTTGGGATTATATTGCGTCAATAAAGGACATACTCCCAACCAAAATTATGATCTTCTCATTTGCCACTTTGATTTTTCCAAAAAGTTCTTATTTCTACTCCTCCTGTCTCTGAATAAATGTTATAGTTGATAAGTCAATGTTTATAAGCTTTTAGCTGTGTTTCTTTGACTACCCTATTTATTCATATGGGTAGAGTTACACCTTCTATGGCATTGCAATGCTTGTGCCTATTAGAATGAGTAGTATAGGAAGATCACGAAACTTCATAACCAAACTTCATACCCTGTTTTTAGTCAGACGACATTTATTTTGAGACAAAATGGAAAGCAGTGCATTTATTCCGGGACAAGGAGAGTACAATTTAGGCTTAAAAGGGAATAAACAAAGCTTCATTAGTGAAAAAAGTGTTTATATCTTTAAACGTTTGAATAGTGAAATTTGAAAATTATTTTAGGACGAATAGTGAAATTTGAAAATTATTTTAGGACGGAAAGAGTATTACTCTCTCTACCAAACTCCACCACCACATTCAAACTCCACCACATTCAAAGTAAACGTGGTAAGTTAAGAAATATCATTACCAAGAAGACTTGGTTTTAAAGTTGTAAACAAAAATGATTTTTATACATAAATTCAAACTTTAACTATTGTCCAGGCTTTTCATAAATCAAGGTTGAACTAATAAAGTAGGTTTTTGAAAAAAATAAAAAAATAAAATGGAACTTGGACCAAAATACGATTTGTTTGATCTGTATTTGACTGATTCAATTGATTATTAGTTCGTCCCCTGAAAAATCTTGCAACATCTGATTCGATTTTGCTACTGTGCCTGCTGTAAAGCGTACGTGTTTGCAGAAGCTTCTTCCCTTTAAGGAAAATGTTCGAAAAATCATTCCATTAAAAACTAAAAAATGGATGGTAAGTATGAAATGGTTAGAGCTTTAAGAAAAATGTGCGCACGGAGAGTCAAAAAGTAAGCGATTTTGGCCTATTTATACGATAGAACATAACCCAGATACATATCCGCAGTGAAATTGTGTGTCAAATCAAGAAAAAAAAAAAGGGTGAACATGCAATGTTCTACGCAAAGCATGGGCGACTTCCAGAGCTGAAGAAATGTTCTTGTGAGCTTTGTTCATGTCTCACCATTTTGTTCCTGCTAACTTTTTTCATTATATTCACCTCTCTTACTCTCAAACTTACTCCCCCAGATCCTACCTGTTTAATCGACCGATTTCACATTTCGACACCCTTTTCCGATTCCAATTTTATCATCAACAACCAGACCATCTCCTTTGATTTGAAGCTTGAGAATCAACAGTCATGTATGGGCATTATTTACGATCCCCTCAATCTTACCATTTCTTACCGTCCCACCAAAACCACCAATAAAACAATGACTCCTATAGCCGCCTACACTTTCCCCGGTTTTTACCAGGGGTTTGGCAAGACTGCTACTCGGAGCGGCCTTGCCATGGTGGACAGTGCGGTTTACAATGGTACTGCTACTGATACTGATGCTACTGCAATATTTCGGGTGAAGTTGGATACTAAGGCTAGATATAAGAGCGCTTATGGAATACGAAAGAAACACGGGTTGGTAGTAGGTGGTAATTTTAAGGTTGATGTTACCACCGGTAAGAAAGTTGGCAAGGGGAGAATTAAGCTGACTTGGATAAATGCAGCTGAGGCGGCAGCTCCTAGCCTCTGCCGCCTTGTCGTGGTGGTGGTTCTTTCTACGGTTGTGATTTTCTTTGTGCTCTAGCTTGGTGGAGCGAACGCGCGTACTTGTTTGTAGCTTTTCTAAAAGTGTATTGTAGCTTTTTCAGAGTGTATTATCACTGTCCTAAAAAAAAAAGTCTCAGTTTTGTTTTCAATGTATTAGTAGAAGTCCAAGAAATGCGAATTGTAAGTTTACATTTTAACCTTGTTACATTAGAGTGAAGAATGTGTGGTTGTGATTTAATGGTGTTTTAGATTCAATGCCTTATTAATCTCACGGGTTTGATGCTTGAATATACTCCCTCCGTCTCAAAATGATGAGTATTTATACTTTTTTTCCCGTTACTACGAATGATGTTTGAGCAATAATTTTAGGTTAACTTGGTTGTACTAATGAAAATCTAAAACTTGTTATTGATAGTATTGTTGATGGTGTACCAATAACAAGTTTTAGATTTTCATTAGTATAACTGAGCCAACTTAAAATTAAAAGACCCTTCATAGTAATAACGGAGAAAAGTATGTAAATCAATTTGGGACGGAGGGAGCATCAAACTATATGATGAGAACCCAAAAAAATAGGAACATTTGCTTCCCTTGTCTTCAAGTTCTAAACTTGGAGGACTTAGAGAGAAAAATTTCATCACGTGAACAGTGGCGTAGACACAGGAATTTTTGTCAATGGAGGCAAAGATTGCACAAAATAAAATTTTAATTGTATTTTAGTCAATGGGGGCAAAAAAAAAAATAAAAAAAAAATAAAAAATCTAGTGTATTATTATCTTTATCTCAAAGGGGGAAATTTCAATAAATTGCACTAAACTCTCAATTTTCTGTAAAATTTGCACTAATAAATTCATGTAGCTCCGCCACTGCTTGTGAACCTGAAATCCTGTTATAGATCATGCTCCATTGTTGGTGCCAAACTTCATGTGAAAATGACCAAATTAAACGGAAATGTTTAAAGAAAATGCAGTTTTTAGTGAAAAATCACATTCTTTCATAAACAGAAAAAAAAAAAAAAAATGCCTAACCCATGACTACAAAAAGTTTGTATACAAACACAACACTACCCAAAAACCCTAACCTAATACAAACGATGGCAATTGCATTAAATGAATAAAATGTAACTAGCGTGTCAGAAAGGAAAAAAAAAATTGAAACTGAAAAATGACATTTTTGAACCTTTAAACGACCCGAATGGCAAATATCACGTCTTCCTACGCAAATCTATGATTTGATATGTGATTTGGTATCCTAACCATTTATCAGCGCAAAACAAATTCAACACCATTAGTTTCTAGTTCCCCTATTATGCAACTTGTTGTTGCATAAGAAACAACATTAACCAAAACAAACAATTTTTCCCTCATGTAATAAACTTATGTGTGTTTTTATACAAATTTTCAAAATTGACACTCCAGTTGACTTGTCAATGTTTTTCTAAGTTGACACTCGCTACCCCTGAACTGAAGTTGTACTTCCATCAACTTATGGTATCGCTTTCATATGTTAACAACATGAGAAACATGAGGATAAGCTCAATATTCACACTTAGGCGGGACCCCTATAATTATTGAGACGGGTCTGCGACTAGTTATTTTATTGAACACAAAGTTAATTTAGTGAAAAACTGGGGAAAAAACAAGTTTTTCCTTAAGTAAGCGTAAAACGCCTTCTTTAAAATGGCGCAGTGGCATTTTTGTAATAAACGGGAAGTTGTTTTCAAAAACAAGGTTGCATTTTTGTAAATAACTGTCGGTTATCGTAAGTGACAGCGGTAGTGTTAAAAAGTGTCGGTCATGTACACTGACACTTATTGACACTACCACTAACACTTTTGATAAGTGTCAGTATCAATGTTTATAAGTGCCAGTGTAATGGCTGACACTTTTAAACACTAGCACTCGCATTTATAAAAAGTGCCAACGACAATGTTTATAAACGCCAGTCCAAATGACTGACACTTTGTAATATTAACACTGACATTTACGATGCTTGCCAGTATTTACGAAAATGTCACTGCTTGTTTTTAAAAACAAGCACCAGCGTCTTTGCAAAAGCACGTTTTACGAATCATTAAATAAAACACATTTTTCATAAGACTTACTCATAAATTTATTCAGGTACCCAGTTTTGGATCTGAAAATTGGTCAAGTGTTGAAGTGCAACACAATGTACAGTACACCATTACTCCTCATTTCTCTAATCTCAAAAGCAAGAGGCAAATGATTTCATTAAAAAATTCTAAAGCAAATTCTAAGCAACTAAACTCAATTTTTAAGATTTTGTATGGAAAGTCGTAACCTCGAATCTCTCATAATCCATTAATTAGGATTAGAGGTTCGAGGTTATGACTTTTTCCATACATTTTATTTAAGGAAAATGGTTAGAATCTTCGTCCATCTCCTTAATAACCATTAAAGTTGAAATTATGCTTCAAATTAAAACCATAATCTGATTTTTGCAGTCCCATTTAAGAAGATGTGCCAATTTCCGGCGCATTTCTACCAAGGGGCACGACTTCCACCCAGAAAATGTACCGTAAAATTCAGTTTGGGTCTCACCTCTGTGTTCCTGTTTATATTTTTTTCAATGTTCTATTTTTTCACTTTCAGATTTACTCCCCCACATCCTTCCTGTTCAATTCACCAATTTCACATTACTAAACCCAATTCAAATTCCACCAGAACAATCTACTTTGACTTGAAACTCAAGAACACAGAGCTTTGTAATGGCATTTTTTATGATCCCCTAAATCTCACCATTTTTTACCATCCCCGTACCGACCCCACAACCACCATCAACAAGACAACGTTAGCTATAGCGGCATACACTTTCCCCGGTTTTTACCAGGGTTACCACAAGACCGCACTTTTGAGTGGTATAGTGCTGGTGGATGGGTCAGTTTTGAATGAGTCTGTTGCTGCTACTACTACGGCTAGTGGTACTGCTGCTGCTGCTGCTGTTGCTACTGCAGTTTTCGGGGTGAAGTTGGAGACTAGGGTGAGGTATAAGGGTGCTTGGGGAATACGCAAGAAATACCGTTTGTTGGTAGGTGCTAATTTTATGGTTGATGTTAATACCCGCAATAATGTTAGCAAAAAGGGAATTAAGTTGCGGTAATTGGTGAAACAAATACTCAAACTTGTTATAGATGATGCTGTACTTGTTTGCAGCTTATTGAAAATATATTACCCTTTGTCCCTCAAAAAAAAAAAAAACTCCATTCTCATGTCTTATTGGATAAATTTTGGACAACTCATTGTCACTCAACCCTAGTCGCAGAAACAATACTCCCTCCGTCCCATACTTATCGCTACTTATTTCTATTTTCGGCATCCCATACTTATTGCTACTTACCCAAAATGTTAACTTTTCTCTCTCATCTCCAATCACAACAACTATCCACTAACTTATTTTTTCTCTCCTACCCACTCACAATACTTATTTTTCCAACATATTTTTTTAATCCCCTTACACTCTTATTCGGTAGCAATAAGTATGGGACGGAGGGAGTACATACTTCGAGAAAGAAAAATATGGAGGCAAACTTTTATGCAATGCATTTCCTTGTCTTATTCTTTCGCACTTGGAAAGTTGAAGTTTAAAATTTTTGTTAAGGGAAGAAGGTTGGAAGCATACAACTAAGGATCTTGGGCTTCTGTCGTCCGCAGACTTGTCAAAGGCGTTGCCCCGCCTCGCCTTTTTTGTCGCCTCTCAAGGTTATCGCCTCTCCGCAGAAAGGCAGGCGCATGGTAGCCTTTTTAGGTGAGGCGTCGCCTTTGTGGGTGAGGCGAGAGGCGTGCGAGGCGTCGCCTTGTGAGAAAGGCGTGATTAATGAAACTACGACATTTTTTCACTTTCATTTTTAATTGAGTGCCCTAGTCTAGCCCTCCAATCGACTAAATTGACAAATCCAGAAGTCGAGACGAGGCGAGAAAGGGACAAGAGGAAAGAAGAAGGGTCGGCGAACCAAATCGATCGTTTAGGCGATCGATTGACTCTAACGAACGCGATGGCGGCGATGAGAGGCGACGTCTACCAGACAGCGGCAACAAGGCAAGTTCGACGAGTTTCAGATAAGAATAATACTAGGGGCACAAAAAAGTCACAAAATCTTGTTCACAAAATCCTAGGTGTAATGATTTTATTGGTGCTTTTAATTAGTGTGTGACGGGTCCATTATCGATGCAACCAATAAAATATCGCCACCTCATGTTGTGAGCATGATTTTGTGCCCATAGCATTGCTCTTCAGATAATATTTTTCTACTTTTCTCCTCTTTTGCGTTTTTAATGCGTTGTTTTTGGTTTTGGGTAGAAGATATATTACACTAAGCTCCCCTCCCCGTCCCCCTGATCTTTTCAAACTTTTATTTGGCTTATTTCCTATTGAGTCCCTATCATTAACATGATTTACCAAGTCTTTTTATATGTTGCATGTGTATATACATTTTTCAATTATCTTTTCATATTTTTCCACCTTGCTCGCTTTTTGACGCCCGCCTCTCGCCTCACCTCTCGCCTCTCTCAGGTACCTTTCGTCCGCCTCTCGCCTTTGACAAGTATGGTCGTCCGTCCTCCGAGTTCAGATCAGTCAGAGATTTATAGTCGATGGGTTATAATTAACAGTACATGAATAATATTTTATCGTATGCGTATTACATTTTATTAAAAAATGTGAAAATGAGTTACATTTTTATTATATGAGTTATATTTTATAGTAGTATAAATTTAACTATATTACAAGCTTTAAATGGTACTCCCTCCGTCCCAGAGTAAGAGTCATACCCCTCATTTGCACGCTTATTAATAAATATTGGAAGTGATGTAAATATTGTGAGTGTAAAAATAAAGTAGGAGAGAGAATAAGTGGGAGAGAATAGTGAATTGATTGGTGTTGTGAGTATAAAAGTAACATATGAAAGAGAATGAGTGGGGTGAATAGTAAAGATTCTTTGCCATTTTAGGAATAAGACTCTTACTCTGGGACGTACCAAAATGGAAAGTATGATTCTTACTCTGGGACGGAGGGACTATATTTTGTGAAGTTAGATTGCACAAAGCCTTGAATCAAATGGTATATTTTGAGGTGGCCAACTATTCTTCTTTCAGTTAATTGCTTATTAAAAACATCAATGCCAATTTGTAGCTTAGTAGTCAGTATTGTGATTCCCCTACCGAAACAGAAGTTGACTTTTTTTTGTTTTAATATTTATTTTGTCCGGAAGAAATAAAAAAATAAAAACCCTCAACGTGTAACGATAAGTAATGAGCCGGTCTTATGAAAACATGTTTTACACTAAGATTGTAAAACACGTTTTGCATTAAGAGGTTTTGTTTTATATTAAGGGATGAAAACAAGTTTTCCACTTAAACGAGTGTAAAACAAGTTTTTCTCGTTACCCCAAGCCAAGTCCTCTCTCGCCATGTCGCTCTTTCTCCTTTTCGGCCGCATCTTTCTCTTGCTGGTCTTTCCTCTCGGCAGCTACTCAGTCTTCATTTATTTTACTTCTTGTTTTCTTTTATACTTTTTTTTCTTTTTCTTTTTTCATTTATTTTAAAGTAAGTTAACAAAATATAACAGAAGTTAGTAACGTGACTAACTTTCATTATTTTTTAAACGACTTCGTTATATTTTCAATGAAATTTTGGATGGAGTTATGACATTAAGAAAATAAAAAAATTTAGTGAGAACATTAAAGACATTAGAAATTGGCCCTTAATTGATCAGTAATCAAAATATTAATTTCACCAATTTATAATTAAGACTATGAAAACTTCTTCCCCTAATGAAACAATATTTTCTTGACATGATGTGCTTTTGGACCGTTTTATACGTTCACATTCAACCTAAAGTACATGACTAGAGCAAGTTATTAGTTTGACAAATTCTTTCATACATCCGGTGTATGCCGTGCCGTGCGGCGGGCTTGGTCCATGGGCCGACCCGCCCGGCTCCTTCCACCTCTCCCGTTGTGACACGTGTCCTTAAAAAAAAAACCCCCCATTAACTTTAAAATGCTATATCTTGATATTTATAATTCAGAAAAAAAATTTAAAAATACCGCTGTGTTCGTCTCGACGAGACGAATAAAACTACATAGGTCATGATATGGTTTGATTTTTTAAAAAAAATATATAAGTTTTTACACATAAAAAGTTTGAGCTGCTCCTTCAGCTAAGATGTAACACTATGTTCTGATAAAAGTAACAAATTCATCTTCAAAATGTAACACGAAAACTGTTAAATGTAACAGCAGTTTTTTACAACAAAAAAATGGGTTTGCATTCCAATTGTTACTTTCTCAATAAAATATTGTTGCATTTCATATAAAATGTTACATTTAAGAATATAAACTGTTACAATTGAGAAAAAAAAAATGTTACATACATTTTTTATAAAATGTAACATTAGTTTTAGTTGTCAATCATATGTTAATTTTGGGTGAAAAAAAGTGTTACATTTGAAAAAAAATGAGTGTTACATTCCTTTATAGAAAGTGCTACACTAATTTAGTTGTCAATCTTTAATTTATTGAAGCAAAATTGTGGTACATTTTTGGAAAAAAAAAGTGTTACATTTGAAGAAAAAATGTGTTACATTTCGTTATAAGAAGTGTTACTTTTGTTGGGAGGAAAAAAAATTGGGATCGCAAAAAAAAAAAAAAAAAAAATGGCGGCTCAGCTCCTGGCGCCGTCACAGGAGAGTCGCTCTATTAGTTTTAAAGAAGTTTATAATGGAAGAGATTTGGTGGTAACTGTTTGTAGAATCACGATTCAGGCACATACTGCAATTTAACTGGTAGTAGTAATGAGGGATCGGAACTACTATATTCAAAATTATTCTGGCGCAAGCGAGGAACCTGACATCAAAAAGAAAATGATAGCTGTAAATTTATTCGATTTCAAAAAATGATCTCATTGAGATTTGATTTTAACCGATCATTAAATTATAAAGATTAAATGTGACAATCGTAAACTGTAACGACCCAAACTTTCCAACATTTATAATAATAATCCATAACCAGGATATCTCAATGTCAATATAATTCAAATCCAACGTTAACATACAACGGCTAGTTTACTTAACCATAATTCAAAATAAAGCGGAAGCATAACTAAAATTCAAATCTTAACGGCTAGTACAACCCACTAGCTCTTTAACATGAAACCAAAACCATTGTCTTAAAATCCTTCATCATGTCGCGGACCGCCATGCTCTGCGATCTAACCTTTTTCCACTACTTATTACCTAGGTTCAAATGGATATTTCGTACTAAGTACAATCCTGATGCTTCTGTTGACCGACATAAGGCACGTCTTGTTGCCAAAGGGTTTCATCAACGCCCTGGTCTTGATTTTTCTAAGACTTTCAGCCCGGTAGTCAAACCTGCCACAATCCGCAATGTTCTTTCTCTTGCTCTAACTAACAAGTGGCCTCTCCATCAGGTCGATATTAATAATGCTTTTCTTCAAGGCTCTCTCACTGATGAAGACTTTATGAGTCAACCTCCTGGTTTCACCGGTTCTACTCATCCCTCTTATGTGTGTAAACTCCATCAAGCTCTCTATGGTCTCAAACAAGCCCCTCGTGCGTGGTACAACGAACTCAAGTCCTATCTTCTCTCTCTTGGTTTTCTCAATTGTGTCTCTGACACATCTCTGTTCACTCTAAACTGTCCTCAAGGTCGTATTCTTCTCCTTGTCTATGTCGATGATCTAATCATCACGGGTTCTAACAGATCTCTCCTTGACTTGTTTTATCACTACCTTCGCTTCTCGGTTCTCTCTCAAAGATCTGGGCACCCTGTCATACTTCCTGGGAGTTAAAGTGCTACCTCACCCTCTTGGTCTCTTCCTAAGCCAACATAAATATGTACATGACCTTCTGACCCGTGCTGATATTCTCCATGCAAAGCCCGTACCCACACCCATGCACACTCATCCTCCTCTCACTGCCAACTCCGGCTCCCCCATTCCCAATCCCTTGGATTACCGTGCACTCGTGGGTGCTCTTCAGTATCTGACATTAACTCGCTTCGATATTTCTTTTGTTGTCAACAGGTTAGCACAGTACATGCACTGCCTAACGGATCTTCATTGGGCAGAACTCAAGCGAGTGCTTCGTTACCTTGTCGGCACCAGCTCTCATGGTCTACTTTTGCACAGTGACTCTCCCTCCTCACTTCATGCTTTTACAGATGCCGACTGGGTAGGTGACTCTGATGACTATATCTCCACTACTGGATATATTGTGTATCTTGGTCGTAATCCACTCTCTTGGAGTTCTCGCAAGCAACGCACCTTGGCTCGTTCGTCGACTGAGGCTGAATACAGGGCTGTTGCTGCTACTACTGCTGAGCTTCTTTGGTTACAAAATCTGCTGCGTGAAATTAACTTTGCTCCCTCTGCTCCACCTGTTATTTATTGTGATAATTTGGGAGCCACATATGTTGCTGCTAATCCCAAGTTTCACTCTAAAATGAAGCATTTGGGACTGGATTATCATCTTGTTCGTGAACAAGTACAAGCCAACCAGCTCCGTGTCTCTCATATTGCCGGTTCAGATCAGCTTGCTGATCTCCTTACTAAACCTCTTTCCCACACTCGGTTCCAAGGTTTAACTTTTAAGATTGGTCTTGCCTCGCGGTCGTCCATCTTGCGGGGGCGTGATAATAATAAAGAAGATTCTCCTAATCCTTCTCCTACTTAATCATATATTCTTGACTAATTATCTTTTCCTATTTCTATTGTAAATCTAGTTATATTTAGAATAGGATTGTTCATATCTAGTACAAAGTTAGGACTCTAATACTTTTGTATATATACTGTGTATACCTATCAATAAGAGTTATGTTTTTGCTCTCTCAAATTATCTCTGATAGTTACAATGTTGCATATTTTTCTTATCCATTAATTTGGATTTATAACATAATTAATGGATGATTGTCTGGGAATTCTACCCTCGTATCACACCCACTTCAGAGAATGTAGAGTTGTCCAAAATTTAACCCAGATTATTGATTTTGGAGGTTGAAGTACAGTCATACTGCACGCGTGCAAAATATTAAAAAAACATGTAGGTATGAAAAAGAAAAAATATACTGTATACTATAAACTTTTGCAAGTATTTAACAAGAATGTCAAGAAAATTTTCTTAACAACATGATGATAGTATGAGAAAAGGAAATACTACTCTCTCCTTCCTTAAATAAATGCCCAAACTTCATTTTAAGAGACATCGGAAAAATGTTCACTTTTTATACAATTTAGTGAAAAGGACTAGTGAAAAAAAATCGTAATAAAACATTTAGAGACAAAGTATAAAGGATGGAATTTCGTGAGAGATATTCTGTAGTTTCAAATTAAAAATAATAAGGATTTTTACTAATAAGTCCCCCATAGAAGGTGAAATTTGCCAATAAAAACATACATTTTCATATTCTACCTTAGGGCTCTGGGTTGAAATCAATTTAACCAATAAATCCCTTGCACTTTCTAAATGACAAAAATACCCTCAACCCAATTAAAACCAATTCACCCCTCTTGTCTTTGACCATCTTTGACCGTCACCATTACCTTTGACTATCTCTGGCCACCACCGCCCCCGCCGGACAACCGCCACTGGACCTCCGGCCAACTGCTGCCGCTACAGGATCTCTGGGCACCCGCCGCCGCCGTGGGATCGCCGCCCACCACTAGACTTCTGGCCAACCGCTGCCGGACCTCCGGCCACCCGCCGTCGCTGAGGGACCGCCGCCTCGCCAAACCTCCGACCACCTGCCGCCAAACCTCCTCCACCTCCGATTAATTATGTACATAGTATTTTTCCTACTACAAGTGTGTGTGTGTGAGAGAGAGAGAGAGAGAGATTATTACATCAAAGTTCTGTCAATTCTAGATCACATAAAAATAACTTTATTGTTGCGTCAAGACTTATTCTAAGAAATATAAAGTCAATACATGACATTATAATTTTTTTTTGAGAGAGAATACATACACATTATAATGAATACATCATTATTGATCCTACATGGCTACACCTAAGATGCCCTTTAAGTGAATCTTTGGGGTATTCTCCAATAATAAATATATTCAACAATTAATAATTTCAAAAACATTGAATTTTTGAACAAATCTAGCAAATTTTCAGCTCACTAGGACCCACTTTTCATCATCCATTATTAAAAAAATCATGGTAACTTGCACTGAATCTCATGAATCAAAATGGTCCTCAAAGCGTATATAAAGAGACTTACTCAATCAAGTGTTTGACAATAAAAAAAAAGTTGGTCCAAAAATAGAGAAAGTTTTAAACAGTTGAAAAAAAAAAATGGGTATTTGCATATCCTCTGCATCTGAAAAGATTCATGAAGTTGACTTTGGCCATGAAAATGTGGTTTATTATCATGAAACTGATGAACATGATCATGGTCATGAAGGTAAAAAAGTTGGTTCTCTGTTTTCTCAACAGGGTAGCAAAGGACCAAACCAAGATTCTGCAATTCTTTATCAGGTTTGTACCTGATTTTGTTTTGCCAAACACACCCTTACCACTTTCATGGTTTTGTTTGGTTATCAAGAATTTATCAATTTTTATTTTATTTTTATTTTTTTGTGAGATTCCAAAGATTTGGGAATGAATCTGTCAGAGAGAAAATCATACTCCATTTGTCCCAAAATGAATGCCCTTTTTTTTTTTTTTTTTAATATGTTCTTGATCAAGAGAAAATTTGAAAATTGTTTGGACATTCATTTTGGGACGGAGTGGGTTATTTTTTTCTTGGGTTGTCTTTTTATTGCTTAATGTTTTTCAACTTTTATGTTCTGCAAATAGGCTTCTTAAGACTTATCAAAATCTGATTATGAAATATTGTACTTTTGATAGGGTTATGGAATCAAAGATGGAGCTTTTATGGGAGTTTTTGATGGGCATGGAAAGAATGGTCATTTTGTAAGCAAAATGGTGCGAAATCGCTTACCGTCTTTAATCCTTAACCAGAAGAATTCTTTCACAAAGCTGAAAACAGTTCATGATGAAAATGAACTGGGGTCAAACAAAGAGTTCAACAAATGGCAAGAGACTTGTGTTAGTGCCTTCAAAGTTATGGACAAAGAGATTAAGCTTTTGGAGAATTTGGATTGTTCTTGTAGTGGAACTACTTCTGTTGTTGTCATTAGACAGGTAAAAAATTCAATCTTTAAGGCCTTGTTTGGTAGCAGAAATTGAAATCAAGTTAGATAAACTCGAACGTTCGTATAATATTTTTTTTTCATTTTCTTTTTCGTTGATGTTTACGCAGGGAGAAGATCTTGTTATTGCTAATCTTGGTGACTCGAGGGCAGTTCTGGGAACAATTGCTGAAAATGGAATTGTGCCTGTTCAACTAACAACTGATCTAAAGCCTAGCCTACTGAGTAAGCGAGCACTCTTTCCATAGTACTCCCTCCGTCCCGGAAATATGGTCACTTTCACTTTCATGGTCAACTCAATTGAACTTTGACCATAATTTAATGAAAATTTAGTAATTTCTATTCAATTCTAAAAGTTCTTATTGATAGTGTTCATAATGGTAAAACAATAGCAATTTTCAGAATTTCATAGTGATGACTGGATTTTTATTATATTACAGTCAAAGTTCAATTGAGTTGACTATGAAGTAAAAGTGAGAATATCTTTATCATTAAGTGTTACAAAACAAGCATGAATCTTTATGATTTGTGAGACATGAGTTACATGTTATAGTAAGATGAATTACATTTTATTTGGATTTCTGTACAGTCAGACTGCACAAGTCCCAATTTTTTTAGTTTTGAGACACTATTAATCAATAAATTCATGCATATGCAGAGGAGGCAGAACGAATAAGGAAGTGCAATGGTCGAGTGATTGCACTTAAAGAAGAACCACACATTCAACGAGTGTGGTTGCCTTATACGGACTCTCCAGGCCTAGCTATGTCTCGAGCTTTAGGGGATTTTCTACTCAAACCCCATGGAGTTATAAATATCCCTGACATTTCTTATCATCGTCTAACTTCCAAAGATCAGTTTCTTGTTCTTGCATCCGATGGGGTAAGTCAACGTTATTTTTACGTAATTTAGCTTAACTTTGCTTTTCTTTTTTTTTAGTTTTTTTAGATTATTGCCATTTTTTTCAGGTTTGGGATGTGTTAAGTAACAATAAAGTTGCATCAATTGTGTGGGCGGCCGAAAGCGAAGAATCAGCAGCACAAGCAGTAGTAGAAGCTGCAAGTGCAGCATGGCAACAAAGGTTCCCTTATTTAAAGAGAGATGACTGCACTGCTATCTGCCTATTCTTCCAAAAGAAGCAGCCTCATAATATGTATATTGCCCCTAAAAAAACTGCATTGTTAGCAATCCCGAATCCGGGTCCCTGTTATTAGATTGCTTAACAGTTAAGAGTCATAGGTGGTGACCGTTAGATGAGAATTTAGAGACATTATGGTGTTTTGATATACCCACACCCCCTCCATCAAGGACCATCCATTTGACTGGGGATTGATCTGCACTGTCAAAATTGAGCAGAGTTTCGATATTACTGAATCCAAATAACACCACTCATTTTTGTATCATTCCAAGACTTTTGTTGGTTGACTTTCTTGGTTAACCAAGTCAAAAAAACTTTTCTTGGCTATATAGTAGGTAGGGCTGTAAACGAGCCGAGTCGAGCTCGAGCCCACTTGCTTGTTCGAGCTCGAGTCGAATCGAGCTCGCGAACAACTCGAGTCGATATCGAACTCGAGTTTTAACGAGCCGAGGTCGAGCTTAGGCTTTTTTATTTAAAAAGAAAAATATGATCTTATCGAGCCGAGTTCGAGCCGTTCGAAAACAAAAATTCAAGTTTAATGAGCTTATCGAGCCGAACTCAAGCTTTTAACGAGCTAAACGAGTCGAACACGGTCGGCTCGATAACAAAAATAAGCTTGACAATCGGTTCGAGCTCGAGCTTTCACGAGCCGAACTCGAGCCAGCTCGGTTTTTATAACAGCCCTTAGGTAAACCAATACAATGTAATGCTAAACTTGAGAGGAGGGATGGTTGCATTTTCCTCCTCACTTTGCGCGTTTTCTTTCTCACAACTTTGCAATTTATGAGAAAGTGGAGCGCAAAAATATATATAATCTTGTAATCCTCTATGCAAACATTTAGTTTTGCAAGTATAAAGAGACCGGTGAAAAAATTCGAAAAAAAACATTTAGAGACAAAGTTATGTTAGAAAAAGACACTCATTTTGGGACAAAGATTTTCTGAAAATGGACACTCATTTAGGGACAGAGGGAGTAACATAATATGTTTCACTATAAACGCATAATGTAGCACTCAAACGCGATTACAGATTGTGCACGACTGTTATTTTCATTATTTCCACCATGAAATGGTATTCAAAGGCCACGGTTATAAAACATTCAGCTTTAACAGTAAATTAAAACATCCAACAAAAATGTTGCTCTCTCCTGCACTCATCTTGCCAGAAAAATAGACCTTCCAATCCTTGAAGACGAGGAACCAATTTATGTTTATCAATGCCGAGATAGGCAAATTTGATTTCTTCATGTACTTGCTACGGAGCTAAAATAGTAGGAGCGGCAGTAACATAACTCAGATATCAGCATAATTCTTCTTTTGAATCTCCGGGTCCAAACAGGTCATCATACGAAACAGGCACCCGTATTCTGTCATGAATAGACTTTTTATGTTCAGAGCCGGGCTTTTCAAGTTGAGGTACACATTCTGTATCATCAGAAAGACTTCCGGTGACTAGATTTATTGATGCAGGGGGTTTTGGTTGAGGAGTGAGTTTGTTCTGGGCAGGCACTTGTCTGATGTCACCTTTCTTGAATTGCTTCTGTAAAATCATAAACAACCCATCAATGCTTAATTTCGTGAAAATACAGTCATGTAATAAAAACGTACAAGATTTTGATGCATAATGAGGGGATAACATTCTTTTTCCATCACCTTTTTTTTATTGGACTACCTCCATCTCAAAGAGCAAATTTGAAAATTTTATGGACATTCATTTTGAGATGGAGGATGTAATTCTTATTAAAAGAAGATTGTGAATTTGTTATGCTACTAAATTAATGACTTTCCTAACTATTTATGATATCTGTTAAGGTAGAAATTGGAAATGACATGGGGGTGACTAATTTTTATATATATTACAATAGGAAGCAAGAATAACCGCTTTATAAAGAGTGGTTGAGATTGCTTCTCAACCACCATATCCGACGGCTACGATTAATCTAAACATAGTTAATTCCGTCCCCAACGCTCTCTGTAAAATCATTGCTCAAAGTTCCTCCGTACTAACGTTGAAAAAAGTGTGAAGATCATTTTGGGACGGAGGGAGTAGTTATCACCATATACATCTCTACGCTACCTTCTGAGCTTGAATATCTGAAATGTCCAAGAGAGCTTGAATATCTGAAATGTCCAAGCTCGCTTCCTGATACATTATATTGACGGTACTCAAAGCAACTTTTGCCTTAGGCAGCTACACTACAGACCTCAGAAGTTGGCGTTGCTGGCTTCCACCTCCTCCAGTATTTATTTTACATTTTTTTATTGGACCAGGACACTAATAATAGAAAACAGAGATTTAAGAGAACTCTCCCAGCATTCTTATGATACCTTGATGTCCTATTTTGAGCCCTTAACACTGAAACAACTATAAGTCTTTTCTGGTTAGGAGCCTTGCTTGGATTAACCTTTTTGGAGAGAGTGGTTTTCCTGAACTGTGCGGTATTGCTTATGGTTCTTATGTGCTGTTTTCACCCCAACTTTTCACAACTGATAAATAATAACTATAATAAATAAATCCCAAATCTATGATGCCCCAACGGCTACAAATAACCGCAATTCAACTTTAAACAAAATATCAAACCCATAACGGCTAGTACAAGCCACTAGCTCGAGGTAACTAACGGAAATACAAAACCAAAACTTAACGGGATTCATATCTACTAACTAACTTTATTTGAAAAGGTAACTCCTACGCCGCGAAAACCTTGTTGATTTGCTTATTTATAACATGGAGAGAAATAAGAATGGAAGGAATGAGCGAACAATGCCCAGTAAGTTCATACGGAATCCCTCGGGTACTAAGAGGAGATAACCGAAACGAACGGTAACAATGAAAGGATATAACTCAAGGATCAAACAGGTACTCAGTTTGAAAAAAAAAACATTTACCAATAATGAAAACAACTCATTACTTTGAAAACATGTGGCTACAGAAGTCAGTTTCCAAAACACAACTTTACACAAAACACTTTACTTGACTTAATTTAGGGATTAAGCGCGCGCTGTACCCAAGGCTCGGGTTTCTACTGACCGCACCCATTATCGGTGTATCATGATAACCAACGTTACTTCATCAAGCAAAGCAAAGGGGTCCACATGTTCCTCTTAGAACTATGGATAACTATAAGGGGTTCCACTTATCCGTTTCGGGATTATGGATAACTGTAAGTTACTTTATTTATTACAAAACTTCACTTTAAAGAGCTTTACAAAACAAAGCTTATCTTTTCAAAACTTTACTTGATCACTTTCTAAAGAAAAGTGTACATTTCACTTTAGACACCAAAATCACAATACCAATCATACACATGATGACCCAATTGAACAACAATATAATCAATAGGGTGAATAACAAGGAACGGTAACATTCGCGGAACGGAACAGTTATTTAAAATACTACCTAGCCACCTAGGTAGATTACTTTAACAAAATCAGAGATTGGGAACCCTAACAAATGATTGAAACCAAATATACTACTAAGAGCGTAATTCCTTACCTTAGTCTTGCGTTTAACTAGCTTGATCGCTCCGCTTGAACAATCTACAATCATGAGGTAGTCTAATCTTAGATACAAGTAAACACTATTTTACTTCCGTCCCCAAATTACTACTCTTTACTTGGTTGACTTACGAGTTAATCATCTTTAACCCCTAATATAGTTAACCTATAACTCATTCACATACATACACACTCGACACACACACACACACACACGGCCGCACAAACACACACTCACTGTCACACACACACACATAAACATGCACGCACACACACACACATATACCTGTACAAACACACTTCTGCATACATATCGACATACTCTCAATATCGTATTCTTCACTTTTTAATCCCAATCCATAAACCCTAGTTCATCTTTTAGGGTTAGGGCTCCTAGTTCTTTTATAACTAAGACTAGATCGAATAAAAACGGAGAGAATTAGCATAGAAGATTTGATTTTACCTTAGTCCGATTCCTCTTCTCTTTTTCTTCCTCTCTTCCTTCTTCTCTCTCTCTCTCCCGCGGCTGCTCTCTGCCACCCTCACTCTCTTCCTGTTTTTCTCTTCTTTTTGTGATACAATGATACTAATATTAGGGCCTCCAAAGTATTTATATGTTAGGGTTTCCAATTCCCTAATTAAAAGGATTTCCTAAGTCCAATGGGTTTTTTTATTTATTTATTTACTTGGGCCCGAATTTAAGTCCAACACTGCCTCTTTAATTAATTAAGTCCAAAACTAATAAAAGAAAAGATTTACCAAATAAAATAATTGGGCCACAAAGCCCGGGTATTACATTCTTACCCCCTTAAAAGAGTTTGGTCCTCCAAACTAAACGTACCTTAATCTTCAAACAAAACGGGAAGAGAGTGAGGGCGGCAGAGAGAAGCCGCGGGAGAGAGAGAGAAGAAGGAAGAAAAAGAGGAAGAAAAAGAGGAGGAATCGGACTAAGGTAAAATCAAATCCTCTATGCTAATTCTCTCCGTTTTTATTCGATCTAGTCTTAGTTATAAAAGAACTAGGAGCCCTAACCCTAAAAGATGAACTAGGGTTTATGGATTGGGATTAAAAAGTGAAGAATACGATATTGAGAGTATGTATATATGTATGCAGAAGTGTTTGTACAGGTATATGTGTGTGTGTGTGTGTATGTGTGACAGTGAGTGTGTGTGTGCGGCCGAGTGTGTGTGTGTGCGCGGCCGAGTGTGTGTGTGTGCGCGGCCGAGTGTGTGTGTGTGAATGAGTTATAGGTTAACTATATTAGGGGTTAAAAATGATTAACTCGTAAGTCAACCAAGTAAAGAGTAGTAATTTGGGGACGGAAGTAAAATAGTGTTTACTTGTATCTAAGATTAGACTACTTCATGATTGTAGATTGTTCAAGCGGAGTGATCAAGCTAGTTAAACGCAAGACTAAGGTAAGGAATTACGCTCTTAGTAGTATATTTGGATTCAATCCTTTAATAGGGTTCCCAATCTCTGATTTTGTTAAAGTAATCTACCTAGGTGGCTAGGTAGTATTTTAAATAACTGTTCCGTTCCGCGAATGTTACCGTTCCTTGTTATCCACCCTATTGATTATATTGTTGTTCAATTGGGTCATCATGTGTATGATTGGTATTGTGATTTTGGTGTCTAAAGTGAAATGTACACTTTTCTTTAGAAAGTGATCAAGTAAAGTTTTGAAAAGATAAGCTTTGTTTTGTAAAGCTCTTTAAAGTGAAGTTTTGTAATAAATAAAGTAACTTACAGTTATCCATAATCCCGAAACGGATAAGTGGAACCCCTTATAGTTATCCATAGTTCTAAGAGGAACATGTGGACCCCTTTGCGTTGCTTGATGAAGTAACGTAGGTTATCATGATACACCGATATTGGGTGCGGTCAGTAGAAACCCGAGCCCTGGGTACAGGGCGTGCTTAATCCCTAAATTAAGTCAAGTAAAGTGTTTTGTGTAAGGTTGTGTTTTGGAAACTGACTTCTGTAGCCACATGTTTTCAAAGTAATGAGTTGTTTTTATTATTGGTAAATGTTTTTTTTTTCAAACTGAGTACCTGTTTGATCCTTGAGTTATATCCTTTCACTGTTAATTCATTGTTACCGTTCGTTTCAGTTATCTCCTCTTAGTACCCGAGGGGATTCCGTATGAACTTACTGGGCATTGTTCGCTCATTCCTTCCATTCTTATTTCTCTCCATGTTATAAATAAGCAAATCAACAAGGTTTTCGCGGCGTAGGAGTTACCTTTTCAAATAAAGTTAGTTAGTAGATATGAATCCCGTTAAGTTTTGGTTTTGTATTTCCGTTAGTTACCTCGAGCTAGTGGCTTGTACTAGCCGTTATGGGTTTGATATTTTGTTTAAAGTTGAATTGCGGTTATTTGTAGCCGTTGGGGCATCATAGATTTGGGATTTATTTATTATAGTTATTATTTATCAGTTGTGAAAAGTTGGGGTGAAAACAGCACATAAGAACCATAAGCAATACCGCACAGTTCAGGAAAACCACTCTCTCCAAAAAGGTTAATCCAAGCAAGGCTCCTAACCAGAAAAGACTTATAGTTGTTTCAGTGTTAAGGGCTCAAAATAGGACAGCAAGGTCTCATAAGAATGCTGGGAGAGTTCTCTTTAAATCTCTGTTTTCCATTATTAGTGTCCTGGTCCAATAAAAAAATGTAAAATAAATACTGGAGGAGGTGGAAGCCAGCAATGCCAACTTCTGAGGTCTGTAGTGTAGCTGCCTAAGGCAAAAGTTGCTTTGAGTACCGTCAATATAATGCGAGCTTGGACATTTCAGATATTCAAGCTCAGAAGGTAGCTTAGAGATGTATATGGTGATAACTACTCCCTCCATCCCAAAATGATCTTCACACTTTTTTCAACGTTACTACGGAGGAACTTTGAGCAATGATTTTAGATTGATTTAACTATCCTAATGAAAATCTAAAACTTGTTATTGATAGTATTATTGATGGTGGTCAATAACAAGTTTTAGATTTTCATTAGTACAGTTGAATCAACCTAAAATTATTGCTCAAAGATCCTTCGTAGTAACGGCGAAAAAAGTAAGAAGATCATTTTGGGACGGAGGGAGTATGACTGGCGACTCTAATGGTTGTACAGAGGCCAAGGTAGGCTCTACATCTTAAATGTATTTTCCATGATCTTCCTCCGGGAGAGGTAAGATATGCTAGATGTTTTTCCAACTATAATGCATGATGCAAATATAATCTTTTTCTTTTGATTGCAATTACTTCTCTAATTTTTTGGCCAAATATCATAAAGCATGAGTTGTATCAGCAGGGAGTTCTTACGATCAACATCAGTGGACATTATTCACTCAAAAGAAAGCCATTTTCAGAAGTATATACAGGATGTCTGTTTGCTGCTATTATCTGCTCAACAATCATGCACATATTAATATACAGCTTGGAGGACCAGGTTCGATAAGAACAAAGGTAGCCAGGTCAGGAATTCTACTCATATGAGTATCTAGTTCAGAAAACAGGGGATGTCAGAATGGCTCAAGCTTGGTCGTGGTGTTGATTGATTGAGTATTTTATAGCAGGTCAAGTCTCTTGTGTCTTTAATACATCGATTACCTTTCCAAGGTTACAAATTAGAGGACAATGCTTATCATGATAATGACACATCAACTCAAGCCACATGCATATCATGGACCTTCTATAATTCACAGACATAAAATAAAACAACGCACCTCAAACTCTCTTCCTTTTTTCATGATCTCCTTGAAGGCATTTGGATCACGCGCTTTCAGAATGTTCCATAAGATACCACCCCCTGTCTTGAATCGTCTCCCATCGGCAGTTTTCTGACCTCCACAAGATTGAATTGCATCCACCTGGTAACGGATCATCACAAATTTAATGATGCCTCGTAATCAAACATATCCTTTAAGAATTACAAAAGGGTGAGCTGAATCTCTAATAAAATTGTAATTTTGATCTTGAATGAGTAACTGATTTGTGAAACCCTTAACATAGCAAAATTCACTAAAACTTCCAAACATGAATGGTGAGAACATGATATCCATGCAACAAATAATCTCCCCCCTAAAGGGTGGAAGCAGATTGTGCTATCTATTTCAAATATATATATTCTGACATTTACAACTACTCACTTTGTCCCGGATTAAATGTCGCCCTATTTTGTATGTTAGTACGAAGAACTTTTGAGCAATAATTTTAGGTTAATACAATTATCCTAACGAAAATTTAAAAATTGTTACTGATAGTATTTATAATGGTGCATCAATACCAAGTTTTACTATTTCATTAGGATAAATAAATCAACCTAAGTTTATCATGCAAAGTTCCTTCGTACTAACGTACAAAAAGAAAGCGACATTTATTCCCTAACAGAAGGAGTACATTTTAGTACAAACAAAAATAATCCTGACATAGCATCTCCTTCATGTAACCTAAACCACAGGGCATAAAACGTCCCAAAATGATCTCATTTGCCATTTTTCAGTGTCCCAAAAAGTTCTCATTTATATAATTTAGGCTTAAATGTTCATAAACTACTTATAAAGGTGCACAAGGAATCCCCGGGCAGAAAGGATCCGAGGAAGGATCCCCACCAGAACTTTACCCTGCATATATTATACTCCCTCCGTCACATAACAACTTAACAACTTGCACCATTTTTCTCCGACACAAGAATTAAGGATAGAGTATATATACTCAAAAGTATTGTGAGCGGGAAAGTGGTTGTGTGTATGATGATTTGAGAATGGGACACACAATTGAAGTGTGTGTGACACAAGTGGGGTAGGGTAATTAAAGAAAGAATAAAATTTGGACATTTTAGGAAAATAGGACTTACCAATGGGACAATGGGACACCCAATAAGAAAATTGGTGCAAGTTGTTATGGAACGGAGGGAGTATGCAAGAGGCCGTTTGCTTCCAGAACTTGAACCCGTGACCTCAACGTCTCACGGCAACACCTTAACTGGTGCGCCAAGGCTCCCCTTCGGCGCAAACTACTTAGAAAAAGAAAAAATTAAAATAGAGAAGGGGAATAAAATTTCTAGGCATTCTTCACTGTCAGAATAACTCTCCCAGGGAGCACATATGTTACTGCTCATATGTTTTTGGAATCACTATTCAAAGGAACCATAAGGGTATTCAACTTCAACTTCAACTTCAACTTAGGGAATTTTTAATTGGCTTTTTGTTTTTGATTTTTTTTTTTTTCCTTTTTTTTCTTTGTCACAGATTGAAGAAGAGAGGAAGGGAGTTTCTATATTATACTTCAATTAATTCAGGAAATCCATTTTATCAATGAAACATATATTATGAATGTTATCTTTTGGATGTAAAACTGTATTTTCTGTGTTCATACCAAGTGATGGAAACTGCAAATGATACGCCAAAACATTTGACATCAATCACACCAATAGGAATAATGATGTTTTTCAGCCAGGAGATTTCTTAGCTCAAAGATCCACATGACGGGAAGCAGTAAAAGGGCTTCTGGAAGTGACATCTGCGAGTGTAGGGAAACAATATTGATCATCAGAAACTAAGAAATGCAGAAGATTAACAAATAGAGTGAACACTGAAGCTCTACACTGCTTAAAAGTCAGCTCTCACCTTCTTAGGAGCACGGAATGGAACTTTCTCGACTTCCTCAAAAGCCAACTGCTAGATTTATTCTAAACCTTACAATGTCCTAAGGCAAATGAACAGATGATGGATGAGCGATGGTAATAGACCATGCTAAGAAGTACTTCGATAGGTCAGTAACCGCATGTAATTTTAGTCTCGCTATTTAATTATGCAAAGAGAAAATGAGAGAGAAAAATGAATAAGATTGCTTCTACTAAAACACCTTGCTTCAGAAGAGTTGTAATCTAGACTTCAAGACTCTAGCTATTCTGGTTACAAAAGTAAAACACAAAGCATATAATTCATGCTACTTTCACAACAGACACGTGAAAGGCTGAAAATAGATCGTTAAATTCTTCATCTCAACAGTTTTGATTCATATGCACTAATGCTTCTATTTGTTATGTAAACAATTTAATCGGTCGTGTAGAAAAAGCTTGTGAGAATGAAATTCAAGCATCCACCAATATAATACAGAAAAAGAGTGATACCTCTTTGACAAGATCACTCAACGCAGATACACCAAGACAACCCACAGCAGTCCACACCAAGTAAGATTTTCTCTCTCTCAAGCGCTTACATGTGTCCAGAACAAATCTGCAAATGGCATTTGAAAAAACAGTCAGTTTGTGGTTCTCCTCCTTCCATTATAAAGCAATTTATAAACAAAAAACACCAAATATTCAATTGTTATTCAGAATTCATAGAAACCAAAAATATAGTTCCTTGAAGGAATCATATTATATTTTCGTTTTCTTGATAGAGACAAAAGGCTATCAACCTACCCAGCTACCAAACGAGCCCTAACTGTCTACACGGATAGAAGAAGGGGGGGGGGGGGGGGGAAGGGGTTTTGCATCACTCATAATATATTCTAGGTCTACCAACACTCAAGGCCTATAATCAAACAACAATAGAAAACTCTATAAAAACAAAATTAAACTGGCAACTAATTTGTACTCTACATTGATCAGTGAAAAAAAAAATCTAGGGTTTCATTTCACGCCACCAATTTCTGCAATAAAATTAATACTACCTCTGTCCCTAAATGAGTGTCCAAATTTTATTTTAAGGGACATCTGAAAATCTCAATTTTTTGTACAATTCGGTGGCAAATATTCATATATAATATTGTAACCTTTAGTTTTGTAAGTATAAAGAGACCAGTGAAAAAAAATTCGAAAAAAAATATTTAGGGAAAAAGATGTTAAAAAAAACACTCATTTTGGGACAAAGCCAGGTTTCTTGAAAATGGACACTCATTTAAGGACAGAGGGAGTATATAATAATAATGAAAACGGGAACGGGAACTTCAATCAAAAAATAAATAAATTACGTACTTGTTAATGTCGGTGATATTAGTCCCATTACAGCCCTTCTTGGCCCCACCCTTCTTCTTCCTGTTCTTCTTTTTGTTCTTTCGCGGTCTTCGATTTTGACTCCCAGGCTCTCGGCTCAGCACTGAATCAACATCTCCGGCACCGGTTTCCCCCAACTCAGTGGCCTGCGACGGTGAATTGTTGTCATCTAACAACTCGCCTTCTTCTACATCAAGCATCTCAACATCTTCGCCGCCATCTTCACTGAAGATAGCATCGAATATGCTCTCTCCGCCGCCTCCCTCCATGAAAACACACACCGGTTGTGACTGCAACCCCGGTGAAAAAGGGTTTTATAAAGTCGGAATTTGTTCGTTTCAAATAACACCCCGCACAGCATGGGTCTATATTTTAGGCCAAAATACATTTAACCCCCCAAAGTATCCACCGAATCCCACTTTGCCCCCAGCGCCAAATTTGTCCCACTTTGCCCCCCAAAGCTTCAATTTGTCCCACTTTCCCCCCAGCTCCTGACCAGCGTTAGAAAACTAACGGGAATTCCCACGTGACTCATCACGTGATGGGCATCACCAAAAAAATCATAAAAAAACGCAGGGCTATTTCGTAAATTCCACATCTGGGCCCATTTATTTTTTATTTTTTTATTTTTTCAACTTTTCAAATAAATACTTTTTACTTTTTATATATATATATATATACTCCCTCCGTCCCATAACAATGGGCACAATTTGACTTTTTTGGTCAACTTTGACCATAATTTTATGAATATCTAAATATCTCTATGAAATTCTAAAAATTGTTATTGTTTCACTATTAGAAATACTATCATTAACAATTTTTAGAATTGTCTAGAGATATCTAGATATTCATAAAATTATGGTCAAAGTTGACAAAAAAAGTCAAACTGTGCCCATTGTTATGGGACGGAGGGAGTATATATATATATATGTCAGAAATTTCCCCCAATTGCACTCACTTTTCTGGACAGAATTGCCCATCACGTGATGAGTCACGTGGGAATTCCCGTTAGTTTTCTAACGCTGGTCTGGAGCTGGGGGAAAATGGGACAAATTGAAGCTTTGGGGGGGCAAAGTGGGACAAATTTGGCGCTGGGGGGCAAAGTGGGATTCGGTGGATACTTTGGGAGGGTAAATGTATTTTGGCCTATATTTTATGTTTAATCCCTTTAACTTGAACACTCAAAAAAGTAAGCCCCTGGACTTTGTCTTTTGGGCGTTTTATCTCCTTATTTTAGTTAACAATTACTTACTCCCTCCGTCATATATTTATCGCTACTTATTTCCATTTTTAGCGTCTCATACTTATTGATATTTACCCAAAATGATCACTTTTCTCTCTCATATCCACTCACAACAACTATCCACTAACTTATTTTCTCTCTCCTACCCACTCACAATACTTGCTTTTCCAACATATTTTCTTAATCCTCGTGCACTCACATTTGGTAGCAATAAGTATGGGATGGAGGGAGTATCTCGTAGATCTTTTCACGCATTTGAAGATTACCATGTGTTAATCCCCGTGCACTCCAATTTGGTAGCAAATAAATATGGGATGGGGGGAGTATCTCGTAGATCTTTTTACGCATTTGAAGATTACCATGCGTGCATGCATGCATGCACTGACACTCGTTAATACCATCGGCACACTGTTAACATTTCCACAATTAATTTTTTTTTTAGATTTAAACATCATCGTTTGGGTTTCGATTTATCCTGAGTCAAAAAAATAAGCTCATTACCGCCCACACGTTCGAACGAGTCGATAAACTCAAATGCACATGCATTGGCCCTTCGTAAAACATGCATTGCATTGGTACTCAATAGCACGTGTACCGGCAATAACAAAATACATGATACTTAATAACATATTCATTGACACTCTTTAAAAGATGCAATGATAGCACCATTATAAGTATTCTTTAGTACGGGGAATAGCGATTGTGATACTAAGAATATTTGTTGAGCAACATTAAATATATTTTTGAGTGCCTGTTATAGTCATTTAGAGTGCAAGAAGCATTGTTTTTTAATGATAGTGTTTTTTAGTATCAGTGTGTCGATGCTAATTAGTGCATGTGTGCTAATAAGTCAAGTTACTTACGATACTGCCACCAAGATTTTAAAAGAAGTTTCATTTATGAGTAGGTTTTGGGGGAAACTAGTTTCTAAAGTTATAAAAAGTCATGTTTTTAACCCTTAAACCCTAAACTCTAAATCTTAAACCCTAAACCTTAAATTCTGAACCCTAAACCTTAACCTCTATAAAAACAGGACTTTTTATAACTTATGGAGGAACTAGTTTCCCCCAAAATTTTCTCTTCATCTATTTACAAAAAGGTCAACGCGAGTAAAATATCTATATTACAAAAATTGCGTATAATTGAAATACACATTCTTTTAAATTATTAAAATAATAAATAGAAATAGACTAGGGAGTATATAAAAAAGGGTTAATGACAATTTAGACCCTGAAGTATGATACCACCCTTCCAATCGAGCCTTACATGTTTTTTTCGCCAGATCGGACCCTGGAGTGATTCATTTTCGCTAGTTATGGCCTTTTTGACGGAATTCGTTAAAAAGTCAGTTAAAAGGCATGTGCCGTGCACGTGACTAACGGAATTGGGTTGTTTGAAGTTGATGTTTCTTTTAAGGGGTTTAATGAAAATTCGAAACTTAATAGGGTTGAAAATAAAAATAATTAATAAAATAGTAAATAAAAGGGTTTTTTAAGTTATTTACAAAATATTAATAAAAAAGAAAATTAAATTAGAATTTTATTTTATAAACAAAATAAATCAAATTTTACATTTACCAAAAAAAATCTTCATCCAATAAATATGCAACATTTTATAATTTATAATAAAAAAGAAAATTAAATAAGAGTTTTATTTTAAAACTTGTTATTGTATCACGATTAATAATAAACTAAATAACTATTTTTAGATTTTCATTAAGATAATTAGTTTTGTTCAAATTGTTGGTCAAAGTATAAATTATTTGACCAAGAATCTTAAGTCGGGCGGGACAGAGGGAGTATATTTTTAGCAAATGCGTTATCCAAATCGTTTTTTACGTTTACCAAATAAAATTATCATTAAATACTCTGATGCTCTGACTCTTTAATTTACTCCGCCGTACCCGTGTAGGACACACGTATTTTAGTCTTGTCGAGACGAGTCCGGCGAGGTAAACAAAAGAGTCTGAGTATCCTAGATTAAATAAATAGGCAACATTTTATATTTTGTAATAGGAAATTAAAATAAGTTACAATCATTTATTTTAGATTTTTTTTTTTTTTTTAAGAAAGAAAAAAAAAATCTTAAAATAGCAGCCACCATCATCTTTAATAAACCCGGCCAAACCCCCACCCCTTTCCCCTTCCTCCGGTGACCACCCCTTTCCCACCATCCTTCCAGCTTTTACCCACCATTACTACCACCGGACCACCGGACCACCACACAACCACACCACCACCGCACCACCACCATCGGACACCCACCATTGACACCACCGACCAGCCACCATCAACACACCTCTGCCACCATCTCACTATCATTGTCAACACAATCTCAAAACCACCGGCCACCATTCAAACCTAGATCTGGGTAGACTCAAAATTCAAAACCCAGATCTAACTAATTATATTTGAAAATCCAAAACACCATATAAACTGGGAACTCAAATTATTGTAGCAAAATTGCACCAGAAAAATTCACAAAATCCAAGCAAAATCTGGACCAAATCGAAATAAACAACCTGGAATTCGAGAATGAGAAGCAGATTGGGAAGAATCTAACCGAAGCAACAAGAATTTCTAAAGAAATCTTAGCAATTGAAGGTCTTACAGCAGCTCCATTTTCGGTACCAAAATCGAAACCCTGCCTACAACCGCTGCCTCACAATCACATCCACCAGAAACATCACCGCCACCACCACCGTGTTGGTAGTGGTGCCCTAGGCACATTTAATAAACGTTCTAATTGTTATTATTTATTTCATATCAATAAAGAGATGTTTTGATTATTAATGTTGTTCATGTTTATTAATAATAATCCACGTCCCTAGTACTTGTTAAGCACTAATATAAAGGCTAAATGATCATGGGATGATCATGTTAGATTTATGGGTACTTGTTTGAAACAAGGTACTGGACATGACCCGCTGTATGAGATTTATGTCATGGTCTATGTCGTACATATATCTCATATTAGTTATGTCATTCGAATCCTTAGACATGAAGTTATTATAATCTTCCACTTGATGAACATTGTGTTTGACATATTCAAACGCTACCTTAACACGGTAGTTATAAAGGATATGATTGGCATAATCGGATTCCCGTTGGGAAGAATAATAAGCTAAATGGATTTGTCCCTCCACGGAGAGATGTCAAGCTTGGGCCCCTCGAAGGAATGATGTTGATGAAATGTTCGGCCGGACTCAAATGGATTGATTGGATCAATAGCATTTGAATTATCAACATATTCGGAATCGAGAAAGTATTGAACAAGACAAGTTGACTGTTTGACCATGACTTGTGTTCAATGACATCGTGGACAAAGGGATTATGACATATTCTAAAGGAATGCGAACTTGTATCTAGTTATACTATTTGGGTAGGTATGACGGTTTGCTAGAACCTAATCATATCTTATGGGATCATGTTTGAGCCCATTGCCAACTTAGTATAATCCTAGAGGGTCACACACAATAGAACAAATCTTAAATAAGAGGACTATATTGGAATTTAGGGTCGAAGGACCTCAAAGGAATTTCTGAAAAAATTCTGGGCTTCCTGGTCAACCAAGCGGGCGCTTGGGTTGTACCAGGCGGGCGCTTGAATGAAGTCTGGAAAAGATTGGACCTTCTGGTCAAATAAGCGGGCGCCTGGGTTGGACCAGGCGGGCGCTCGGTCTGGCGGCAGAAAAATTCCTAATTCGATTGGGAAACATTTTTGGCACAAGTTACCTATTTGGAATAGGTCTTAATTGTGTATAAAAACCCCAATTCGGCCAGACCATACTAACTAGTGATTTTGTGAGTTTCAAAGAGTTTGAGAGAGATTTTATTTTGTTCTAAGATATCCTTGATTGAGGAACAAAATAATTCACAAATAAATTCCATATAGTTCTTTATTAAATTGTGAAAGTGTGTTTCATAATTATTGGTCTAGCAACCAAGATCAAGGAGCCTCTTGATATTCGTTCGAAGTGTGGACACCGATAGGGGTGAATTTTATCATCTACAAAGTTCGTGATTTTGTCCGTGGTAAAGCTTCTAGTTTCTCCACCAAGACCAAAGAAAACTTTGATAGTCATCAAGGGTTAGTTTTTCCTTTATTCATTATGTTGTATTTGATTTAATCATATGAACGGATCCATGGCTTTGGGTTTCTTAAATTTTAAATGCTAAATTCCGCTGCGCATGTGTCTTCGAAACCCAACAGTGGTATCAGAGCCCCGTTCATGTTGATTATTCCAATACCTAGATCATGTTGTGTGTATATAAATTGTTTATGTGCCTAGCATGATATGAATATTGGATTATATGATGTTTATGTGTTATGTGATTTTATGTGGTTTATTGTTTTGCAACTTTAATCGCACGATTCAATCGCAATTAATATTATGATGGATTCTGAATTATTTCGATTATTAATTTTTGATCAGATCAAAGTTTTAATAATCAAGGGAAAAATAATTTTGAGACAAAATTTTCGAACTTTAAAATTTTGTACTATTCTGACCAAACAGGCGCCCGCTCGATGGGGACCAGGCGGCCGCTTGCTTCAGGCGCGCGCTCGGTCAAGACCAGGCGGGCGCTCGCTCGTCAGAATTGTTCTGATTTTGGTTAAAATCTGAATATGGAATTTTCGATAAAATTCAACAGAACCATTCCAGACTTGCTGATCTGGAATGGGTTTTGGGTAGTTGGTTTGTGTGTGGATTTTGGGGTTTGATTTTCCTATTTGTTTTAGTCTTATGATTCCTAGATTGGTTCAAGTTTTGGATGGCTAATCTGCGAAATTGTGTTTCCCAAAATTGATCGCAATCAAAGTTTCAAAGATAAAACGAAGTTAGAATTATGAAGAGTTCATAATTGCTAAAATTGAGAAACAAAGTTCTTGATTCAAAGTTTGGAGATCCATGTGGAATTGTGGATGCAATTGGCCTACGTTCATCGAGACCATCTATTGCTTAGTTTCGGCCACATGGACTACTTTCTTGGTTTCTTGAATTAGTGCGGGATTGTGGTTGCCTAATGGCTTAGTTCGACCGCACTTCTTGTTGTCTTGATTTGGAGATAATAACCGAAGTTGAAATAGTCTCATCCTCATAATTATAGAGAAACTTATGACACATAAATATTATGCTTAAATTAATAGAGATTAATTTAGTGGCTAAACTTGATGCGTAACATGTTTATATTATGTGCTCATAAATGTGTTGTTTGCTATATGTGATGAACCTTCAAAGAAAGTTTTAAGTCCTTCATTGCCCTGCCATGAATAACTTGTGTTATACATGGGCGATCTTGATGTGGGTTCGCCTCCGCGAGGTGCATTAAGTTTATTCATGTATGAGCAAGATGAGGTTCATTAGTTTAATGCGGGCTTGCCTCCGCAAGGTGCATTAAATTGAATGGTTCCTATGCGTTTAAAATGGTTGGACTTAATTGGGCGTCAAAACAGTTTTGAGCCTAGGCAAAAGATGAGATTAAACATGCTTTTTGAAATGGGATTTCTCAAAAAATCTCATAAAAGGATCTAAGAATCATATGGGATATGATTGACATGATTGTCTACCTAATTAATTTAGTTTTGAGCGGTCCGCCTCCGTGGACTCAAAAGTTAAATTAAAGTTGGATCTTAACCCAATTAAATTATATTATATATTGGATGTATATGAAGGTTATATAATTTAGTGGGAGTATTTTGTTTGAAAAATACATTATTTATTTCTTTAATGAAAAACCGGTACTTATTAAATTTTGGAAATTTTGCATATTTGTAGTAATGACTACTAACACTCAATCAATTTCGTTGCGATCGATCCTTGAGAAGGATAAGCTCCAAGAGAATGGTACTAACTTTATGGATTGGATCTGTAGCCTAAGAATTGTTCTAAGGCAAGAAGATAAGTTGTACATTCTCGATGGGCTTCTTCCTGCTGAACCAGAACCTATTGCCCCTAGGGCAGAAAGAGACAGTTACAAGAAACATCGTAATGATTCTAGAGATGTAAGTTGTCTCATGCTTGCTACTATGTGCTCAAAACTTCAACAAAGTTTGGAACATTTGGAAGCGTATGAGATAGGCGTGGAGTTAAGAGCCATGTTTCAAGAGCAAGCTAGGCAAGACAGGTACAAGACCATTGTTGCATTCACTACTTGTAAAATGAATGAAGGGCAACAAGTGAGTCCTCACATGCTGAAAATGAAAGGTTATGTAGAGCACCTTGAGAAACTTGGCTATCAAATCCCATTGGAGCTAGCCACGGATCTCATTCTTAATTCATTGCCTAAAAGTTATAATCAGTTTGTGATGAATTATAACATGCATGGAATGGATAAGAATCTCTCCGAGTTGCATGGGATGCTTAAAACTGCGGAGATGAAGATTGCGGAGAAAGGTTCTCCCGTGCTCTTAGTTCATGATGGGAAGAAGGGTAGTGCCAAAGGAAAGGGTAAGAAAGTTGTCAAACCCAAAATAAGCAAGGCAAGTGTTGCCAAGGCTTCTGAGGCAAAACCAGATTCACAAAAAGGATGTAATTTGTTTCCATTGTCAAGAAATTGGTCATTGGAAACGTAATTGCAAGGCTTTCTTGGAAGAGCAAAAGAAGAAGAAGGGCAGCAAGGCTGCGTCGACTTCAGGTATCTATATGATAGATATTCTCCTTTCTACCACTGATTCTTGGGTATTGGATACCGGATGTGGTTCTCATATTTGTTTAAATGTGCAGGGTCTAAAGAATAGGAGACTGCTTAAAGATGGTGAAGTAGACCTACGCGTGGGCAATGGAGCAAGAGTTGCTGCATTAGCCGTAGCGACTTATGAAGTCACTTTACCTTCCGGATTAATTCTGGTTTTGAACAATTGTTATTATGTTCCGGATTTAAGCAGAAATATTATTTCAATTTCTTCTTTGGATAATGAAGGTTTTAAGTTTCTTATTGAAAATAAGAGATTTTCTATTTATTTAAATGATGTGCTTTATGGTATTGCTAATTCATTTAATGGCCTTTATATCTTGGATGTCAAGAATGAAAATAATGACAATGTCTATCATGTAAACAAGAAATCTAAACCTAATGATGTAAATCATACTTATTTGTGGCATTGCCGTCTCGGTCATATTAATGAAAAGCGTATCTCAAAACTCCATGGGGACGGACTTTTAGGTTCATGTGACCTCGAGTCATATGATACTTGCGAGTCGTGTCTTCTTGGAAAAATGACTAAGACACCTTTTGCCAAGTTGGGTGAAAGGGCAAGCGACTTATTGGGGTTGATACATTCCGATGTATGCGGACCATTAAGTAGCAATGCTAGGGGAGGATTTCAATACTTCATAACCTTCACTGATGATTATAGTAGATTTGGGTATGTTTACCTAATGAAACATAAGAGTGAAGCATTTGAGATATTTAGAATATTTCAAAATGAAGTAGAAAAACAACTTGGCAAAAGTATTAAAGCACTTCGATCAGATCGTGGTGGAGAATACTTAAGCCAAGAATTTGATGATCATCTAAAGAATTGTGGAATAGTTTCACAATTGACTCCACCCGGAACACCACAATGGAATGGCGTGTCCGATAGGAGAAATCGGACTTTGTTAGACATGGTTCGATCAATGATGAGTCAAGTTGATCTTCCAATATCCTTTTGGGGTTACGCTCTAGAAACCGCTGTTTTCACACTAAATCGTGTTCCAACTAAATCGGTTCAAAAGACTCCATATGAGATGTGGAGCGGAAAGAAAACTTGTTTATCTTTCATGAAGATTTGGGGTTGTGAAGCTTTTGTCAAAAGACTTGTCTCTGACAAACTTGCGCACAAATCTGACAAATGTATTTTCGTAGGATATCCAAAGGAAACTAGAGGATATTACTTTTACAACCGTGATGACAACAAAGTGTTTGTTGCCTGAACTGGTGTCTTTCTAGAGAAAGAGTTTCTCTCCAAAGAAATCAGTGAGAGTAAAATAAATCTTGAAGAAATTCGAGACCCAGAAAATAACATTGAACCAATAGTGGAACAAGAACAAGAACCACAAGGAGTTGTGGAACCTGTTCAAAATACACAAGCAACTCGTAGATCTAGTAAGTTACGACCCGAGCCCGAGAGATATGGATTTCTCGTAACGGATAGTAATGAGGTAGAAATCATTGAGAATGATGAACCGTCAACCTACCAAGAGGCGATGTCTTCTCCTGATTCGGACAAGTGGCTTGGAGCCATGGAATCCGAATTGCAATCCATGCAAGACAATCAAGTTTGGAATTTGATTGATGCGTCCGAAGGTATAAAAACCATAGGATGCAAATGGGTCTTCAAGAAGAAGACTGACATGGATGGGAAGGTGCATACTTACAAAGCTAGGCTTTTAGCAAAGGGTTATAGGCAAGTTCATGGTATTGACTATGACGAGACCTTTTCACCCGTAGCAATGATCAAGTCTATAAGAATTTTGCTTGCCATTGCCGCATATCATGACTATGAAATATGGCAGATGGACGTCAAAACCGCTTTCCTGAATGGAAAACTCCAAGAGGATGTGTATATGACACAACCAGAAGGTTTTGAACAAGATTCTAAAGTATGCAAATTGCAGAGATCCATCTATGGATTGAAGCAAGCTTCTAGGAGTTGGAATCTCCGTTTTGATAAATCGGTCAAAGAGTTTGGTTTCATCAAGAACGAAGATGAGCCTTGTGTATACAAGAAGATTAGTGGGAGCACAGTGCTATTCCTTATTTTATACGTGGATGACATATTACTCATTGGAAACGACATTCCTACACTTCAGTCTGTGAAGACTTGGTTAGGAAAGTGCTTCACAATGAAAGATATGGGTGAAGACGCATATATACTTGGCATTAAGATCTATAGAGATAGATCAAGGAGGCTACTTGGTTTAAGCCAAAGTACATACATTGACAAGGTCATTAGAAGATTCCGTATGGAAAATTCTAAGAGATGCACCTTACCAGTGTTACATGGGGTTTCTCTAAGCAAGACTCAATGTCCTAAGACAAACGATGAGCGTGAGAAAATGAATGATGTTCCATATGCTTCGGCAATTGGGTCCATCATGTATGTCATGATTTGTACTAGCCCGGATGTATCTTATGCTTTGAGCATGACAAGTAGATACCAATCCGACCCTGGCAAAAATAACTGGATAGCTGTAAAAGCGATTCTTAAGTACTTGAGAAGAACTAAAGACTCGTTTTTGGTCTATGGAGGAATGGAAGATGATCTCGTTGTAAATGCTTACACGGATGCAAGCTTCCAAACCGACAAAGATGATAGCCGATCGCAATCGGGTTTTGTGTTTATGTTAAATGGTGGAGCTGTAAGCTGGAAGAGTTCCAAGCAAAGTACAACCGCTGATTCTACAACAGAAGCTGAGTATATTGCTGCATCGGATGCTGCAAAGGAAGCTGTTTGGATTAAGAAGTTCATAACTGAACTTGAAGTGGTTCCTAGTATTGCTAATCCAATAGACCTTTATTGCGATAATAATGGTGCTATTGCTCAAGCAAAGGAACCAAGAGCACATCAGAAATCCAAACACATGCTTAGGCGTTTTCATATCATTCGAGAGATCGTTGATAGGGGAGACGTAAATATATGCAGAGTACCTACTGATGACAATGTTGCGGACCCGCTAACAAAGGGACTTCCACAAGCTAAACATGATGGTCATGTTAGGTCCATGGGTATTAGATACATGGGAGATTGGGCCTAGGGCAAGTGGGAGATTGTTGGTAGTGGTGCCCTAGATACATTTAATAAACGTTGTAATTGTTATCATTTATTTCATATCAATAAAGAGATGTTTTGATTATTAATGTTGTTCATGTTTATTAATAATAACCCCCGTCCCTAGTACTTGTTAAGCACTAGTATAAAGGCTAAATGATCATGGGATGATCATGTTAGATTTATGGGTACTTATTTGAAACAAGGTACTGGACATGACCCGCTGTATGAGATTTATGTCATGGTCTATGTCGTACATATATCTCATATTAGTTATGTCATTCGAATCCTTAGACATGAAGTTATTATAATCTTCCACTTGATGAACATTGTGTTTGACATATTCAAACGCTACCTTAACACGGTAGTTATAAAGGGTATGATTGGCATAATCGGATTCCCGTTGGGAAGAATAATAAGCTAAATGGATTTGTCCCTCCACGGAGAGATGTCAAGCTTGGGCCCCTCGAAGGAATGATGTTGATGAAATGTTCGGCCGGACTCAAATGGATTGATTGGATCAATAGCATTTGAATTATCAACATATTCGGAATCGAGAAAGTATTGAACAAGACAAGTTGACTGTTTGACCATGACTTGTGTTCAATGACATCGTGGACAAAGGGATTATGACATATTCTAAAGGAATGCGAACTTGTATCTAGTTATACTATTTGGGTAGGTATGACGGTTTGCTAGAACCTAATCATATCTTATGGAATCATGTTTGAGCCCATTGCCAACTTAGTATAATCCTAGAGGGTCACACACAATAGAACGAATCTTAAATAAGAGAACTATATTGGAATTTAGGGTCGAAGGACCTCAAAGGAATTTCTGGAAAAATTCTGGGCTTCCTGGTCAACCAAGCGGGCGCTTGGGTTGTACCAGGCGGGCGCTTGAATGAAGTCTGGAAAAGACTGGACCTTCTGGTCAAATAAGCGGGCGCCTGAGTTGGACCAGGCGGGCGCTCGGTCTGGCGGCAGAAAAATTCCTAATTCGATTGGGAAAGGTTTTTGGCACAAGTTACCTATTTGGAATAGGTCTTAATTGTGTATAAAAACCCCAATTCGGCCAGACCATACTAACTAGTGATTTTGTGAGTCTCAAAGAGTTTGAGAGAGATTTTATTTTGTTCTAAGATATCCTTGATTGAGGAACAAAATAATTCACAAATAAATTCCATATAGTTCTTTATTAAATTGTGAAAGTGTGTTTCATAATTATTGGTCTAGCAACCAAGATCAAGGAGCCTCTTGATATTCGTTCGAAGTGTGGACACCGCTAGAGGGTGAATTTTATCATCTACAAAGTTCGTGATTTTGTCTGTGATAAAGCTTCTAGTTTCTCCACCAAAACCAAAGAAAACTTTGATAGTCATCAAGGGTTAGTTTTTCCTTTATTCATTATGTTGTATTTGATTTAATCATATAAACGGATCCATGGCTTTGGGTTTCTTAAATTTTAAATGCTAAATTCCGCTGCGCATGTGTCTTCGAAACCCAACACACCGTCTTCGTCGACGGCGTCGAAATCACCCGTCTCCATCTCTACAACGACGGCCGTCTCATCGTTCACAGAAGGAAGGGGCGGAGGAGGCGAGATCTGCTGACTATGGACTGAGAGGAGGGGGCGGATATTGGAAAGCTTCCCAATATCCCTAGGAATCGAGCCGGTCAACTGGTTACCAAACAGAGAAAGAATATTGAGGTTGGTGAGATTGATTATGCCTCGGTCAATTTCTCCGGTGAGGTGGTTTCTGGCCAAGAACTTTTCTTCAGGTCCGACGGAAGTGTAAATATCAGGGGGAAGCTTTCCGGTGAGTTTATTGAAGGTTGAGCCGACGATGATGACGATCGGTGATGATGGAGACGGCACTAAAGGTTGAGCCGTCGTTGGGGGAGGAGATGGGGAGGTGAGAAAAAAATTATATCTTTACCCAGTGAAAGGGGATTGGGGAAAGGTTTATAAATTTTGAGTTTTTTGTTTAACCCTCCCTTCAGTTTTTAGATATGCTATTTAACACCTTTAATAGTTAATCTTAAATCAAACAACCCAATTCCGTTAGTCATGTGCACGGTACATGCATTTTAACTGAATTTTTAACGAATTCCGTCAAAAAAGCCCTAACTGGCGAAAATGTATCACCCCAGGGTCCGATATGGCGAAAAAAGACATGCAAGGCTCGATTGGAAGGGTGGTATCATACTTCAGGGTCTAAATTGTCATTAACCCTATAAAAAATAATAATAAAAGCATAAAATAATCATATAATTTTATTCACAAAATTTTAAATATAATAATTTTATGAGTGCTACTATTCACATCCGCAAAATTGCTGAATATACCCGCAATATTAATTATTTCAAAATTGCCATCACTAAAAATGTCCTTACTAACCCTCCATCCCTCTTCTTCCACCAGGACCACCACCCTCACCCAACAGCTCTCGTTCCATCATCGCCAGCAACCCACCCATTTTACCCCATTCCCAGAGTCTGAAGAAGAAGCTTATATTTCCGTTGGGTTCCACAAACCATTTCATCAAACCCTGCTGTGACTTCAACAAGAGCACCCACAGATCTCACTTCCAAAAAAAGGGAAAAAAAGTGAGGTATTTCCTATGACTACACAAAAACTTATCGATATCATAATGATTTTTCAAATACATCAAGCTATATGGACCGATTATCGTTGACACAGACAAAATCGGTTTCAATCGCTTCGCAATCCGGGCAATTACAGATGCAATTTATGGCTTCAAATGGATCAATGTGTTTTATGATGATGTACCCATTACCATCAGAGGTGGTTGCAAGATTTCAAAAGGGGTATATTCAACTGGAGGGAACGATTACGAGAGTTCAATATATGAAAATTGGACGGTGGCAGCAAGGACGGAGGCAAGGGCTAATAAGAGCGATGATGATGGGGAGAAATCGAGGCTAATCAGGTGGCGCGCGGTGGATAAGATTCCGTTGGTGATTAAAGATGATTACCGTCTGATTAGACCCAAATCGG
The DNA here is from genome assembly GCA_026119855.1 of Campanula takesimana. Taxonomy (NCBI): domain Eukaryota; kingdom Viridiplantae; phylum Streptophyta; class Magnoliopsida; order Asterales; family Campanulaceae; genus Campanula; species Campanula takesimana. The sequence goes on along the minus strand of JAOWBW010000652.1, from coordinate 597,838 downwards.
AGCGGTGAAGGAAATCGAAATCGGATGGTGGAGGATTGTTTTCATGCTTTGGAAATGCATATGGTTTTCAATTTTCCATTATTTGTCGAAATGATGTGAGTGAAGAAGAACATGACATTATTTGATTGAAGGAGGTATTCTCAGATCTCCTTGATGATATTTCACTTTTTGATCTCTGCCATTAGAATTATAAGCTTCTTAAACTTTGGGAATTGGGTAAAATGGCTAGGTTGCTGGCAATGATAGAATAAGAGCAGTTCGTGAGGGTGGTGGAGAAGAAGGATGGAGGGTTAGTAAAGGCATTTTGATTAATGGCATTCTTGAAAAAATCAACATTACAGGTATATTAAGCAATTTTGTGGGTGTGAATAGTAGCACTTTAATTTTATTGGTATTAACTGTATCGGTACAATGATAAAATTTGTCACTTCATTTTACAAGCAGGCATTCAAAAGTGCTTCTTTCAATTGAGGAAATAAACATTCAAATCAAAATCCCTTAAATTTGTTTTCAAACGTGGAATTTTTCCAAAATTTCATAAATGTTCAAATCTGGCTCGTCTTCAAACCTCTCTAAATTAATTAAAATCCAGACAACAAATCAAAACTACACTGTACGCCGTCTCCCCCAAAATCTCTCTGTTTTCACAAACTGACAGCAATGGCGGCTTGCACCTTTTCTCAATCATCTTTTATCGAAGTAAACTCGAATGGGTTTCCTAGTAAAGCCCTTAATCCGACGAGGGTCGCACTTACTTATAAGCAAACGACCGTATTATCCCGGAAGGCCTCCATCCCGCCGCCGGCAGCCATATCCGTATCCCAGAAGACCTCAACGCCGCCGATTGTTTCTGTTGAAAAGAAGAAGAACCCAATTGTTGTCATCGATAACTATGACAGCTTCACTTATAACCTTTGCCAGGTTTGATTTGAAAACCTTCCGTTTTGCATGGTTGCTAATTCGGAAATGTTTGAAAAATGAATTCTCAGTTTCTTGAATTTGAAATTTATTATTATTAGCTTGATTCCTTACTTTAGACTGTGATAAATTATGTCGAATTTAGGGGGTGGGGAGGTTTTGAGAATCGTCATTTTTGGGATGGTTAGTTTTTCTGAATACTTCTGTTCAAATGATGTTGATTACTCCCTCGGTCCCAAGATGAATGTCCAAAAAAAAGTTCATATCTGTGAAGAGTATATTTGGAATTTTTCAGACATCCATTTTGGGACGAAGGTAGTACTAGTTAATGGATTTGGTAACCCTTGATAATTCTCGATATTACTAGATTCCGTCATTTTATTCAATGACATTGGAAGATCATGTGTGTCAGACATGTTTGAGTGGCAAGCATCAAATGGCACATTGATGGATTATGAGAATCTACTTGTGTGGAGAGGTCAGGGAAGAGCAAACCCCTCAATAAATTGTGTCGTTGTTGTTGAATTGATCCATTTCTTTTTTCCCTTGTCCAAGTATCACATTTAAGCACCGCGTTAAATCATGAGGAAATTGGGACTTAAATATTCTTGAAACAATTGGGCCCTACGTGGTTTGATTTATCTGATACTTGCAGCTGCAAATGTGGACGGGAAATAATGATTTCATACTTGATGAATTACTCCGGTTCTTGTGTATGTTTAAATTACTGGGATCATCAGTACTTACATTGAACGGTAATCTTACTGAATGAAAGTGTTACTTAGCAGCAGCAGGAAAACCATTACTGAATGAACCTATGACCCTCAATACCCGACACGATGTGTTTCTTAACTATTGGATTGTCAATATTTCCATGATCATTAGTTAAAATCACATTCTTTCGTTTTGAAAATTGAACACTCGGACTGATATTGGTGAAGTGAAATATTATGAGAACCCTCTCACTGATCAAATTATTACTTGATACTTATATTAGTAAAGAATGGCTAGTTTCTCTTTCTCTTATTTGTGCTACCTTTTAGGAAACCATATTGATATTCCCTTGTTATTCTGTAGTACATGGGAGAACTAGGATGTCACTTTGAGGTTTACCGCAATGATGAGCTTAGCGTCGATGAATTGAGAAAGTAAGGATCTCAATAGTTTTGTAAGTTAATTATGTTGATTCATAAATCATGATATGATGTTATGCGGCTATTACATTCGAGAATTCTTCTTGAAAGTTTCTATGTTACATTTTTCCTATATCATTTAGTTACTTATGGACATGACTTCTCCTTCTGTAGAAAAAATCCAAGAGGTATTCTTATATCTCCAGGACCTGGTACGATTATCACGAAGATCTCTTTTTTCTCTTTCCAAGTTCTGTTCGGATAATTTACCATATAGTTTCCATGTTCATTCCTCATAGGCGCACCACAAGATTCAGGAATTTCATTGCAAACTGTGTTAGAACTTGGACCTAGCATACCATTGTTTGGTGTTTGTATGGGATTGCAGTGTATTGGCGAGGGTTTTGGAGGTGAGAGCTCCTAGATTGATTATATCTTCTTTTATTGTTCATTAAATATTCACTTGGAGAAGGATAATGCAGAATACTCCCTCCGTCCCAAAATGATCTTCGCGTTTGACTATACAAACTTTTTAAGGATATGAACACTTGCTGCACTAGACATGTTTTGTTTATGCACTTTTAAGCCTAAATTGTAGAAACGTGAAGAACTTTTTGGGACAATGAGAAATGGCAAATGAGAAGATCATTTTGGGACAGGGGAGTATTACATAATGTTGCCAAAATCCAAGGTGTCTATAATTGTTTTATCTCATCTTCTTTATATCTAGTCATATATACCCAGTCACATGCACATACTTTACAATGTGTTAGTTCTTTTCGGTTATGACCTTGTCTATGTTGGGAATTTAGTGGTACCCCATTGCAATCTAGATCAAGAACACAAACCCACAAGCACAATATGAGAGAATCACACACACAAGAACACAAGAATTGTTTACCCGGTTCGTTCAACACATGAACTACGTCTGGGGGCAATCGCCAAGCCAATATATTATTAAACACCTTTTAATATGTTGCTACAATGTGTTCTAGGTCGTATCTATGCTTATATAGAAGTACAAGGAAGCCCTAAGTCGATTTGGTAGAGATTGCATCAAAATAGGAAACAAAATAATCCTGGTCGACTGACCAAGCGCCCGCCTGGGTCTAGGCGAGCGCCCGCCTGCAATTCGAGTGGAACTCACTGCCGTGTAGAGCGCCCGCCTGGTCATGGCCAGGCGCCCGTCTGCCTTTCCGCCCAGAGATTTTCCTCCGTTTTGAACTCCTGCTTGATCTCCACCGACACCCACGACTTAGACTCCTTCTCCCCTTTGCTTCCTCGTAGTTTAGGACTCCAATCCCAAGAATCTCCCACCTGGAGACTAAACTCATAAGCACATAAACACCCATCAACTCCCACCACGGAATGAACGCCTTCGAACACATTTTACTCCCATATTGACTTGACATTACCGAGCCTCCCGCTCAAGTACTAAGGCGAGTTGAAACCAAGCGACGTTTCAACCCCTCCATGTTAGATAATTCTTGCCTCCCCAAATCAGCTTCTACATTGATTTCTCCCCGCAAGTCTAACTTCGCCTTCTCCCTCCAGACCCACCTTCCTCGCAATGCTTCCCCTTGAAACTTGGACATACCTTGTTTCTTGCATCGTCTTCCTTTGGTCTGAACGTGCTCTCTGTTAGGGCACTTGGACTTCCACACCGCGTTGATCAACTTTGTGTCCTTCTCCCCCCTAACATACCATTTCTTGATGTCTCTCCTTTCTACACCAATAGGCCAGTTCTTTAGCCTCTTGCTCCCACCCGAGCGAACATCGACATTGTAGGTACAGTACAACATCTTCTCCTTAACCCCATGAGCTATCACCTTCGCTTCTTTTGTGACTTCCCAAGACCCACCCATGAAGGTTACACCATACCCTTCACTATCAAGTTGTCCAACGGAAATCACTCTCCTCCTCAAATCCGGAACATGCATCACATCGTGCAATTGTAAAACAGCCCCGTTAGGTGTCTTCATCATCACATCCCCCTTACCTTTGATCTTCAATGGTTGATCATCACCAAGATAGACAACCCCAAAATCTCCAGTTTTATACCGCTCCATTGATTCTGCATCCCCACTAGCATGACAAGAAGCTCCAGAATCCAACACCCAATCTTCACCCGACTGATCCTCTCCTAGGATTAATACATCCGCATCATCCACCATCTGTGCATCACCATCCTTATTCGGACAGTCATAACTAATATGACCTAGCGCGCCACAATTGTAGCACTTAACCGATTTACCTTTCCCCTTTTTCGGTCCTCCCCTTCCCCTATTTCTCTCCACCCTAAGTGCAGCCCCATCTGCGGAAGATTCTTCCATTTCTCTTTCCTTCTTAACTCCTCTTGAAGGATGAGATCTCTAACTTCCGTATACACCAATGGTGCCTTCGACGTACTAATCGTTGTGACAGTAACCTCCCAACTATCCGGCAACGATTTTAGAAGAAAGCAAGCTAACACTTCATCAGATAAAGTAATATCGACACTTTTTAATTGGTCCACCATACCTTTAAAACTGCCGATATGACTTGCTGCTGTCTTGCCCTCTGACATCTTCGTATTCGGAAACCTCTTTATCAAATGCACCTTATTGATATTAGACGGCTTCTCATACATGTCTGACAGCATCTGTAGCAACCCCACCGTTGTCTTGGCCTCCATCGCGTTCCAAGCAACGTCGTCGGTTAGAGCGCTCCTCACCGCTCCTAACGCCTTCCGATCGTCTCCCAATCCCCTTGTGCCATGTCTTCGGGTTTCTCACTTAAGGGTTTATGAAGATCCTTACAATAAAGGTAATCTTCAACCCTTATCCTCCAAAACGTGAAATTCACACCGTTGAATTTCTCGATTGAGTTCTTCATCTTGATTGCTTCACAAAGTCCCCAAGAACGTGATTGAAAATAATCAACGGATGAAACTTTGAATCCTCCTAACCAAAACTCTTGATACCAGTTGTTGGGAATTTAGTGGTACCCTGTTGCAATCTAGATCAAGAACACAAACCCACAAGCACAATATGAGAGAATCACACACACAAGAACACAAGAATTGTTTACCCGGTTCGTTCAACACATGAACTACGTCCGGGGGCAATCGCCAAGCCAATATATTATTAAACACCTTTTAATATGTTGCTACAATGTGTTCTAGGTCGTAGCTATGCTTATATAGCAGTACAAGGAAGCCCTAAGTCGATTTGGTAGAGATTGCATCAAAATAGGAAACAAAATAATCCTGGCCGACTGACCAAGCGCCCGCCTGGGTCTAGGCGAGCGCCCGCCTGCAATTCGAGTGGAACTCACTGCCGTATAGAGCGCCCGCCTGGTCATGGCCAGGCGCCCGCCTGCCTTTCCGCCCAGAGATTTTCCTCTGTTTTGAACCCCTCCTTGATCTCCACCGACACCCACGACTTAGACTCCTTCTCCCCTTTGCTTCCTCGTAGTTTAGGACTCCAATCCCAAGAGTCTACAGCTTGAGACACACATGCGCACACTCTCCACATCTCTGGTAAGTGGTACATGTGTGTGTATTATACTCGTATACTCCCTCCGTCCTGGAATGATAGTCTCATTTACCATTTTTGTTTGTCCCGTAAAGATAGTCCCATTTCCATAATTGGGGGTTAAATTCATTGAACTTTCATAATTTGCCCTTGTGATAAATAAGGATGAGAGGTGACAAAGAGAGAGGGTGAGGGGAGGATGAAATTTAAAGGAAGAAGAGAGGAGGATAGTGATGAAATTAAAAATTGTGTTTTTAATATGTTTGAATAGTCAAAGGGGACTAACATTATGGGACGGAGGGATTACGCACTATCTCCAATGATGCCCAAAATTTAATTTATCAAAACACTTTTAGCTTCTAATAACAAAAAGATCTTACACTGGGATGACCAAGGAATTAGACTTTACGAAGCAGATTATAATGACGAAGTAAATACTGTCTTCCACGTTGACCATAATTGTCGTGGAGCCAGATTTTTGAAATTTCTCTCTTTAGATCTACAGAGTTCATGTTTTGTGCAATCTGTTTCTTGCATTTTACTTTTAGTAGACACATTCTGCAGGTGATGTTTTTTTCACTCAAATAAATTCAGTATTGTTTTATTCTTGAAAGAATAAATTCAGTAGTTTTTTGTAAGCTGTACTCCCCCGTCTCATAATAAGGGGCACAAATTTCCTTTTTGAGTGTCCCATTAATAAGTCCCATTACTAAAAATGGAAACATTATAATACTTCTTTAATCAATGGGACCAACTTGTTATGCTCACTACAACTATCCACTTGCTATTCTCTCCCCACTTTCTCTCCTACCTCACTTTTCATACTCACAACACCTACTCCACTACTATTACATCTTGGGCAATGCTAGGGGCACAAAAGAAGTTTACAAAATGATGGATACAAAGTGAGGTGGCGACATTTTATTGGTTGCATCGATTGTGGACCCGGCACATTCTAATAAAAAACACTAATAAAATTTTGACATCATTTTGTAAGCCACATTTTGTGACTTTATATTTACCCTTACATCTTTTAAAATACATATACTCTCTCCTTGATTTCCATGATGAACAATTTTGTGCCCTTTATTATGAGACGGAGGGAGTATATTAATTCCATGCTCTTCTCATTTTGTGCCCTTATTATGGGACGGAGGGAGTATACTTTATTTTCTTTGGTTGACAAATATTTATTTTTCGTGGATTTATATCTAGGTTCTTGCTTTGGTTTTAAAATTTGCAGGGAAGGTTGTGAGGTCTCCTTATGGTGTAGTACATGGAAAAAGCTCTCTTGTGTATTATAATGAGGGTGGAGAAGATGGTTTATTTGCAGGCTTATCAAAGTAAGTTCATTTTTGGGGTACCAATTCCTCCCATGTAATCATACGATACGACTTAGGCTTTTGGTTTTCTTGGCTGCTTAATGTTGGTTTATTTTATTTTTTTCTTCCAGCCCATTCACTGCTGGACGATATCATAGCTTGGTGATTGAGAAGGACAGTTTTCCTAGTGATGCACTTGAGATAACTGCTTGGACAGAGGATGGCTTGGTAATGGCGGCTCGTCACAAGATATATAAACATCTCCAGGTCAGATTATCCTTTTCCTATCATGACCGACTCTCTATATATACTCCTTCCGTCCCTCTTTTATTTACAAAAATGAGTCTTGGCAAAAGAATTAAGAAAATAATTGAAAAGGTGGTGTGTTGTGAGCGTAGATAGTTGAGTGAGAGAGAGAAAGTGGAGTAGAGAATAGTAAGTGGATAGTTGTTGCGAGTATGACAAATGGGTCCCACTATTTGAAAAGTATTAAAACACTCCATTTGGGGACATTTTAGATTAAAGCTGGACAACCAAAATAGTAATTTTTGTAGATTAAAGAGGGACGGAGAGAGTATATAAAGAGAGAGAGAGAGAGAAACCTGGTGCTACAAGAGGCAACAGCCCCCCACTATGTGTGTGGTTTAAGGTAGGGCTGGGTGGAGAGCGCACATGATCTTGACCGACTTCATATTGTTGGAGATTACCAGCTTGACTTAATAGAGATGCTGGTGATGCTTTTAGCATATCTGACTTGCTATTATTTGTTTCAACACGTTAAAAATATGAATGAGATAGAAAAACAATAGCTAATTACGTACGGAGTATTATAAAAAGAATGTCAAATATCAGTTGAATTAAAAAATGGGAGAAAATTATCCTTGATATAGTTGTATCAAGGATAATTTCATCAAAATGATCGAGAAAAAAGAGATCAAATCACAAAGTTAGACACATAACATCAAAGTTGATGGCCATATGTGAACCGCTCATATCAAGCTAAACTAGAACAACTGCGGTTGAGAACAATGTGCAGATCGAAACCAGGTACCTCAAGTTTTTTCTGTTATTTATACTTGTCAGAAATCCGTCGTTGGACAAATTTAATAAAACATTTCTTGCACGTGCTTTCTTGGCTGTAGTTTTTTGGTGAGACATTTTTATTGTCCAGTGTTCAGTGTTAAGTGGTGCTTGTTAACTAGCCTTGACTACACATAGTTTGCATTTATACGCTATTACTAATAGCATTGACTTGATCATAGCGTACGTTAAATATTTAACACCAATGGCCCAATGCTCACGTTCAAAGTCACAAACGGGGCAATTGTATTTTGTTACTCTAAGGCCTCGTTTTGCATGCGGGAATGAGTTTATGGGAATAGGCATGTGATATTTAGGCTTTCGATATCCAGGAATGATAAGAACGACAAATTCCCATTCCCATATTTGGTTTTACTTATGTCTATGTTAATTATCGGAAAAAAGATTACCTTTTTTATATTTGTTTCACATACTTAGTTTCTTATCTAACGGGTAATTTTTTTTTTTTCCTTTTTCCTAATTTTATTTTAAGAACTTGATGACCTAAATCCATAAATTACACTTAATTTTAGTTATCGATTAAATGGGAGAATATATGGTAAATTAACCTGAAATCAGATTATTTCGAAGAAACATCAAATTTATTTCAAGCCATCCCTAGAAACAATAAAACAAACATGTGAAGATCTATATATTTCAAAATTAAGCTGCTTTGCTAAAAACACAACACCGCAAAAAATTAATTTTGTTACAAAATAATTACAGGGAAACGCATATCTGTATAAATTGCAGTTCAAGACTTTCAAGATAGTTTGCTATAGGAGTGATAATAAATCAAATGTTAAAGTTGTTTAACAATGCCTTTTGATATAAAGAGGGAAATTGAAGTGGCCAACTCATGCATGTATGAGATTTAAGATCGAGTAACAAATTAACCTACTTTCATTGTTTTTTGGGGAGTAATAATGTTTTAGAATATTGAGTTTAGAAGAGACCAGAGAGATAAAGATGATGGGGATATTTATTTTAACGATGAATTTTAATTAGTGGTGAGAGCCGAATTTAGTGGTTTAAATTTAATTTAAAATCAGTTTTAGCAAAATCTTAGCTAGATAAATTCCCGCTTACTTATTATTAAGGAATGGTTGTCAGAAACCCACCACTTTATGTGGGATTCAGATGACAATATATGGAGGGTATTTGAAACCCACAGGAAACGAATACCCATTCTCTTATCTGAAATTATGCATACCCCAAATGAAGTTAAGTGATAACTAGGAATCAAATACCCATTCCTCAGCCTAGATTCCCATGTGCCAAACGAGGCCTAAAAGACTAGCAGTACTCCCGTGCGATGCACGGGGTGATCAAGTTATTTTATTTAATATTTAAATTAAAATAATTAAAAAAAATTACAACAAAGTTAATAAATTCTTTATCATTTATAATAATGTGACGCTTAAAAAAGAAATTTATGTCTTTAAAATGAGACAAATGGAGTTTATATTTGTGAGAATATTACTACATCTACATATCAATTCGACCTATGTTTAATTTAAAGATCCCATTAAACTCAATATTATGAGTAACCCATTAATTATACTTAAATAAATTCTTATAGTTAAGTAAACATACATTGTACATTTTGAAATACTTAAACGAAAATTTAAGACAATTATTAAACGTAAATGATACCATTATTAGAAACTATATTCGTTTTTTTTTTTGAGCAATTAGAAACTATATTCGTTAAAACACAAAATTAATATTCTTGTCCGACGGTATCAATTACATTCTTTGAATAAAAACTATTTACTCATTATTAGTGAAAAGCATTTCACCATCAAAAACATAATTTCAAAGTGTTACAATAATCAACGTTGTAGGATTACACAAATTTATTTGGACCATTAACTATCAATCTAACTACCACTCTCTTCCTAATTTTCCTAATTACAAAATATTTTTAGATTACCAAACAACTTCATATTGTGAGAAACTCAGAAAGTATAGTAGAGTGCCATAATAAAATAATTTAATATTTTTATGTTCATTCAAAAAAATTAATGTTTATACATAACAAAATACAAATTGTCAAAAGCTCAAACATATGGCATTGCAAAATAAATTAAACAAACATCGAAAATCCTTCAAATTTCATTCAAATAACGATTATTTTAGCAATGAATAACTATTATATTATAATAATAAAATTACTCCATGATTCAAATTTTGATTAACTTTTTTTTTTTTTTTTCAATTATACTAATAGCGCAAACTATGTTAAAAAAAAATTGACTCTTAAAATAAAATAACACGGGAGGAGTAGTATATGAGTTCCCAGTTACTTTTTTTCAAAAGAGAATCGTCCTACTTTTGTAAGTTACCCCTAAGTTAAAAGGGGTATGGAACCGCACCGAAATTAGGTGCACCGTTGCACCGATATAAAAGTTGCACAACGTATTGTAAAACGTTTTTTACACAACGTTTTAGCGCACTACACAACGTAAAAACGACTGAAAAAATGTTAGCTCCTGAAAAACGTTTTACATTTGCAAGTACACGTTTTACATTAGGTAGAAAAGGTTTTACAAAACGTTGTACAATTTTCAGATCGGTGCAGTGGTGCATCTAACATATTGGTGCAGCGGTTCGAAATCCAGTTAAAAGTAGCATGAAAAGAAATGAGAATGACTACAGAAAAAAAAATCTGAAAAAGGACATACTGTATCTATTATTAGTGAAAATATTATGCATCTTTTCAATCTAGCAATGGATTTTCATTATTATATTATACTAGTAAGAAAAAAGCTTATTTTTTTCAACCAAAGAAACATACTCCCCCCGCCCCATAACTATGTGCATAAAATGAGATTTGCACGGGAATTAAGGGATGAATAGTAGTGGGTAGTTGTTGTGAGTGTGAAAAGTGAAGTATGAGAGAGATAGTGGGGTAGAGAATAGTAGGTTGATTGGTGTTGTGAGTGTAAAAGTAAAGTAAGAGAGAGAATGAGGGATGAATAATAAAGATTCTTTGTCATTTTATGAAAGTGTGACTTATCAAGAATTAAGAAAAATTTGATGTGTTGTGAGTGTAGATGGTTTGGTAGGAGAGAGAAAGTGTGGTAGGAAATAGTTAATGGGTAATTGTTGTGAGTATGATATGTGAGACCACAAATAAAGAAGTATAAAAAACATTCTTTTTTAGGTTTTGAAGTTTAAATGGTACACCCAATAGAAATTTTTAAGTTTAAAATGGGACAGAGAGAGTATATTTTATTTTTAAGAACCCATATAATTAAATTGGCTTTTTTTATTTAATCTATTTTAAAATAGTGGATATGTGATTATTTGAAACCAATTAAAAATTCATTACATATAAACGATTTTCTAGATTATATATTTTTAAAAGATATAGTTGACGGAAAATATAGCAGAAAGTTGAGAACACTTTTTTTTATTATTATTTTTTTATTTGTAAAATAACTATAAGCATTTCATTGAGAACATAAGTGAAAATTATAGATAATCCCTCTCCCTCTGTCCCGGAATAAATGTCGCCGTTTTTCAGACGTTAGTACGAAAGAACTTTGAGCAAGAAGTTAAAGGTTGATTGTATTATCCTTATAAAATTGTAAAACTTGTTCTCGATACGCCAATATAAATATTATCATCAACAATTTTTAAATTTTCATTGGAATGATTGCATTAACTTAAAATTATTACTCAAAGTTCCTTGTACAAACATCCAAAAAAAACAGCGACATTTATTCCGTAACAGAGATAGTATATTATTTTGTACTCACTCTGTCCCATACCAATGGGCACTTTTGGTGGGAAAATATAGAAATATGCCACTGTACTTAGGTTAAGGATGCAGATATGCCCTTATACAAGTTAATTGTCATATTAGCCATTGTACTAAAAAAATGGTGTGGAGATTAGGACACCGTCATCTTTTAGTCAAATTTCTAATGGAATGGCTGACTAAACATCCTAGTTGGCTTGTGAAATTATTATGTGGCAAAAAATTGCTCAAGTGGAATTTGCCAAGTGTATTGAACTCAAAACTATGTCGTTTTAATGTTAAAAATATATTAAAAAATTGGTATTTTTAACCATCTTCTTCACATCACCGCCAGTTTGCCACTATTGTCTACCTTCATCCACCGCCCCCATCACCACAACCAAATTCAACACTACCATAACCAAAATCACAACAACATTTGTTAAATAACATTACACTTTTCCAGAAATTGGCTCACTGTTAACAAAATTAGCCAACTCCAACCTCTCCTTTGTCAGACTCTTTTGCCGGACTTCGAGGTCCAACTGAACAGCGTACTGGTTCAAAAGGTCGTCGATCGTACAGCGAGATCTAAGTGACGATTTTGATTTATTTTGGCAAAATAGAAACTCAGATTAGGTTAAGATCTTGTAAGAATCGAAACCCAGAAATATGGAGCGACTATTAGTATTACATGGCGGAGGGTCTGCGATGATGAACTGCAACGTTGGTTATGAATCGCAAACATGGGTTGTTGGGCTATGTGTGCGCTGAGAAGGTAGCCCGGAGCCGGAGGAGATATGGAGAATCTGGGCAGCGGTGGTGCTTTGCCGTGATCGAGGAAGGAGAATGTATTGGGGAACAATGTAAACCCATATTAGAACAGAACTCTTGCCCTAATTGAAATCCAATTTGGGAATACTCAGTATTTGGTAAACTTGGGAGTGTGAAGGAGATGGGGGTGGGCCGGTGTGGGGGAAAAACTAGAGAGGTTTTTTTTTCTTCTTGATTTCTTCCTTTCAATCTATGGACTTAGCAAGGGTAAGAAAATAATTGCACACCAAAACGACGTAGTTTTGATCCGTTCATACATAGGAAATTGTATTTGGACAAGTTTTTTTCCACACAAGCGGTTATAATTCCAAATCAGATGCCTAGTCAGTAGGGATGGCCAAAACCGGTTCCGGGCCGGCATATATGTGACCCTGAACCGGCCCGTGCTTACCCCGGTTCCGGTTCCGGTTTGGCACAATCCGGTTCCGGTTAGGTTCCGGTCCCCCCTTTAAAATTATTGAAAAACAAGGGATTTTCGGTCCGGTTCCGGTTCCGTTCCGTTTCGGCATATATGTGACCCTGAACCGGCCCGTGCAAATGGCTGTTCCGGTTACTCCGGTTTCGATTTATTCGCCGGTTTGCTCCGGTTCTGTGCTTTTCCGGTCCGGTTTTCCGGTTCCGGTCCGGTTTGGCCATCCTTACTAGTCAGTCATTCCGTTAGAATTTAGACTGAAAGATGACGGTGTCCTAATCCGCACACATTTTTCTTGAGTACGGGGGCTAAAATGGCAATTAACTTGTATAAGAGCATATCTGCATCCTTAACCTAAGTACAGGGGTATATTTCTATATTTTCCCCACTTTTGGTAAAACTAACTTGAACTTTAACTAACATTTTATATAAATTATTAATCTCTATAAAAATTTAAAAAAAATTACTAAATTAGTAATCGAAACATTATCAATAACTATTTTTAAATTTTTATTCAGATAAGTTATTTAGCATAAATAAAATGTTAATCAAAGTTCTAATAGTTTTGACTAAAAGTGTCTGTGGGACGAAGGGAGTATGATGTAAGACCATGTACAATGGGGAAGAAATTTTGGTGTTGAATTGAAATTCACAAAAAAAATTTGGTTGAATTGCTCCAATGGTTGTTGAAATAAATTTGTGTGAATTTTTTTGTGAAAAAATTTAACAAGTGTGAATGGAGAAAATGTTCCCCGGTTTTGCCACGTGGCGCGTTTCTATTGGGCCAGCGAGGCGCGTGTAGTACACGCGCCGACAAGGGCGCGTGTGGTGCAGAAGGTCCGCCTTTTTTTCTTTTTTTTTTTCCCTGGTGTTGACACTTGGCGTCTTCTGATTGGCTGACGAGTTTTTTTTTTTATCCCAATTATTTGAGCTCAATTATTTCACAAAAAATTTTTTTTTTTTTTTTTTTTTTACACCAAAATTCCTAAAAAAAAATTCTCTTTAAATTGACGTAAGTTTCATTGTATTCCGACACAAAAAAAAAAACCCATATTTTTTCTTGAAATGGATCCCAATAATAACTATTTCAACACTAATCATAAAAATAAAAAATAAAAATTAAATTTTAAGTGGTGGGGTATAGGATGATGAGTGGGAAAAGTGTTGAATGGGGGATTAAACAAACCATTGTAGGGTGTTTTGTTGAATGAGTGTTGAATGGATGAGTTGGATGAGAGAGAAGCTGATGTGGAGTGATAAAGTGAGTGTTGAATGGGTTTTTTTTTTTTACCATTGTAAATGGTCTAATAAAAAGTTCATCCAATAAAAATTGCGATGTCACTTTTTGTACTAAAAGTCATAAATATGCCACCTGTTAAAGGCAGCCGAAAGCTGCTCAAGTTGGCATTGGCACTGAAAAGACGAAAATGTCCAAAGACTCGGTTTACTATCTCTAATCTCTAAATACTATAAAAGCAGGTCATTATGAACAGTACCCCGCCAAAAATTTTGGCCAACATTTCGGTGGCAGATTTGTAATATCTTCCTTCCATTGTTGCAAAGCTAAAGAGGAGGAGAAGTTACAGCTCGAATCCTATCATCTTCTCCTCTCTCCTCATTTTTTTCTCACTCTCTCTAAACGAGGTTTGGACCCTAGGCCCCCTGGGCCAGATAATTATCCCATAAAGACCTATGGCCAGATCAAAATTCCACCTAAGCCCAGCGCCCATCTCAGCCCCTTATTCTCAAGGCCGACTCGCTGCAGCCCACCCAGCCCGACCCGCCGCCCAGCCCACCCAGTCCGACCCGCCGCCCAGCCCACCTGTGGCCCTCATCCATCCATTTGACTATTAAAAATTTAATTTGTAGTATGCTTGACTTGAACCCAAGCACTTCTTGTGAAAAGAAATGACTTCACCACTACACCAACACAATGTTTGATACAATTGTTGCAATATATTCTATTACTATTGCGCCCAAATGAATCTAACTAAAGAAAAAACAAGATTCTAAACCAATTAATAAAATTCTTGATTATTCCCAAAACATCAACCTTTTGTAAAATAAAAAACCGAAAAAAAAATGATTTAAAATATAAAGTATTTAAATCTTTTATTAGATAAAATATAAAAGATCTTAAAGATAAATTAAATTATAATTATGTAATATCGAATTTTTATTTTTATTTTTTTACTATCACCTTCTAGTAAATTATTTGCACTTATGAGACCTTTGAGAGACTCATGAGTCTGCTATGAGACTTTGTGAATAGACACTCATAAGTCTGATATGAAACTTATTTACATGTCTCATAAGAATTTACAAGACTTTCATACAAATTATAAGACTTAAAAAATGCACTTATGAGACTTTTGAGAGACTCATGAGTCTGCTATGAGACCTTGTAAATAGACACTCATAAGTCTGATATGAGACTTTTACATGTCTCATAAGAATTTACAAGACTTTGATACAAAATATAAGGCATAATAATGCACTTATGAGACCTTTGAGAGACTCATGAGTCTGCTATAAGACCTTGTAAATAGACATACATAAGTCTGATATGAGACTTTTTTACATGTCTCATAAGAATTTACAAAGACTTTGATACAAAATATACGGCATAAAAATGCACTTATGAGACTTTTGAGAGACTCATGAGTCTGTTATGAGACCTTGTAAATAGACCTTCATAAGTCTGTTATGAGACATTTTGCATAGACACTCATAAGTTTGATATGAGACTTATTTATGTTGGGTTTCCAAGTAACATGCGCAGCGGAATTTAGCAATTAAAATTTTAAGAAACCCAAAACCATGGATCCGTTCATATGATTAAATCAAATACAACAAGATGAATAGAGGAATAACTAACCCTTGATGGCTATGAATTTTCTCTTGATCTTTGGTGGAGAAACTTGAAGACTTGATCACGATCACAAAGCTTGAACACGAACTTTGAAGATGATGATTTTCACCCTCTAGCGGTATCCACACTTCGAACGAATATCAAAGGAGCTTCTTTGATCTTGGTTGCTAGACCAATATTATGAAACACACTTTCACAATATAATAAAGAACTATATGGAATTTATTTTGTGAATTATTTTGTTCCTCAATCAAGGATATCTTAGAACAAAATAAATTCTCTCTCAAACTCTTTGAGACTCACAAAAAGCACTTGTTCATATGGTCTGGCCGAATTGGGGTTTTTATACACAATTAAGACCTATTCCAAATAGGAATCTTGTGCCAAAAACCTTCCTAAATCGAATTAGGAAATTCCCAATCGGGAGCACCAGGTGCCCGCCCGGTACCACCCAGGCGCCCGCCTGTTTGGGCAGAAACTCCAGTCCCTTTCCGGCTTGAACAGGCGCCCGCCTGGTACAACCCAAGCGCCCGCTTGGTTGACCAGGAGGCCCAGATCATTTCCAGAAATTCCTTGGAAGTCCTCCGACCCTAAATGCCAATATAGTCCTTTTATTTAAGATTCGTTCTATTGTGTGTGACCCTCTAGGATTATACTAAGTTGGCAATGGGCTCAAACATGATCCCATAAGATATGATTAGGTTCTAGCAAACCGTCATACCTACCCAAATAGTATAACTAGATACAAGTTCGCATTCCTTTAGAATATGTCACAATCCCTTTGTCCACGATGTCATTGAACACAAGTCATGGTCAAACAGTCAACTTGTTTTGTTCAATACTTTCTCGATTCCGAATATGTTGATAATTCAAATGCTATTGATCCAATCAATCCATTTGAGTCCGGCCGAACATTTCATCAACATCATTCCTTCGAGGGGCCCAAGCTTGACATCTCTCCGTGGAGGGACAAATCCATTTAGCTTATTATTCTTCCCAACGGGAATCCGATTATGCCAATCATACCCTTTATAACTACCGTGTTAAGGTAGCGTTTGAATATGTCAAACACAATGTTCATCAAGTGGAAGACTATAATAACTTCATGTCTAAGGATTCAAATGACATAACTAATATGAGATATATGCATGACATAGACCATGACATAAATCTCATACAGCGGGTCATGTCCAGTACCTTGTTCCAAACAAGTACCCATAAATCTAACATGATCATCCCATGACCATTTAGCCTTTATACTAGTGCTTAACAAGTACTAGGGACGGGGATTATTATAAGTAAACATGAACAACAATAATAATCAAAACATCTCTTTATTGATATGAAATAAATTATAACAATTACAACGTTTATTAAACGTGCCTAGGGCACCACTACCAACAATTTACATGTCTCATAAGAATTTACAATACTTTGATACAAATTATAAGACTTAAAAAATGCACTTATGAGACATTTGAGAGACTCATGAGTCTGCTATGAGACCTTGTAAATAGACTCTCATAAGTCTGATATGAGACTTTTTTACATGTTTCATAAGAATTTACAAGACTTTGATACAAATTATGAGACCTAAAAAATGCACCATGAGTCTGCTATGAGACCTTGTAAATAGACTCTCATAAGTCTGATATGAGACTTTTTTACATGTTTCATAAGAATTTACAAGACTTTGATACAAATTACAAGACTTTTTTACATGTCTCATAAGAGTTATTTAATTTATTTTCTTATAATTCTCATATTTTCAGTATATAATAGACTTAGTTGGTGTCATTTATGTAAATAAATGCCTTAAAAGAAGGGTAATAAAAAAAAATTATAAAAGTTTTTGAAATAATGTATTTTCGCAATTACAATTTAATTTATTTTTTAGGTTTTTCATATTTTTTTTAATAAAAAGCATTAGATATTTTATATTCTTAAATGATGTTTTTAATATTCTAATATATACATATATTAAAAGTTTTTTTTTTTGTGTGAATATTCAAGATTTTCATTAATTGATTGTAAAATCTCAATTTTTGTAATTTAGTTTCGTATAGAATGCTGTTACTAATAATAAATATTGCAAAAATTGAACAAAGCAATGCAGTGGGTTAGTGGTTAAGATGTGGTTGTCCTATAAAAGGTCCTAGGTTCAAAACCTAGTGTCAACATTTTTTTTTCTAATTAAAACGGGTGGATTGGTAAGTGGGTTTCGGATCCTGTGCGGGTCGGGGCATCGGGCCGGGTCGGGGCATCGGGCTTAGCATTGGGCTTGTTGGTTTTTGGGCTGAGTGATGGTTTTTGGGCTTTTATGGCATTTTGTTTCGGCTTTGGGGTTAGTTGGAATTTTGCATCTCGCGTGGGCTTTTATGGAGAAAACATCTGGGAGAAGGGGCCTAAAGGAATTTTGCCCTCTCTAAACACACACGCACTTTTTCTCTTTCACCCCCAACATACAAGAAAACGCTCTCTCACACACACGACCTTTCTTCTCCGTCGCCCCGCTTCTTCTTCTCCGGTAAGGCCATCTTCTGTCTCGCAACTCCGATGACTTCCTCACCTCAGATCAGCCAGATCTGGTCGGAAATATCTAGATCCAGCTCCTTCTCCCTTCCTCCGATCGCCGGTTGCTCTCTAGATCTGCCCCGGCGATCCTACACCGTCCTTGCAACTGCATTTCCGCAAACCATTACCTACAACATCACTCTCTCTCTCCGGCTACCAAGATCTTCTCCGTCTCCGGCACCCTCGCTCCGGTATTCATCTGTTGTTTTTTTGGAAGGTCTCAAATTTCTTGGATTAAGAGAAACTTTAGCCATTTATTTAGAAGTAATATTTCTCAAAAAATTATTTTGATCCTTCCAAAACAAAATAAAAAAATATATTGATTGGTCAAAAAAAATATTTCGAATATTAATATAGTTCTTTGTTCGATTTGTTTACTACAGTTTTTTTTTAATAAAAATAAAATTAGTGCGATACACTGTTTATGGAAAAAGTCTTTCAAAAATTGGTTAAGTTGATTATCAAATTTTGTTATATGTATAGAGTAAAATGCTTAAGAAGTTTTATGGTGGGATGTAAAACTTCAAACGTGAAATGGGTAAGGGAAGAGAGATGTTAGCATAAAATGGAGAGATAATGGGGCAAATTGGAGGATTGCCTCGAAACTTCTTTGTGGTGGGTTGTAGGTTTGAAAAATTCTCCCTCAATGTTTCTAATTTGTTATATGTATCGAGTAAAATGCTTAATAAGCCTTTGTTATTGTGGTTGCACTTAGATAATTATTTTATTATGTCTAGAAATTGTATTTATTCAAAATAAAAAAATAATTCAGCATAGATTTTGTTATAATGTGAAGTAAGATTTATTTTTACGTAGGCAATTTTTGTTTCTATATTTAACATGTAAGGAAATTCGTTTCCGTGAAGCTATATTCAACAGTGATTTGATAATGGTATGAAAATGGTATAATTTGATGGGTTGTATCTAGGGAATGCACAAGGTAGGGAGTAATTTGGTGAAAGTAGTAAGTGTATTTTTTCGGACCCGGAACTGTTGCACCGAAATTAGCTGCAACGCACCGGATGAAAGTTACATACGTTATGTAAAACGTTTTCTACACAATGTTTTTATTGCACTACACAATGTAAAAACGTCCGAAATCGGGAGCTATCTGAGAAACGTTTTACATTTGCAGGAGCTAACTCACAAACGTTGTGTAACTTTCACGCGGTGCACGGGTGCAGCTAACTGCTCGGTGGAGGAGTTCGAAATCCTATTTATTCAATCTCATAACAACTCTCATCATTTTGACTAAAACAACCAAATTAATTACATTTCGATCAAGATTTATCAAAAATTTGATTTATTTAATAAAAATCAAAAAAATATTATTTATAGTAATATTAATAATGAATCAATAATATTTTTTACATATTCATTAATATCATCAGTTTTTTTGTAAAGTCGTAGCCAAACTAAAATTATATAAGTTAACTATTGTAATCAAAATAGTGCAAGTTGTTAAAAGACAAAAGGAATACTATTTCTTTAAAGGATGTGTGGTCCGTGTGGATTGCGGACGTCCTTTCTATGAAGTGATTTGTGAAATCAACAAATTTTATTATGGATGAAGAAGAACCCGCATATATCACATTCTAAACTAAATTTTATTCAAAGAGGAAGTCTCGTGTGAAACGGCCTCACACATGTGACAGATCTCAATAGGAGGAAATGGGTTTGCCCCGCCACGCTCATAGGGGACAAACTATTTACTCTCTCAACGAGACCCGTCTTGCGTGTGAGACCGTCTTACACAAATTTTTGTCCTATCCTACACAAATTATTGTCCTATCCTAAAGCTAATAATCTTCATAATTTTTATTTTTTTGAAGGTAATAATCTTCATAAATAAAACATAAAAAAGAGAGGCCATTCTTGAAATTTTCTACGAAGTGATTTGTGAAATTAACTAATATATTATTAATTTTTAAAATTATCGTATAAGAAGGAAAGTTGCTTTTTGGGATGAAATTATTGAATATTGGAAAGTCAATTTACAATGTCTTAAATACACAACAAGAAGAAAAAAAAAAAGGAAAAAGCAATATATGGCAATGTATTTTTCAAAATTATTATTTTAAATACATTATAGGGAAAGGTTAAGTTTGAAATTAATAAACACAATATGTAAAAAGTTAATCATGAAAAGAGTTACATACAAATGGAAATTAAAAATGTTAAACATAGCAAAAATAACCATTATGAAAAGAATACAAAGAATCATTTGTGGAATGAAGTAATAAACAATATTCCTTCCATGTAAAAATGAATAACATTTTCTATTAGACAATTTTTCAAGTATAAGTTGAAATATTTATAAAAGTGATATTATTTTTTGACAATTTCCTAATTTAGAGGCAAGGAATTAAGGAAAGACATAAAATTATACTCATTCCGTCCCTCTTTAACTTACAAAAAATGAGTTGGGCACATTAATTAAGGAAAAAGTGAAAAAGGTG
This sequence comes from Campanula takesimana, assembly GCA_026119855.1. Taxonomy (NCBI): domain Eukaryota; kingdom Viridiplantae; phylum Streptophyta; class Magnoliopsida; order Asterales; family Campanulaceae; genus Campanula; species Campanula takesimana. The sequence continues at coordinate 576,971 of JAOWBW010000652.1, read as the reverse complement.
GTATATACTCTCTCCGTCCCTCTTTAATCTAAAAAAAAGTGAGCACAAGAATTAATATGAGAATCTTTATATTATAAAATATAGATAGTGTGGTAGAGTGTTGTAAGTATAGAAAATGGGTAGGAGAGAGAAAGTGGGGTAGAGAATAGTTAGTGGATAGTTGTTGTGTGTATGATATGTAGGTCCCACTAAATAAAAAATTATAAATAACTTCCATTTTTTGGATTTTGATGTTTAAAATGAGACACCCAAAAGATTTTTTTTTGAAGTTTAAAATGGAACTGAGGGAGTATACTATGAGACAAAACAAGTGTCAATGATATCAAAAATAGTAATCTACAAGTCCCCGGGGCATAGCTCAGTGGTTAAGGAGGGGAACATAAGTTGTTGCGCTGGAGGCATAGAGTGTGGGTTCGATTCCTGGTGGGAGCAATTAGTGTCAAGGCCGAGCAACCGTAAGTCCTGGCACAACGGAGCTCTCCGGGCTCTTTTCCGGGGTCGGACCTTCTATTGTGTTATCAGTTGACATGTGTTCAAACCCTGGCTAGTGAGGCACATCCCGCGATTTAATGGGTGGTAGGGAAGAGGGACCGGAACTACTACCCCCAGGAGTAGTTGGCGGAGCTAGGCCGAGCAACCATAAGTCTGGCGAAGTTGGTGAACCTGGGCATAAAAAAAAAAAAAGTAATCTACAAATAGAAACTATGACTAATTTCACCATTCTGTCAGTTTGCAGACGGTGTACGATTTTACAATTCACTATTACAATTAAAAATAATTATGTTTCTTTAGTATATGTGCGTTTCTTTTTTACAAGTTTGTTATATCTAAGGTATGAATTTTACTCAGAAATGGATAAAGTATTATTATATTATTCTATAATATTAATTTATACTTCTTTTATCTCATTTCACTTGAGATTTATTTTTATTTTAATCCGTTTCATTTCACTTGAGACTCTCCAAAATGGTAATCTTTTTATAATTTTATATTCAATCTATCACACCCACTCATTCTTTCTCTTCATTTTCCGCCACACAATCCATTCAACCAACCTGCTATTAACTCCACTCATTCTCTCTCTTCATTTTCTACCACACATTTTTCTTATTTTATTCTTTTTCCTTAGTTATTATGCCCACGTATTAGGTTTCAATTGAAGTGGGGCAGAGGGAGTATAAACTTATTTGTTTATGCAATTATTTATTGTATGCTTGCAAAATAATTCTCTCTAAATTTAGTATTGATGTTCCATACATATAAATGACAAAACGTCTTATTTCAGTTGGGATGAAGGGAGTAGTTAGTTTAAAAATGTGAAGAGTTGGCGGTTAAGATTATAATTTGTATTTTTTTTCAAAAGGAAGGTTATAATCTGTATTTATTTATTATTATTTTATTATTTAATTATAGTAACTCATACTCAGTACCATAAAAATGTACCAAGTTTGATTTTTTGTCAAAACAAGTGAATTTTAACTAAACATTAATGTCAGTCTAATTATCCTAACGAAATTATAAAAATTTCTATTAGTAAATTACTAAGTTATTTATCAACAACAAAATTTAGAATTTTATTACTATGATTAGATTGACTTTAATGTTTGGTCGAAACTCACTTGTGTTGACCAAAAAAGTCAACCCGAGTACTTTTTTATGAGTCTGAGGGAAAATTTACTTATTTATTTACATGATTACTTATATTGTGTTTGTTAAAATAATTCTCTTTCAGTTTTTGTAATAATGTCCCGTACATATAAATGATAAAACTTTATACTCTTCGTCCTACTAGAAAGAGAATTGTTAGTCTCGACACGAAGATGAAAGAATTAGAATACTAATACTTTAATAGTTAAAGTGGTTTAAAAAGTAGTTATTGTGAGTATAAAGGAGAGAGAAAGTGAATAGGAAATATTAAACAAAAAGTCATTGTGAGTATGACAAGTAGGTCCCATTAATAAAGATATGATAAAAACTTTCTAAATATTTAAAGTTTTGTACTCACACCGTGCATCGCACGGGGTACTGCTAATTTGTCTAAAAGAAAATGAAGTCGAGTGTTAGGCGGAACTGTTGCTAGTGTTTCTTGCCTTTATATTAGCATTAGTATAGATAAAGATAAGGACTTAAATGTCAATTGAATTGTGGAAAGAAATTTGGGATTATATTGGAGACCAGATCTCCTGTACCCATCCGGTGTGCCATCCATGTGCCCAAAGTGATCCGGCCGTTAATATGTTTGAATAATATTAATAAAATGTTAATCTTAAAAACTGTGAGCCGTTGGATCACTTTGGGCACATGGAGTGGCACACCGGATGGGTACAGAAGATCTGCTCTCATTATATTGCGTCATTAAAGGACATACTCCCAACCAAAATTATGATCTTCTCATTTGCCATTTTGATTTTTTTGATTTTTCCAAAAAGTTTTTAATACTCCATCTGTTTCGGAATAAATGTTATACTCCCTCCGTCCCTATATAAGTAGGACTAGAAGAGTGGACACAATAATTAAGAGAAAGTAGTGAATGTGTGGTAGAAATTAAATGAAGAGATAAAATGAGTGGGGTAAATAATAGTGTTGGTTGAATAAAATAGGTGGTGGGAAATGAAAAATGAGAATGAGTGGGGTTAAATGGTGGGGTTGGTTGAATATAAATATATTAAGACATTTCTATTTTTTGCAGTCTCAATTGTTCTGAGACGGCCTAAAAGGGAAATAAGTCCTACTTGTGCTGGGACGGAGGGAGTAGGTTTTTTAGAAAGTTGGTTTCAATTAAGGAAATTGTCATCGTGTTAGAAACCCTACTGAGTCTATTACAGATCTACTTCCCTATCTATTACAGACCCTATAGATCTATTACAGAACATGAAACTACCTAGTCTACTCGAAACAGCTAGTCTATTACAGCAGAAACCAGGGATACCTATTAAAACATTTCCATTTTTGGCAGTCTCAATTGTTCTGGGACGGCTTAAAAGGGAAATAAGTCCTACTTGTGCTGGGACGGAGGGAGTAGTTGATAAGTCATTGTTTATAAGCTTTTAGCTATTGTCCAAGTTGAAAAAAAATAATCTTATACATAAATTCAAGGGTTAATTGCAATTTAGACCCTGAAGTACCATACCACCCTTTCAAGCGAACCCCGATGTGTTATTTTTGTCAAATCGGGCCCTGAGGTAATTTATTTTCGCCAATTAGGGTCTTTTTGACGGATTTCGTTAGAAAGTTAGTTAAAAGGCATGTGCCATGCACGTGACTAATAGAATTGGGTGACTTTGAATTGATATTAGCTATTAAGGGGTTATAAATGACATCTTCAAAAAACAAGGGATGAAAAAAAAAAAAACTACAGTATACACCTTCTTCTTCCTCCTCCGTGACACACACACACACAAGCAGACACACACACTCTCTCTCTCCCCTCTCTCTCTCTCCTCTCTCTCTCTAACTCACTCAGACAAACCCCCCCCCCCCCACACACTCCTCTCTCGACCATCTCCAGCCAATAGAGGGAAGAGGGGAAGGGCTGGTTTCAATGGAGTAGAAAGGAGCCGCCGGAGCACGCGCCGGAAAACGAAGAAGAAGATGAATTGAGAAATTCCGACAGCAAATAAGCCATTTTCCTTCTGGAAATTTTAAAAAGTGAACGAAATCCATAGATCTGTAATATTTTAGGAAGAATCCAACCAGAAAATGGCGAGAAAAGAGATTTAGACTGTCGCGCCCCGACCCGTAGTCCAACTTGGCCCCACGTCCGGGACACGCACGGAAGACGTCATAAAACAACTTAAAGAAAATTTATCGAAATATACTTTCATAAAAAGTCTTATAACCAAACACATTTACTAAACTTGACTTCAAGTCAAACAAACCAAACTTTCACAACAAGTACTTAGCCACTCGGCTACAACTACTAACTTTACTTACTCATTTACAAACACTAACATCTACCAAAATAGATGATACAAACTAAGTCACGGGTACACTACCCAAAAGGTTGTACATTTACTTAATGTATCCTTTACATATCACTTCCAAAAATGTCTTACCCAATTTCCTTCTCGACGTCCTCCCTGTGAGTGACCTATCCCCTGGGCTCTGCCTTATCTAAAACGGTAAACAAATAAGGGGTGAGAATAAATCTCAGTAAGTTACTAAAATGCAACTACATTACATGCTAATATGATAAACATAAAGGAACAATGCCACAAATGATCATATAGCATATAGCACATAATATGAGAGGCTCCCTATCGCCAACCGTCCCATACCGGTTGGAAATAACGACTAACTCATCATACAACACATAAGGCGAAATTAAACACTCATACGTGGATACTGAGCCAAGGTTCTCGAACCAAAGCAATAGCCATCTGAGAGGCATCAACTGAGCAGCATCGAAGAGATGAAACGGGTTCCGGAACCAAACAACAACAACAACGGGGAAAATGACACAGAGTCATAACCCAAAGTGCCCAACCTTTGGCCTAAAGAAGGGGGTTAAAAATGGGAAACCAATGATAGAAGCCTTACAATGAACTTGACTCGTGTGCCATTATAATCCCTACCATTGCCCGAACACACAAAAAAAGTACCAGCTGGACTTTACACAAAAACGTAGCAAAGAATACTTGCTTAAACAACAACCAGGGCAATGATTCCAATGTAGGGAATCAAGCCAAACACATCAACAAGATGAACCAATAGCAAAACACATCACAAGATGTTCAACCATGCCCACTTAATCAATCAATCAAGTTTCACAACACATACGTTCACCAAGGAACCAATTCTACCACTTTAGTAATCCACAACAATCATCTAAGTACTTTAGGACATTACCCAAAAACTAGACCAAGATTGACCTCTAAATCACTTGGTTGGAAACTCTGAACTTTTCAGATGACCTGGGCGGTCGCCCAAACTGGGCTGTGCGGCCGCCCAAAACACTCTGTCCCAAGAGTAAAATCCTCCAGATAGATGTGCGGTCGCACGCCCTTTTTGGGTGGCCGCCCACATCACCCGGCAGGCCAAACTTAACTAAATTGTACTCCCTTCGTTTCACCGACCCAAAAGTACTAACATTAGTAACACTCAACATTTATAACTTTCACAAAGGCTACAAACTCAGCCTAAGAACAATACTAACACCAACTAAAACTCATTCTCTTACTACTCCATTTGTCCCAAAATTTCAAGTATCAATAAAGCATTCAAAATAAGAATTTTCAACACATATAGCATATATAACATACTTATGACCATTTTAACATTTAAAGGGGGATTAGTAACTTACCTATTTTTCGGAAACGAGTCAAGAAAATAATATTGTTCGGTAGAAAATATCTATTCAACACCCTGAACATTTATATATAATTAGATTTGAAAATGGAGTAGTAAATTAAAAGAAATAAAATGAACAAGAATCAAACCCTTACCTAGTTCAACAATGGAGCTCTTCAAGGAAATCAAATTGGGAAAGTATAATGGTGAGGGTGAAATTCACAGGGGAGAGGGGAGGGAAGTCATACAAGTTGTTTTCCCCAATTTCCCCTAAAGCCCTTCTAACCAAATTAAATTACTTAAACCTCCTTAACAACAATTTTCACAAAGACCCATAAAATTCCACTATCTCATCTTAACTCCAAAATAACATTACTACTAACTCTTTAACTAACTCAAATAATCAAATAAGATATATAATTCATATAATATGATGCAACACATAAAATGCACACATAATTTTAAATTAAAATTCTCAGGAATATAAAATAAATATAAAATAAATAAAGACGGATTTTGGGGTCGTTACACTCACTCCCCGTTAAAGAAAATTCGACCCGAATTTTTACGATTACTTACCTCAACCCTCAAACAACCAAGGATACTTCCTCTCGATCTCCTCCCGAAGCTCCCAAGTTGACTCTTCCACATTATGATTCCTCCACACAACTCGCACAAGGGGAATACTCTTAGTTCGCAATTCTTGAACCTTTGAATCAATAACTTGGACTGGATGCTCCTCGTAAGACATACTTGGTTCAATATCCTCGGGAACCTCGGACAAGACATGAGAAGGATCATACACATACTTCCGAAGCATCGAGACATGAAAAACATTATGGATCTTGTCAAGAGAATGATGTAACGCAAGACGATACACTCTATCTCCAACTCTACTCAAAATCTCGAATGGGCCAATATACCTCGGTGCTAGCTTGCCTTTCTTCCCGTACCTTCGAATCCCCACTTTAGGTGAAACTTTCAAAAACACAAAGTCACCCGAATGAAACTCAAGATCTCGTCTCCGGTGATCGGCATAGCTTTTCTGTCTACTCTGAGCAGTACTCAAACGATCCCGAATAAGTTTAACTTCCTCAACTGATTTGTTCACCATGTCAATACCCCAAATTTTTGCTTCTCCTACTTCATCCCAACAAATCGGAGACCGACATTTCCTCCCATACAAAGCTTCATACGGGGCCATCCCAATACTTGACTGAAAACTGTTGTTATAGGCAAATTCCACGAGAGGTAAATGAGAATCCCAAGAATCTGAAAAATCAATTGAGAAAGCTCGCAACATATCCTCGAGAATCTGAATAGTCCTCTCTGACTGCCCATCTGTCTGGGGATGAAAAGCTGTACTAAACTTCAACTCTGAACCCAAAGCCTTCTGAAATGCTTGCCAAAACCGAGATGTAAATCTAGGGTCACGATCAGACACAATGCTCTCCGGGACACCATGCAATCTCACAATCTCATTTATATATAAAGTTGCAAGCCACTCCATCGAGTAGCTAATCTCAATAGGTAGAAAATGAGAAGACTTTGTCAATCTATCCACGAACACCCAAACTGCGTCAAACCTTTTTCGAGTGCAAGGTAATCCCGTCACGAAATCCAAAGTAACATGTTCCCACTTCCATTCCGGAATCTCTAACGGTTGAAGTAACCCCGCAGGTCTTTGATGCTCAGCTTTAACTTGTTGACATGTTAGACACTTATATACATAATCTGCTATTTCTCTCTTCATATTATTTCACCAAAAGTGTTGCTTCAAATTCTGATACATTTTTGTGCTCCCGTGATGGATAGTATACCTCGACTTGTGGCCCTCATCAAGAACTTGGTGTTTAATCCCATCCTCTAACATTTTCCATTCACGCACCATCAATGAAGCCATAAAAGATTTCCGGCTAATGGCATCAGCTACCACATTTGCTTTACCCGGGTGATAAGAGATAGTGCAATCATAATCCTTCAATAGTTCCATCCATCTTCTTTGCCTGTTATTCAACTCTTTTTGTGAGAAAATGTACTTCAAGCTTTGATGATCAGTAAATATCTCAAATTTGGCTCCGTAAAGATAATGTTTCCACTTGTGCAACGCAAAGACAATAGCCGCAAGCTCCATATCATGGGTAGGATAATTCTGCTCACTCGGAGTCAACTTCCTTGAAGCATACGCAATCACCCTTCCATTTTGCATTAGCACACACCCGAGGCCTTCTTTAGAAGCATCACTATAAATCACTAAATCATCATTTCCATTAGGTAGCGCAAGGATAGGAGCTGTAGTCAATCTCTTCTTCAACTCTTCAAAACTAACTTGACACTTGCCATCCCACACATAAGGAACATTCTTTCGAGTCAACTGAGTTAATGGAGTAGCAATTTTAGAAAACCCCTCGATAAATCTTCTATAATACCCGGCTAGACCCAAGAAACTTCGAATTTCCGTAACTGATTCAGGCCTATTCCAATTCACAATAGCTTAAATTTTGGAGGGATCTACGGATATTCCTCTATTAGAAACCACGTGCCCAAGAAAAGAGACTTCATCGAGCCAAAAAGCACACTTACTGAATTTCGCAAACAATTGCTTTTCACGAAGAATAGATAAAACCATTCGCAAGTGTTGCTCGTGCTCCTCCCTAGACTTGGAATAAACAAGAATATCATAAATGAATACAACCACGAAGGTATCAAGATAAGGTTTGAAGACCCGATTCATCATATCCATGAAAACAGTCGGAGCATTAGTCAACCCGAAAGGCATAACCAGAAATTCATAATGACCATATCTACTACGGAAAGCAATCTTAGAAATGTCTTCAGAACAAATCTTTAACTGATGGTACCCACTCCTCAAGTCAAGTTTTGAAAAGACGACTGACCCTTGAAGTTGATCAAACAAGTCATCAATGTGAGGTAGAGGATATTTATTCTTTACGGTTACCTGATTCAGCTTCCTATAGTCGATGCATAGTCTCAAAGACCCATCCTTCTTCTTGACAAACAACACAGGAGCTCCCCACGGTGATACACTAGGACTGATAAATCCCCGATCAATCAACTCTTGTAATTGCACCTTCAACTCTTTCAGTTCAGCTGGAGACATTCTATAAGGTGCTTCTGATATAGGGGTGGTACCTGGAAGTAAGTCAATACCAAACTCGATCTCTCTATCGGGAGGCATAGAATACTCAGAAGAGAACACATCAGGAAACTCTTTAACTACATTCACATCCTCTACTTCAAGAGACTTTTTAGTAGTATCCAAAACACTAGCCAAGTACCCCACGGAACCACGGTGCAATAACCTCCTAGCTTTCACATAAGAGATAATACGAATTCCCTTACCCAAAGAAGCTGCCTCAAAAGTAAACACAGGCACACTAGGGATAGAAAACGTAACCACTTTCTTAAAACAATCAATAGAGGCATGATTTTTACTTAACCAATCCATACCTAGAATAACATCAAAATCTTGCAATGGCAATATGACTAAATCAGCGAGTAAAACATGCTCACTAATATGCACATCACAATCACGTAACACCTTATCAGCTATCAAACAATCTCCCATAGGAGTCGACACTTCTAGCACATAGGGCAAAGACTCAGAAGAAGAATGCAATCGAGATGCAAAATGCACAGAAACATATGAATGCGATGAGCTGGGGTCTATAAGTGCACGTGCTCTCAAACTTGACATAGAAATTATACCCCCTATCACGGTGGAAGCATCCGAAGCTTGTTGCTGAGTAATTGCAAAAACACGACCCTGAACTTTGGGTTTTCCCGAAGCATCTCTTTTCTGGCCCTGAGACGGTCCAACACCACTCCCCGATGGTTGACTCCTCGATCTAGTGCAATCTCTTTGAAAATGGCCAAGTTGTCCACAATTCAAACACTTTCCTTGTTTCTTCCAACACCGCTCTTCACTATGCCCTTCCCTCTGACAATAATTACATATCCTCTTACCTTGATTCCCGGAGATATTACCTTGATTTCTAACAATCGGTTGTCCTTGCGGTTGTCCTCTAAATGGGGTTGATGTTCCTTGTCCTCCACGATTATCATTACGTTGTTGTTGTGGTCTACCTTGTCTTCCCGCACCTACCAATTCCACCTTCCTCTTGTGTTCTTCAATATCGTGCTCCACTTGATAAGCTCGATCAACTGCATCTTGAAACTCTTGTAATTTATGGGACACCAATTGAGTTTGGATCACCGTTTTTAATCCCTTCACAAATCTCATTGCATTCCTCTCCTCTGTTGCAATTAAATGAGTACAGTACCTCGATAACTCCGTAAATTTAGCTGCATACTGAGCCACCGACATTGTATTCTGTTCCAAACTAAGAAATTCCAATTCCTTCCGGTCTTGATCCACCCTCGGAATAAATTTGAACTTTTTCAGAAAATTTGCCCAAGTATAAGGTACATGAGCGTCATCCCAACTAGACTTCAATGTTCTCCACCAGTACTCCGCAGCTCCAATCAACTTGTAAGTAGCAAACCTGACTCGATCTTCTTCAGTAGATCCCAAGACATCGAATATCTTTTCCATGGACTCGATCCATCTCTCTACCTTGGTTACATCCGGTTCCCCATCATATCCTGTTGGTTTCATCTTTAAAAAATGTTCCAGACCATACCTCGGAGGTGCATGTTCTCCTCCTTGCCTCTGATCATGTATAGTTTTCATAGCTGCCTCGAACATCCCTTGAAACATAGCTCGAGCTTCTTCCCTTACATTACCCTGGCCTGTAGTACCAGACTGTTCACCCTCATGTTCAGGCATTCTTACTGAGTACCTGCATAAAACACTCAACGTTACTCACTCCATACTCAACTACCCTCCTAGGTCACTTAGTCATTCTATACCATCTACAACCTAGCTCTGATACCAACTGTCGCGCCCCGACCCGTGGTCCTACTTGGCCCCACGTCCGGGACACGCACGGAAGACGTCATAAAACAACTTAAAGAAAAATTTTCGAAATATACTTTCATAAAAAGTCTTATAACCAAACACATTTACTAAACTTGACTTCAAGTCAAACAAACCAAACTTTCACAACAAGTACTTAGCCACTCGGCTACAACTACTAACTTTACTTACTCATTTACAAACACTAACATCTACCAAAAGAGATGATACAAACTAAGTCACGGGTACACTACCCAAAAGGTTGTACATTTACTTAATGTATCCTTTACATATCACTTCCCAAAATGTCTTACCCAATTTCCTTCTCGACGTCCTCCCTGTGAGTGACCTATCCTCTGGGCTCCGCCTTATCTAAAATGGTAAACAAATAAGGAGTGAGAATAAATCTCAGTAAGTTACTAAAATGCAACTATATTACATGCTAATATGATAAACATAAAGGAAAAATGCCACAACTGATCATATAGCATATAGCACATATTATGAGAGGCTCCCTATCGCCAACCGTCCCATACCGGTTGGAAATAACGACCAACTCATCATACAACACATAAGGCGGAATTAAACACTCATACGTGGATACTGAGCCAATGTTCTCGGACTAAAACAATAGCCATCTGAGAGGCATCAACTGAGCAGCATCGAAGAGCTGAAACGGGTTCCGGAACCAAACAACAACAACAACGGGGAAAATGACACAAAGTCATAACCTAAAGTGCCCAACCTTTGGCCTAAGGAAGGGGGTTAAAAATGGAAAACCAATGATAGGAGCCTTACAATGAACTTGGCTCGTGTGCCATTATAATCCCTACCATTGCCCGAACACACACAAAAAGTACCAGCTGGACTTTACACAAAAACGTAGCAAAGAATACTTGCTTAAACAACAACCAGGGCAATGATTCCAAAGTAGGGAATCAAGCCAAACACATCAACAAGATGAACCAATAGCAAAACACATCACAAGATGTTCAACCATGCCCACTTAATCAATCAATCAAGTTTCACAACACATACGTTCACCAAGGAACCAATTCTACCACTTTAGTAATCCACAACAATCATCTAAGTACTTTAGGACATTACCCAAAAACTAGACCAAGATTGACCTCTAAATCACTTGGTTGGAAACTCTGAACTTTTCAGATGACCTGGGCGGTCGCCCAAACTGGGCTGTGCGGCCGCCCAAAACACTCTGTCCCAAGAGTAAAATCCTCCAGATAGATGTGCGGCCGCACGCCCTTTTTGGGCGGCCGCCCACATCACCCGGCAGGCCAAACTTAACTAAATTGTACTCCCTTCGTTTCACCGACCCAAAAGTACTAACATTAGTAACACTCAACATTTATAACTTTCACAAAGGCTACAAACTCAGCCTAAGAACAATACTAACACCAACTAAAACTCATTCTCTTACTACTCCCTTTGTTCCAAAATTTCAAGTATCAATAAAGCATTCAAAATAAGAATTTTCAACACATATAGCATATATAACATACTTATGACCATTTTAACATTTAAAGGGGGATTAGTAACTTACCTATTTTTCGGAAACGAGTCAAGAAAATAATATTGTTCGGTAGAAAATATCTATTCAACACCCTGAACATTTATATATAATTAGATTTGAAAATGGAGTAGTAAATCAAAAGAAATAAAATGAACAAGAATCAAACCCTTACCTAGTTCAACAATGGAGCTCTTCAAGGAAATCAAATTGGGAAAGTATAATGGTGAGGGTGAAATTCGCAGGGAAGAAGGGAGGGAAGTCATACAAGTTGTTTTCCCCAATTTCCCCTAAAGCCCTTCTAACCAAATTAAATTACTTAAACCCCCTTAACAACAATTTCCACAAAGACCCATAAAATTCCACTATCTCATCTTAACTCCAAAATAACATTACTACTAACTCTTTAACTAACTCAACTAATCAAATAAGATATATAATTCATATAATATGATGCAACACATAAAATGCGCACATAATTTTAAATTAAAATTCTCAGGAATATAAAATAAATATAAAATAAATAAAGACGGATTTTGGGGTCATTACATAGATGGCTCGCCGGAATCTGGAAATTTTGAAGAAATCGCCGGAAAAACGCATATCTGGTGGAAAACACAAGGTTTATGTTTAAAATCGTGTAAAGAAGCAAGATTCATGGAATAATCTGACTTTAAATAGCAAGAAATCAAAAATCTCAAACTTACCGGAATAAGGGAAGTCGCCGGAATCTGGAAAGAACCGCCGGAATCTAGAAAAACAACCTGCCGGAATTTTGAAAGAGATGAACAGGGGAATAGGTCATTTTTTTGATTTTTTGGAAAAAGAAAAATGGGACACCAAGGGTAAATAAGTCATTTATTTACGATTTTGATGAAAAAAAGAAGAAGATGGGGGGTTGGGTTTGGGATGAACAATTTAAGTGACTAGGTTTTATTTAACTAATTATATCCAATTAAGATTATTTTTTTGAAATGAACTAATTTTAAATAATTAAAAAAAATTACTCCTTCTGTCCCTAAATGAGTGTCCAAATTTCATTTTAAGGGGCATCTGAAAATCTCAACTCTTTGTACAATTTGGTGGCAAAGATTCATATATAATCCTGTAATCTCATTTTCAAACATTTAGTTTTGCAAGTACAAAGAGACCGGTGAAAAAAAAAAATCGAAAAAAAATATTTAGGTACAAAGTTGTGTTAAAAAATGACACTCATTTTGGGACAAAGATTTCTTGAAAATGGACACTCATTTAGGGACAGAGGGAGTATTTTTTTGCCAGAAAAAGAATAAAATTATACATTTCTTTATTGCTTATATATTAATACTTTTTAATCCTTTAAGTTTCAAAATTTTTACTTAACCCCTTAGTAGCTAATATCAATTCAAAGTCACCCAATTCTGTTAGTCACGTGCATGGCACATGCCTTTTAACTAACTTTCTAACGAAATCCGTCAAAAAGACCCTAACTGGCGAAAATAAATTACCTCAGGACCCGATTTGACAAAAATAACACATCGGGGTTCGCTTGGAAGGGTGATATGGTACTTCAGGGTCTAAATTGCAATTAACCCTAAATTCAAACTTTAACTATTGTCCAGGCTTTTCATAAATCAAGGTTGAACTAATAAAGTAGGGTTTGAAAAAAAAAAAAAAAAAAAAAAAAAAAAGGAACTTGGACCAAAATACGATTTTTTTTTTTTTTTTTTTGACTGATTCAATTAATTATTGGTTCATTCTCGTAAAAAATCTAGCAACTTCCGATTCGCTTTTGCTACTGTGGCCTGCTGTAAAGCGTATGTATTTGCTGTGCTTCTTCCCTTTAAGGAAAATGTTGGAAAAATCATTCCATTAAAAACTAAAAAATGGATGGTAAGTATGAAATGGTTAGAGCTTTAAGAGAAATTTCCACGCGGAGAGTCAAAAGGTAAGCGATTTTGGCCTATTTATACGATAGAACATAACCCAGATACATATCCGCAGTGAAATTGTGTGTCAAATCAAGAAAAAAAATGTGTGCTTTTGTAGACTACTACTATAAGCATGGGCGATTTCCAGAGATAAAATGTACTCCCCGGTGTTGTTCATGTGTCACCATTTTGTTCCTGCTAAAATTTTTCGTTATATTCACCTGTTTTACTCTCAACCTTACTCCCTCAGATCCTACCTGTTCAATAGACCGATTTCACATTTCGACACCCTTTTCCGATTCCAATTTTACCATCAACAACCAGACCATCTCCTTTGATTTGAAGCTTGAGAATCAAGAGTCATTTATGGGCATTATTTACGATCCCCTCAATCTTACCATTTCTTACCAAACCACCAATGAAACAATGACTCCTATAGCCGCCTACACTTTCCCCGGGTTTTACCAGGGGTTTGGCAAGACTGCTACTCGGAGCGGCCTTGCCAAGGTGGACAGTGCGGTTTACAATGGTACTGCTACTGATACTGATACCACTGCAATATTTCGGGTGAAGTTGAATACTAGGGCGAGATATAAGAGCGCTTATGGAATACGAACGAAACGCTGGTTGGTAGTAGGTGGTAATTTTAAGGTTGATGTTACCACCGGTAAGAAAGTTGGCGAGGGGAGAATTGAGCTATATTGAATAAATGCAGCTGAGGCGGTAGATCCCAGCCTTTGTCGCCTTGTCGTGGTGGTGGTCATTTCTACCGCGGTGGTTTTATTTGTGATCTAGCTTGGTGGAGTGAACGTACTTGTATTGTAGCTTTTCTAAGAGTGTATTGTAGCTTTTTCAGAGTGTATTACCACTGTCCTCAAAAAAAAAGTGTCTCAGGTGTATTAGTAGAAGTCCAAGAAATGCGAATTGTAAGTTTACATTTAACCTTGTTACATCAGAGTGAAGAATGTGAGGCTGTGATTTAATGGTGTTTAGATTCAATGTGATGCAGTCGAAGAGTTTGTTGGAAATTTGGCTTGAAATGGTCAACTTTGAGTGGGTCCCATTGGTGGGTCCCATTGACTTTGACTTTGGTCAATGATTATACTTGTAGTATGTTATACCATGAACAATATTGGTGTTTTGGTGAAAGCCAAATGATTGTTTAAATCCATAGTTTTCAGACTTCAAAGATGAGCTTTTGAAAGAGACTTTTTGGTTTCCAAGGATGAGATGGGTTGGTTGCCATCCCACATGGGAAAGGAAAGGCAAACCTTCCCTTTGTTTGGAAGTATAAAGGGCTTTTGGGCCATCCCACATGGAATTGGAATGGGTAGTTGATGTGCCATAAATTACTTGGCATATCATAGTCTCATGTTCAAGTTACATGTGAGGTGGACTTGAACCATTCCCCACACGCTCGGCTCGGCCGGGCACGGGCATTTGGGCGAATGGTTCGGTTCATGGGCGTATCTTTATTGACAAAGTTTATTTGAAGTTTCCAGTATTTGCAGAATGGTCCCTGACGAAACTGTTAGGTCAGTTAGTTTCCTAACTGGACTCTAACAGTGCAGTTTCTTTTCCTTCAGGAATAAGTCACTGTAAATCGGGTAGGTTTTGGAGTCCTCCTAGAATACCTAAATCGACTATATACCAGTATAAATATACGATCCCTATATCAGTTTTACATACGCAATTAAATTGCAATAAACTGTTCTCTCTCAAAATTAGTAATCTGTGGTTGATCTGAGAAGTGAGGTTCCGGCGAAGTGGGATAGCAGTCGCAAGTGGTCTGGTACCTGTTCGTGCGAAGATTTCCTGGTACGTTCCTGAGATCGTTTCATCCTCGGAGGAATTTGCCGCAACCCTCAGCCTCACCAGTAGGGGGCAATAGTTTCTCTTAGGAGAGTCTATTACAGGCGACTCGATCTGAACTGATAAGTCTTTCTAACTCTCTTTTGTTTTTCTGTCTTTCCTGGATCCTGTTCTTGTGGGTACGTTTCTGCTTTTGGCTTAATCTGATATTGTTATATGCTTACGTGATTGCCCTATTAATCTGATCGGTGCATATTAAATTCCAACAGTCTAAGAGAAACTAGCATTATTAATCATGTCTGCTGCTAACGCTCCATTCAAGTCCCTTGTTGACACTTCTGATCTGCCAGAGAAGTTCGGTGGTAAGAACTTCAAGCGCTGGCAGGAACAGATGAAAATCTGGTTGTCAATTAAGGGGATGACTGGTATGCTAACTGAAAAGTTCCCTGCTATTGATGAGAAGGACCCTGCAACAGTGAAAGCTGCTGAGTAGTGGAGGGAGAGGGACGATGTTGTTCGTGGATGCATTCTTTCGGCTCTGTCGAATGTGCTCTTAGATGTTTATTGTTCTGCTCCCCTCACTGCTGCATCGCTGTGGGAAACGCTTAACACAATGTATAACACTGACGATGTTGGTGTTGAAAAGTACTGTGTGTCTAAGTTCCTTAAGTATCATATGGCTGATGGGAAATCTGTTACTGATCAAGTGCATGAGTTCCAGATCATATTGCAATCACTCAAGGATGGGGCTATGGAACTTCCTGAGAAGTTCGTAGTTATGTCAATCATTGAGAAGTTTCCTCGATCTTGGGAGGAATTTGGTATGACTCTCAAGCACCGTACAGGAAGCTTGACACTCAATGATTTGATGAATACAATATCGATCCAGGAAGTGCACCATAGTAACGGTGTTAGTGTGCCTGTGGAGGCTAAAGCCAATGTGATAACTGCAAATAAGAACAAAAGGAAATTCGAGAAAATTGGCTCTAAGGATAATAATAATGATAAGCTGAAACCTAAGAAGAACATCCAGAAAAAGCCAAAAGCGAACAAAACCTGCTGGAATTGTGGAGCAGTTGGACACTTTTCTAGGGACTGTCCCAAGAAAGGAAAAGTGGCGCAAGGTTCTGCTGATCAAGCTCAGGCGAACGTGGTCATTGGACCATCTGATGATGATCCTGTTGATGATACACTTCAGCCTGAAGTTGATGCTATTACCAGCGAGATTACCAAGTATGTAACTTCTAATCCTGAAATCTTTACTGTTTATGAACCCAACGAGTGGTTGGTAGATACTGGGGGCAAATGTGCACGTTTGTGCTGATAAATTGCTATTTGTATCTTATCAGCCTGAATGTGGTAGATCAGTGACGATGGGGAATTCTAGTACTGCAAAGGTGCTTGGGATTGGACGCGTGGACCTGAAGTTTCCTAATGGGCGCATTCTGACCTTGCAACATGTGCATCACGTTCCTGACATTCGTCGTAATATCATTAGTGGTTCTTGTTTAGTTAGAGAAGGATTTGAGTTTTCATTTAAGTGTAATAATAAGGTTATTATTTTGGATTCTGGTAGTTTTATAGGAAAAGGTTATGCTTCGGATGGTTTATTTAAAGTTAGAGTTGAGAGTAATTTTGGTACTCATTTTATTAATGATAGTTTTATTGATTATCCTGTTTCTTACTCTATTGAATCTTCAAATATTTGGCATGGTCGTTTGGGACACATTAATTTTAAATCTGTTAAAAAGATGATGAATTTGGATATTGTTCCTAAGCATGCTATTGATAAAAATTCTAAATGTCATGTTTGTGTTGAAGCTAAATCTGTTAAAAGGCTTTTTCATTCAGTTAATCGAGATTCTGAAATACTTGATTTAGTTCACACCGACATTTGCGAATTTAATGGCTTGTTGACCAAAGACAAGAAGAAATACTTTATTACTTTTATTGATGACTGTAGTAGATATTGTTATGTCTACTTGTTGAATGGAAAAGACGAAGCACTTGAAAAATTTATTATATTTAAAAATGAAGCTGAAAAACAAATTGGTAAGAAACTTAAAAGGTTAAGATCAGATAGAGGTGGCGAATATGAGTCTAATCCGTTTATGCATTATTGCCAAAAAAACAGCATAGTGCATGAAGAGACTCCCTCTTACACACCTCAATCTAATGGTATTGCTGAACGTAAGAATAGAACCTTTAAAGATATGATTAACAGCCTACTTATAAGTTCTGGACTACCTAAGTATATGTGGGGATAAGCTTTGAATACGGCTTGCCATATTCTGAATAGAGTTCCTCCTAAACATAGAAATGAAAGTCCGTTTGAACTTTGGAGAGGTAGAAAGACCAACTTGAAATACTTGAAAGTGTGGGGGTGCCTTGAAAAGGTACTTGTCCCTGAACACAAGAGAAAGAAGCTTGCTCCTAAAACTTTTGATGCTATCTTTATATGATATTCTGAAACAAGTTATGTATTGAGATTTCTGATAATCAAATCTGAAATTTCTGGCATAGATGTTAACTCAATTGTTGAGTTACGTGATGCAACATTTTTTGAAGATGTGTTTCCCATGAAAACCGAACTCCCCAAAGAGTCAAATACCACGTCTAATTCAATTCCATCTCAAGTGGAAGAGATGACAAATATGGGGGTAGATCCAATTGGTTCTTTATCTGATGATGAGGATGAACCAAGAAGGAGTAAACGGGCAAGGGTTACCAAAGATTTTGGAAGTGATTACATCACTTACAATATCGAGGGTGACCCTAATACCTTCAAAGAAGCTATGGCATCTCCTGATGCTAAGCAATGGAAGGATGCCGTTAAAAGTGAAATTGATTCTATTGTCTCAAATGGGACATGGGAATTAGTTGAACTTCCTCCTGGTTGCAAAGCAATTGGATGCAAGTGGGTTTTTAAGAGGAAACTGAAACCTGATGGAACCGTTGATAAGTTTAAGGCTAGATTAGTTGCTAAAGGGTTTAAGCAGATAGAGGGAATAGACTATTTCGATACCTATTCACCAGTTGCTAGGATGACTACAATCCGTATGCTTATAGCATTGGCTTCTGTATATGGTCTCCATATCCATCAAATGGATGTGAAGACCGCCTTTCTTCATGGCGATCTTGAGGAGGATATCTATATGGATCAGCCTGAAGGATTTATAGCATCTGGCAATGAAAGTAAGGTCTGTAAACTTGTTAAATCCCTTTACGGATTGAAACAAGCCCCAAAGCAGTGGCATGAGAAGTTTGATAAAATCGTCTCATCGTTTGGCTTTATTACTAATGAATTTGACAAGTGTGTCTATTCTATGAGTAAAGGTGATAGTTGTATTGTCTTGTGCCTATATGTTGATGATATTCTGTTATTTGGAAATAATATGAGGATAATCGATGAAACTAAATCATTCTTGAAAAGTAAGTTTGAAATGAAGGATATGTGAGTAGCTGACGTGATTCTTGGCCTTAAGTTGACTCGGTCAACTAAAGGCATAACCATCTCACAATCTCATTATACTCAGAGTGTAGTTGAGAAGTTTGGTTATAAGGATGGTAAAATCGTTAATACTCCATTTAGTCCTTCTTTGGCACTTGCTAAGAATGAGAATGGAGTACCCGTGGCTCAGTTGAAATATTCTCAGATAATTGGGAGCTTAATGTAGCTTACTAACTGTACTCGACCGGATATATCCTATGCAGTTACGAGGTTGGCTAGATACACTAAGTGTCCGAATAGAGCTCATTGGGAAGCTCTAGGTAGAGTACTTCGGTACTTGAAGGGAACCATTTCCCTTGGGCTGCATTATGGGAGATTTCCTGCTGTACTCGAAGGGTACAGTGATGCTAGCTGGATAGCCACTAACTCTGGGAGTTATGGCTGTACTGGGTATGTTTTTACCTTAGGCGGAGCTGCAGTTGCTTGGAGGTCTACAAAACAAACCCTGTTATCTCGGTCTACCTTCGAAGCTGAGCTAGTTGCTCTTGACACTACTGGATTGGAGGCTGAATGGCTTCAAGGACTTATGTCTGAGTTGCCTATAGTCAGCAAGCCTATTCCTGTGATCTCTGTACATTGTGACAATACTGCCACAATTGAGAAACTTAAAAGTGTCAAGTTCAACTGCAAAACAAGGAGACACATCCAAATAAGATTGAAATCTTTAAGGGATCTTGTGTCTCGAAAGGTAATAGCTGTAGATTATGTTGGTACCAAGGATAACACAGCTGATCCTTTAACTAAGGGACTCGATGTAGTCTTAGTTCAAAAATCCAGGTTGGGGATGGGACTGAACCCCGTCTGATTCACATGTGGTAGGAACCCAACCTATCTGAGTGGAGATCCCACAAATAAGGTTCAATGTGGTAGTAACAAGCCGTAGGGTGGATTGGAACACCTAAAACAGATTGACATGTTACATGTCTGTGTCTGTCCCCTGAATAGCCTGAAAGGTGTTCATTACTGCAAGTAAACTAAAAGCTTTAGGCTTTGAATGGGATCAAGTCTTTTAAACAAGATGGTAGCAGTACATCTTTGGAGATGCCCAACTAAATAAGTGTTATTGTTAGCCGCAATTAGAGGAAATGGGTTATTCCTCGAAAGCACTTATGATAGAGGATAAGGACGTATGGCTTATACGCGTCAAACATAATGATAGAGGCTGCTGTCATAGCCTTTGTCGTGTTGCTACCAACAAAGGTTCCTACACTCAAAGGTATCAGATTCAAGACAACCGTTCATCTGGTCCTGTGGGGGTTCAAGTCGGGAGACACCATCTACTGAAAGCACGACATGGATAATCTCTACTAGTCTTATCACCATGGATTTGTGGGGGATTGTTGGAAATTTGGCTTGAAATGGTCAACTTTGAGTGGGTCCCATTGGTGGGTCCCATTGACTTTGACCTTGGTCAATGATTATACTTGTAGTATGTTATACCATGAACAATATTGGTGTTTTGGTGAAAGCCAAATGATGGATTAAATCCATAGTTCTAAGACTTCAAAGATGAGATTTTGAAAGAGACTTTTTGGCTTCCAAGGATGAGATGGGTTGGTTGCCATCCCACATGGGAAAGGAAAGGCAAACTTTCCCTTTGTTTGGAAGTATAAAAGGCTTTTGGGCCATCCCACATGGAATTGGAATGGGTAGTTGATGTGCCATAAATTACTTGGCATATCATAGTCTCATGTTCAAGTTACATGTGAGGTGGACTTGAACCATTCCCCACACGCGCGCTCGCTCGCTCGGCCGGGCCGGGCCGGGCACGGGGTAAGGGCGTTTGGGCGAATGGTTCGGTTCGTGGGCGTATATTTTTGGACAAAGTTTATTTGAAGTCTCATGTTCAAGTTACATGTGAGGTGGACTTGAACCATTCCCCACACGCGCGCTCGCTCGCTCGGCCGGGCCGGGCCGGGCTCGGGCACGGGGTAAGGGCGTTTGGGCGAATGGTTCGGTTCGTGGGCGTATCTTTTTGGACAAAGTTTATTTGAAGTTTCCAGTATTTACAGAATGGTCCCTGACGAAACTGTTAGGTCAGTTAGTTTCCTAACTGGACTCTAACAGTGCAATTTCTTTTCCTTCAGGAATAAGTCACTGTAAATCGGGTAGGTTTTGAAGTCCTCCTAGAATACCTAAACCGACTATATACAAGTATAAATATACGATCCCTATATCAGTTTTACATACGTAATTAAATTGCAATAAAACTATTCTCTCTCAAAATTCATAATCTGTGGTTGATCTGAGAAGTGAGGTTCCGGCGAAGTGGGATAGCAGTCGCAAGTGGTCCTGGTACGTTCCTGAGATCGTTTCATCCTCGGAGGAATTTACCGCAACCCTCAGCCGCACCAGTAGGGGGCAATAGTTTCTCTTAGGAGAGTCTATTACAGGCGACTCGATCTGAACTGATACGTCTTTCTAACTCTCTTTTGTTTTTCTGTCTTTCCTGGATCCTGTTCTTGTGGGTACGTTTCTGCTTTTGGCTTAATCTGATATCGTTATATGCTTACGTGATTACCCTATTAACCTGATCGGTGCATATTAAATTCCAACAGAGTTGGCGTTCGAGTTTTTAGATGCGTTCGACCGTAACGGGCGTAACTTTTGATTCCGGGGGAGTTACGGGACGCACAACATATCAAAACGAGTGTCTTTTCGAGAGGAACAAAAGTCATTGGGCTTAGCTCCTTGAGCGGCCCATAAATAAGCCAAAAAACGCATCTAAGGGCCTCAAATGGCCTTTTGAGGTTTTTATCCGTTTTTTCATTGTTTTAGACATTTTCGTAATTTCGCAGTTTTAGGGTTTCTTTTCAGTAGGGTTTTTTCCCAGACTTTATATACTTTATGCTAGGGTTTTGAGAGGCAGTTTATGCAGTTTTGAATGAAATCGTTTTTCTTGTTCCAACTTGTAGCCTTGATTAATTTCGACTGCTGTTGAAGGATTGTTACCCGTATTGATTAATTTCTACCGTAATCAATCATTTATCTAAGCTTTCCGCTACGTCAAAATTCCTTATTAATCTCACGAGTTTGATGCTTGAATATACTTCCTCCGTCCCCAAACGATCTTCATACTTATTTTGCCGTTACTACGAAAGATCTTTGATCAATAATTATAGGTTGACTCAGTTGTACTAATGAAAATCCATATTTTGTTATTGATAGTATAGTTGATGGTGTGCCAATAACAAGTTTTAGATTTTCATTAGTACAATTGAGTCAACTTAAATTTATTCCTCAAAAATCTTTCGTAGTAGTATCGGCGAAAAAAGTATAAAGATTTTTTTGGGACGGAGGGAGCATCAAACTTGATGATGAGAACCTGAAAAATAGGAACATTTGCTTCCCTTGTCTTCAAGTTCTAAACTTGGAGGATTTAGAGAGAAAAAATTAATCATCTTGTTGAAGAACCCTGGCATCCCGGGTGTACGGGCATATGGACCTTTATACCCCTCATATACGGTTCTCGTACCTAAAGTATACGGTCTCTATACTCCTGCCTTGTACCAAGGGAAGGACCTCATAAAAGGACAAGTATACCCATTTATCCTTCATATATATATCCCTCCTCATCTTATGTGAGAGGTATGATCTATTCCCTACTCTCTCTCTCTACATTCTCTTGAGTGCTCTCTCCTCTCCCTCTCTAACACATTCACACACCCAAAGCATTCTAGGCCTTGTTCTTAGTTTCCTCGGAGTCTTACTCTCACACCCGAGGGCCTAAGCCGGGGTCAATCCCGGCTTTGGTCCTAACGGTGTGCTCATCTTGCAGATCATCTCAGCTGGGAGCAGGAGGCATCAAATCGGAGATCTAGTCTCCATGACCCCAAAATTGCAACGGGAGAAATAAAAATAATTTCTCCTATGTTCGTGCAATTTTTGTTCGTGCTATAGAACCGTTGACTCGGGGGTTTCACTATATTTTCATCGGTCGCGAACAACAAAGATCGTGCATTTATATGGATCGAGCGGGTTAAAACCCAGAAATTGCTCTCCATTAAAGCCCTATCCCGCGTAGGCAAATAAAATCCTACTCCGAGTAGGCCGTCCCTCCTAGAAACGGAAAAATTATTTATGGATCGAGCGGGCTAACTCCCAAAGATGCCATCCATTAAAATCCTACTCCGAGTAGGCCGTCCCTCCTAGAAACGGAAAAATTATTTATGGATCGAGCGGGCTAACTCCCAAAGATGCCATCCATCAAAATCCTACTCCGAGTAGGCCGTCCCTCCTTGAAACGGATGCCGTTCTCTCACGTACGATGCAAGCTAGACCGCAAGCCCAGATACCGACACGTGCTCTCACGCACGATGTACGATGCGCGGTCCTACGCCCTCGAGCTAGACCGCCGGCCCGGATGCCGACACGTGCTCTACGCACGATGTACGATGCGCGGTCCTACGCCCTCGAGCTAGACCACATGCCCGGATGTTGGCACGTGCTCTCACGCACGATGTGCGGTCCTACGCCCTCGAGCTAGACCGCATGCCCAGAAACGGAAGAACCTGTGTTAAAGGCAAGTATAACAAAGGGCAAAGATGGAACGCATCGACAAAATCTCGAAATCTTCGAGCACTCAACAAGTCACCGGGCTTATCTCATTTATGGCACCATCGGGCCCATCTTACTCATGAACCGGTCGTGCTTATCTTATTTATGGCGCCATCGGGCCCATCAACAGATCGTGCTTATCTTAAATAAGGCGCCACTGATCCTATCTTATTTATGAAGCGTTCGTGCTCATCTTATTATGGAAGCCATCAAGCTCATCACACTTAAAATGCCATAGGGCACATCTTATTCACGAGGCGATCGATTCGATTGCAAAGCCTACGAGAAGATTTACAGCAAGTCCGCGATTTTAATCATTGGGCCGAACAAGCGTAACCACAGCAACACCTCGGAGTCAGTCTCACGAACTCCAGGCAAAATCAGGCTAATTGGCCAAGCTCCGGTCAAATCTTAATTTATTCCTGCAACTGGCAAGCTCCGTCTTTTGGCAGCGAGCTCAGTCAAACAGATCCTGCCCGCAGCAAGTTCCGAGCGAAGGGATATGAACCAATTCGTGACACTCACCCCAGTGGAATGACCCGCCTGTGTCCGCAGCCCGTGAGCTCTTATTTCACTCCCGCAAAATTCCTGTTATACTTCGGTTAAATCCTGCACTACAGCGAGCTCCGAGCAAACTCAAGTCGGACTTTATAACCCAAAAAAGAAGAACTGATTCTCACTGATCGCAGTTTGCCGCATCAATCTCGGAGCCATTTCATGAAGTCCGGCGACCCTCACTTCACTGCGAGACAGCCACGAAATCTGGGAAAGCTTGAAGGAGCAGAATAACTTCGATGGGTCAATGTAGCAGTTAGCTGGCCAAATCTTTGTTTGGGCAATTATCATTCGTGGTATCAGCTCTTGTGGACTCGGGGGCTTCATGTCCTTATAACGACCTGGCCCGACCCTTCGTGTTAGCAGCGGGCTTCGCTGAAAATCTTGTCCCCGACAAACCTCTCTATTTAGAGGTCTATATATATTTGGAGTCCAGCACTTGTTTATCCAAGTTGTTGGCGATCTATGAAACTTGGGGGCTTAATCGACTGACGGCCGTTATCATATCCGTTGAATACTTAACGAGATCTATCAAATCTACGCCAATCAATGTCAGGTCGTATCTTTCCACCCTCTCAGTTTAATAAATGCTTTTCATATAGCTTTATTAGTCAACGAATCACGAGCATAATTAATAACTTGATTACATGTTACAATTACCTTATGCGTAAACGAAAAATATTTAGCATGCAAAACTACTTGCTACTTGGCAAATAATGGTTGCTACGTGACTACTCAGCATACAAAATGCATGATCATGAGTAAAATTCCATGCCTATTTCCATGACTTATATGATGAATTAGTATTCTCTTCAGAATATGCTTATGAAATACTTGTTACTTAAGTATAGTAAATATTCGTCTTGCTACAATTATGCTCTGTCCCTATGTTTTAATGATATATTGGATTAACATGTTACCATGTTCTATGTAGCAACTTGATCATAACAATAGATAAATAGCATTACATGCTTCTGTTGGTTTAAATGTTGCAGAACTATACTTCCTGAAATGCGCCGAATGACATGAAATATATGCTTACTCGCTTTACAAAAGCATGCTATATCAATTTGAATGTGCTTTAAACTGTCGTTAACTGATTCTTTGAAAGCCTATCATGAGAAAATTCACGAAGTGCATGATGCCACAAAAAGTACTTGCTTAAAGTTGCTTATTCGACATGCCGCAAGTGCCATTATTTTATCATATAGTTTAATTACTATCTATTCACTCGGCTTTCTACATAGTATTATAAAAAATGCGCATATTTGATCAATACGCTTGTAGCGCAGCGAAGACCCTAACTGCAGTGATGCCTCCATTTTTATCTCATTATGGTGTCTCCGGGCTCATATCATTATGATGTCTACGGGCTCTTCTCATTATGGAAGCCCACGGGCTAATCTTATTATGGACGATTATGAGCTTTTCTTATTATGGACGCCTACGGGCTCATCTTATTTATGATGCATCCGGGCTCATCTTATATACGGTGTTTCTCCGCTCATCTGTTTATAAAGTTTACGGGAACATCTTATTACGCCCTACACCGACCCTCGACTCGGGGGCTGCACATATATCTCAGAGCATTAGGCCGACTTGACAGCTTGAGGATTCACATCTTTATTTGAGCGACCCGGGGGCTTGTTCTTCCCACTTATTATTGGATCGCTTGTCCAGAGGATTTATGCCGCATTATTATTATTCTCGGAAACCTCTGAAATATATTTTCAGACTTCATATGGGACTTCTGGTTATCTGACGGCATTCCCTCTTCTATAGTCGGGAATCTTCGAGATATTTATTCAGACTCCCTGTGGGATGTCAATCTATATTATGGAGTTATTTATCTATGGATCGAGTTCGCAGCCAGAGCTTCTATTCCTCTCTTATAGTGGTATCCCCGGCTCGCTGATGATTACTTAATGACGAGTTACTCTCGGGAATCTCCGAGGTGTATCTCCAGACTCACTCCAGGATCTATGCCATCCGATGTGACTGAGTTCACGGCCCGAGATCCTATTTTATATGTTCGAATGCCTTGACTTGCAAGCTCGTGGTCCGAGCTCTCACTTTCTCTTATGGAGGTCGCGCGCAGGCTTCATTTCTCCTCGGGAATCTCTGAGTCGACCAGCTGCAGTCCGCTATCCGATGTGTCCGAGCTCGCAGTTCTGGTTCTGATTTCTCTCTTATGAGAGCCATATCTTCTTACCAATCTTCAGGCACCGCGCTTCAGTTTTCAGGCCATCCTCGGCTAAGAGTATATTCCTCACCCTGACCATAAATGATCGAGAGCTCGGAATAGGGGGCTACTGAAGAACCCTGGCATCCCGGGTGTACGGGCATATGGACCTTTATACCCCTCATATACGGTTCTCGTACCTAAAGTATTCGGTCTCTATACTCCTGCCTTGTACCAAGGGAAGGACCTCATAAAAGGACAAGTATACCCCTTTATCCTTCATATATATATCCCTCCTCATCTTATGTGAGAGGTATGATCTATTCCCTACTCTCTCTCTCTCTACATTCTCTTGAGTGCTCTCTCCTCTCCCTCTCTAACACATTCACACACCCAAGGCATTCTAGGCCTTGTTCTTAGTTTCCTCGGAGATCTAGTCTCCATGACCCCAAAATTCAGGGCGTCATCACTTGTGAACCTGAAATCCTGTTATAGATGGGAATTGTCTAATGCACCATTGTTGGTGCCAAACTTCATGTGAAAATGACTAAATTAAAGGGAAATGTTAAAAGAAAATGCAGTTTTTAGTGAAAAATTCACATTCTTTCATAAACAGAAAAAAAAATGCCTAACCCATGACTACTAAAAGTTTGTATACAACCACCACACTACCCAAAAACCCTAACCTAATAACAAGAAATAAATTAACTTTGAAAATGAGAAATTAAATAATTTGAAACTGAAAA
Organism: Campanula takesimana; assembly: GCA_026119855.1. Taxonomy (NCBI): domain Eukaryota; kingdom Viridiplantae; phylum Streptophyta; class Magnoliopsida; order Asterales; family Campanulaceae; genus Campanula; species Campanula takesimana. The sequence goes on along the minus strand of JAOWBW010000652.1, from coordinate 549,942 downwards.
ATTGACATTTTTGAACCTTCAAACGACCCGAAGGGTAAATTCAACACCTTTATCACCTATAATTATTGAGACAGGTCTGCGACTTATTATTTTAGTGAAAACGGAGTAATTTATTTAGGTACCCAGTTTTGGATCTGAAAATTGGTCAAGTGTTTAAGTGCAACCTGGCCAATGTAATTAGTACACCATTACTCCTCATTTCTCTAATCTCAAAAGCAAGAGGCAAATGAAATGATTTCATTAAAAAAAAAATTAGAGCAGATTCTAAGCAACTGAACCCAATTTTTAAGATTTTGTATTGAATGTCGTAACCTCGAATCTCTCATAATCTATTAATTAGGATTAGAGGTTCGAGGTTATGACTTTTTCCATACATTTTCTTTTAAGGAAAATGGTTAGAATCTTCGTCCGTCTCCTTAATAACCATTAAAGTTGAAATTATGCTTCAAATTAAAACCATAATCTGATTTTTGCAGTCCCATTTAAGAAGATGTGCCAATTTCCGGCGCATTTCTACCAAGGGGCACGACTTCCACCCAGAAAATGTACCGTAAAATTCAGTTTGGGTCTCACCTCTGTGTTCCTGTTTATATTTTTTTCAATGTTCTATTTTTTCACTTTCAGATTTACTCCCCCACATCCTTCCTGTTCAATTCACCAATTTCACATTACTAAACCCAATTCAAATTCCACCAGAACAATCTACTTTGACTTGAAACTCAAGAACACAGAGCTTTGTAATGGCATTTTTTATGATCCCCTAAATCTCACCATTTTTTACCATCCCCGTACCGACCCCACAACCACCATCAACAAGACAACGTTAGCTATAGCGGCATACACTTTCCCCGGTTTTTACCAGGGTTACCACAAGACCGCACTTTTGAGTGGTATAGTGCTGGTGGATGGGTCAGTTTTGAATGAGTCTGTTGCTGCTACTACTACGGCTAGTGGTACTGCTGCTGCTGCTGCTGTTGCTACTGCAGTTTTCGGGGTGAAGTTGGAGACTAGGGTGAGGTATAAGGGTGCTTGGGGAATACGCAAGAAATACCGTTTGTTGGCAGGTGCTAATTTTATGGTTGATGTTAATACCCGCAATAATGTTAGCAAAAAGGGAATTAAGTTGCGGTAATTGGTGAAACAAATACTCAAACTTGTTATAGATGATGCTGTACTTGTTTGCAGCTTATTGAAAATATATTACCCTTTTCCCTCAAAAAAAAAAAAAAAAAAAACTCCATTCTCATACTATCTGATCATCCCAATTAAGGAGGAGTTTAAAGCATTTTAGAAATCTTATTGGATAAATTTTGGACAACTCATTGTCACTCAACCCTAGTCGCAGAAACAATACTCCCTCCGTCACATACTTATCGCTACTTATTTCTATTTTGGGCGTCTCGTACTTATTGCTACTTACCCAAAATGTTAATTTTTCTCTCTCCTCTCCAATCACAACAACTATCCACTAACTTTTTTTCTCACTCCTACCCACTCACAATACTTACTTTTCCAACATATTTTCTTAATCTTCGTACACTCTCATTTGGTATTTGGTAGCAATAAGTATGGGACGGAGGGAGTACATACTTTCAGTTTGATATTTTTTTTGTTAAGGGAAGAAGGTTGGAAGCATACAACTAAGGATCTTGGGCTTCTGTCGTCTGTCCTCCGAGTTCAGATCAGTCGGAGATTTATATTCGATGGGTTATAATTAACAGTGCATGAGTAATATTTTATTAAAAAAAAGTGAAAATGAGTTACAGTACATTTTTTATTATAGTGAATTATATTTTATAGTAATATAAATTTAACTTTTGTGTAGTGTACAAGCTTTAAATGGTACTCCCTCTGTCCCTAAATGAGTGTCCATTTTCAAAAAATCTTTGTCCCAAAATGAGTGTCTTTTTGGAACATAACTTTATCCCTAAATGTTTTTTTCGAAAAAATTTTCACCGGTTTCTTTATACGTGCAAAACTTAATGTTTGAAAGAAGATTACAAGATTATATATGAATATTTGTTACCAAATTATACAACAAAGTTGAGATTTTCAGTGTCACTTAAAATGAATTTTGGACACTCATTTAGGGACAGAGGTAGTACTCCCTCTGTCCTTAAATAAGTGTCCATTTTCAAGAAATCTTTGTCCCTAAATGAGTGTTTTTTTTTTAACATAACTTTTTCCCTAAACGTTTTTTTTCGAAAAAAATTTCACCGGTTTCTTTATACGTGCAAAACTAAAGGTTTGGAAAGGAGATTACAAGATTATATATGAATCGTTGTTACCAAATTGTTCAAAAAGTTGAGATTTTCAGTGTCCCTTAAAATAAAATTTGGACACTCATTTAGGGATAGAGGTAGTAGTATATTTTGTGAAGTTAGATTGCCCAAAAGCCTTGAATCAAATGGTATATTTTGAGGTGGCCAACTATTCCCCTTTCAGTTAAAAAAATAAAAACCCTCAACCTCAACGTATAAGTAATATCCAAAAGGTACAATAGTGTAAATTTTTTTGGACAGAGAGACTATCTAGCTTACCAAACTTGCAGATAGTAAGTATATAGTATGCTTACCATTATCATTTAGAGTCAGCTCCAAAAGAATAGTAGTTACAATTAATCAATTAAATTTTATAGGGGGAAACTAATATTTTGGTCATTGAATTGTAGACCAATTTTCAATAGCAATAACTATTGCCACTACACTTTTTAATTATTCACTACAACATAATTACTTAAACAACATTAATTTAATTGTTTATCTAGACAAAATTGCCCATGAAAAACTTGCCAATTATTCCTTCTGTTCCAAAATGATCTTCACATTTGACTATTCAATTTTTTTAAGGATATGAACATTTGCTTCCATATCCATGTTATATTTGTGGACATTTAAGCCTAAATTGTAGTAATGGGAAGAACTTTTGGGACAACCAAAAATGACAAATGAGAAGATTATTTTGGGACGGAGGGAGTATAAAATAGAAGAAGTGCTTATATCACCATTTAAACTTATCTTCTCTCTCATTAATGAAAAATAAATGCACATTATTAGTATTATTTTTCTCCATTTTATTACTCCGTACTACTTAATCAATCATTCTCGCATGTTCAAATATGTTAAAATGCAATAAAAATAATTTACCTAATTATAATATTATTATTTTCTGAGATTGAATACATTCTTTTTGAAGTAAATAAATTAAAAATATACTAATAATGCATAACATTTTAGAATTAAATATTAAGAACCAAAATACTCATTTTGTAAATTTCCCCACAAATTTTTTTTTTTTTTAAAAAAATATAAGAGCTTGCAGCTACGCAGTGGCGTATCCAGGATTTACAGTGAGGGGGGTCAAAAATTATATAAAAAATATATATATAAAAAAATACACTAAAAAAATGACAATAAAAACACACACATATATAAAGCCTTTTTTTCATATGAATTCAAATTTTGATGTTAGAATATTAGGCTCTTGGGTAGCGGGAAATTGAAGAGGTTAGACTCTTGAACTTGAGGCTCTCCACTGCTTTGCGAATGTTTCAGTTTCTTGAAATAGTTTTCGAGCACTGGTAGAAAATGCGCAAAAAACATATTAACAATGTCACCGGCCATACACAAACAAATCAACAAGGGCACAAGCCATGAAACCACAACAACAAAGCCACTAAACCACAAGGCCACTGGCCATAAAACCACAACAACAAGGTCACTGGCCATAAACAACCACACGAGCAAAGACTATAAGGCCACTGGCCATAAAACCACAACAACAAGGCACTAAACCACAAGGCCACTGGCCATAACACCACAACAACAAGGTCACTGGCCATAAAACCACAACAATAAGGCCACTGGCCATACACAAACACGTAACAAGATTATAGTTCAGTTTCTAACCTCCGGGACGGGAGCCTCATTCGCTTTAGAGTCCGAAGTAGCCGACCCACGTGTTCAAAGGAGGACCCATTTTTCTGTAGAAAATAAGCTAGAGTTAAAATCCCAAATTCGTTTTGATATCCTCTGTTAACCAATTATCAAAACGACAAAACATTCCAGATTTTGCCGTAGAAGAAAAACCCAATTCACAAATTCGTTTCTTGATTTCATATAGCTAAAATTGTAATGGGTTTCGTAAATTCAGCATCCAAAGAATAAATAGCACAGACATCATTATATATACACGTTGCGTGTACAAAACATTCCAGAATCTACATTTTCACATTCAGAATTGAAAAACCCCAATTCACGAATTTGATGTTTTTGCCGTAGAAGAAAACGAAAAAAAAAAGAAGCCGATTGAAAGAAAGGGCGAACTAGATTTTTTGGGAAATTTAGGGATTTGAGATTAGGGACGGTTCGGACGAAAGAGTAAAAAGGGCGACAAAGGGGAGAAAGATTACCTGCAGCAACCGGAGTCTATGGCTGCAAGTTCGACCGATTTCTTCTTCTTCGGCGACGGCGTCTCTCTCAGTTCTTCGCAATCGCTCGTCGTCGACTCTAAACCCGCTTGCGGCAAACAAAAGTGATAAGTTTGGGTAAATTGTGTAAATGTCGAGTATTTATATGTAGGGATTTGAGGGGGGTCAGTTGAAATTTTCCAGGGGGGTTAAAATTAAAATTTGACCATTTTTAAAGGGTCAAAATAGGTATAAACGGATATAAACGGGAAAGTCAGGGGGGTCAATTAACCCCCCTTACATAAACGTGCGTGTTGGGTTAATGCCTTTGAATTTGGGACGCCGAGTAAAAGGATTAAACAACAGAGAGATTTTGTAATTCCGGGACAGAGCGCAGAAGGAAGGTTTCCAAGTCAGTTTTGGACTAGGTTTCCAAGTTCCTAAGAGATTTTGAGATAAACTTTCCTAGTATAAATAGAGGCTAGTAGTTTAGATTAAAATAACACCTCATATTGTCATAGACAAATTATTAGAGTGCTCAGAGCGAGGTCTGTAATTCTACAGTTGCACAGTTAGGAATTATTGTGATCAATAATTCGTGCAGCAGTAATAGTGTGATCTTGTAATCGTTTCTCCAGATTGATAATAATATTCTCTCCCCTCCCCGTGGACGTAGCCAAGTTGGTGAACCACGTATATCGATGTTCTTGTGATTGCTCGCTTTTCTTATCAAGTCTTGTTATTTCTCTAACAGGTGGCATCAGAGCTTGGTTGAAAAGGAGAATTAGCATCGACGGAAGAGATCCAAGATCGAAGAAAAACAAGGTAGCAGTTTCTGGTCCGTTTTTATCCAGCGCAGCAGTGAAGAAAAGGCGTAGCGCATTCGTTCACCGTTGGATCGTGCTGATTTTCGGTGAGGAGCTTCGGGACTCATATATCTTCGATCTGAACGGTGGAGATTGGATTTTGATGTCCGTAGAATCCAAAATTGTATCCGGACAGAAGCTGCTGGTGTTTTGTCTTCGATTGTATGCGTTTGGAGTTTCTTGTTGCGATTTCTCTTAGTGGAACCAGAGCTTTGGTTAGTGGTTAGAGATTCAGAGATTCCGCTGCAGAGAACAAGAAGATGGGTCAAGGATCAGATTTGATCGACAAGTTCAATGGGAAGAATAGGTTTTCTCTCTGGCAGATCAAGATGAAGGCTTTGTTGGTAGACAAAGATTTATGGGAACCGTTGGAGATTGCAATCAGGGATCGTAAGGATCCCAAGGGTAAGGCAGTCACCACAGAAGGTACATCAGAACAGTCAGAGAAGGACAAGATAGCAGCAGCGAAGGAGGTGGCGGCATTGAAGAAGTTAGATCAGAAGGCTCACGCCAAGATCATCAGACAGTTGGATGATGAGATCCTAATCAATGTTGCAGGAACAGACTCCGGAAGCGATCTTTGGTTAAAGGTGGAAGATATGTACATGACACGTTCATTGACCAACAAGTTATACCTGAAGAAGAAGCTATATGATTGTCGTATGACTGAAGGTACGCCCATAAATGATCATCTTGACAGATTTACTTCTGCATTACTTGAACTGCGTAATATAGGAGTAGTTGTTGATGACGAGGATGCAGCCTTGCAGCTTTTAGTATCTTTACCTATGTCTTATGAACATTATGTCGATTCGTGCATAAACCGTAAAGATGGGATCTCTCTAGAGGAAGTTAAAACTTCTCTAAAGACGAGGGAATTGCGCCGAAAGGCGAGTGAGAATGAGGCAGGTACCCAGTCATCAGGTTTGGTTGCAGGTAGTAGCAACAGCATGGGTTCTAGTGGGAGGAAGAACAATCAAGGTAATTCTTCACACAAGAAGGGTCCAAAACCTGGGGATATCTGTAATCTTTGCAAAGACAAGGGGCATTGGAAGTTCGACTGTCCCAGAAGGAAGCAAGGCAAGGCACCAGTCACAGCAGAGGCCATGACGGCCAGAGATTGCAGTTCAGATGAGGATTATGCTCTAGTAACATCAGAATCAGCATGCGCATCTAATGCGTGGATTCTTGATTCAGGAGCGTCTTACCATATCAGTCCTAGGAGAGAATGGTTTACCGGTTATAGGCAGATAGTTGGCGGTGATATAAGCATGGCCAACAGTACAGTCTGCAGGGTTGTCGGTATTGGTTCGATCAAGGTCAGGACTCATGATGGTAGGGTTTTCACTTTGAACGAGGTTCGACACGTTCCGCTTATGACGAAGAATCTGATTTCTCTTAGTCAGTTAGACAGCAAAGGGTTCAGTTTCAAAGGTAAAGGTGGAGCAGTTAGTGTCTGTAACGGTTCAGAAGTGATGCTGAAAGGCCTTAAGCGGGGCTCCTTTGGCTGCATCAGAAGAGGTGAACGAGGGAGATATGTCTAAGCTGTGGCACATCAGGCTCGGTCACATGAGCACTCGAGAGATGCATGAGTTGACTAGCAGAGATCTTCTTTATGGCCATAAGATCAAGGATCTTAAAGGCGTTCTGGATTACATCCACTCAGAGAGTTGGGGACCTTCATGTCAGGAATTTCTAAGGGGGCACAGATATTTCTTGTCTATGGTTGACGATTATTCGAGGAAGACTTGGGTGGTTATCATGGAGTTCAAGAATGAGACTCTAAGGAATTTCAAGGACTGGAAGACGGTAGTGGAGAACCAGCAGAAAAGAAGATCAGGAAGCTCCGGACAGATAATGGTTTGGAGTTCTACAGTGCTGAGTTCGATTCGTTTTGCAGACATGTGGAGATTTCTAGACATCTCACCAGCAGAGGCACGCCACAGCAGAATGGTGTATCAGAACGGATGAATCTGATATGGATTGTGGGAGCGTTGTGCATGCTCTCCAATGCAGAGTTGTCTAAACGTTTCTGGGCAGAAGCGCTTAATACAACATGTTACTTGATTAATCATGGACTTCATAAACCATAAACCATAAAAGACCAAGTTCCATAAACCATAAAAGACCAAAAATACATCCAATCTAAACTAGATTACAACCAAAAGCCGATGAAATTAGTACGAAAATGTAGAGATAATACATGTGTATACCGATCCATCAAATTCCCTCACGCTTAGACCATTACTCGTCCCAGAGTAATATTCCTAACCCCACATCTAAACCCCGGTCTATTAGCGTAGCATGGAGGAAAATGACCCCTAACTCCTCTACATCTCCCAAAAATCAAGACAAGGATAATGAAAATCAATCGGAGTGTGGAGGACTCCGCTCCTTATAACTCCCCAAAACAAACAAACAATCACTGACAAATAGCCCTAATTGATAGCACCCCAATAATAAGAAAGTAATACGCATATCCAATTAGGGCCCACTCAAAAAGCTAGGGGGATCTAAAACGTCCTACGTTTCCCCCACGCTTATCTTTCACTACATTCTCCCTCAAAAATAAATCAAAGCCATAATGAATAGCAATGACTTACCTCATGACAAGCTCCAACGCCCCCTTATGACTCCAACAAGAAATATGAGGATTTTTCTATCCTATTCGCCTCTAACCAAACCTCCTACACCAAACAGAAATCCTACCCAATTCTCCGAACTTCCCTTAGGACGCCACGCCAAGCAAAACAAAAACTAACTCAATTTCTCTCCTTTTGCCTAGGCGCCCTTTCGGGTTTTCACCTAGCCTCTCTTTTCTTTTTCTTTTTCTTTTTTTTTTTTTTTTTTTTTTTAACTAAAAACAGGTAACGGTGATATAACAGCAGCAACAACAAATAATAATACCCCACACCCCCACACTTAAAACCATGCAATGTCCACAATGCATAAACAATAAAGATTAGGTGGGGAAGGGATACCTCCAATCACTACTGAGGTGGCGGAAAGAAGTGGTCCCAAGCACCACTGGAACTGCTTCCCTGCCCTTGACCGCTCGAACTACTCCCAGGCCATTGCGGTGGCTGTGCCGCTTGTTGTCCTCCCCATGAAGACCCTTGCCACTGCATGTTAGGTGGTGGGACATATGGATCAAACAGTCGCGGTGGTGGCAACCTCTGAAGCACATCTCTGAAAAACTCCTGCTGGGCATTCTCCTGCCTCTGTAATCTATCCTCGATCCTGTCCTCCCAACAGCTCCTGTTAAACTCCCACAATTTCGTCCTCTGATCCATATCCTGGACCCGCCTATCCACTGCATGAATCTGTCCCGATAGATAATGCGTATATTCAATGTGGGACATCTCTCCAATCTCCTCCTCAAACGGATCACCCCCAGCACCTTGCTCCTCTTCATCACCAACTGGCTCATCATCCATCGGTTGTGGCCCTTGGGATGTGCTCGCACCCCCATGTGCACTGCCCCTCGTGAGGAATTTAGCATCAACCGCTGAACCCGGAAAAATATCCCTTGGGACTTGCAACAAATCCGCTCTTGCCTTCCCAATCAATCCAGTAATGCCAGCGGGAAATTAAAATTAGAGCTGCTCATGTTCTGGATTGTGTGATAAATTTCAGCCCGGATAATATGCCCCATATTTATTTTAGCTCCTGTCAACACACAGTGCATAAGCACCGCCCGTCTCCAATGAACTTCATTGAAATGTGTGGTGGGGAGAATCCTCTCGCAAATGAACCTGTGCAAGTATCTCAACCTGGGCTCTAAGTCTCGGGTGAACAATATTTGCCCACTCCTCTTGTTTGTCAAGTCAAGCACCCCAAACGTTGGGACCAGAACATCCAGCCTATGCCTATAATCCCCTTGGATTTGCCTCACCATTCTGACATACGCACAATCCTCGGGTTGAACCGCATTAGACATCCCATAATACGCATTAATGTCCGTGCCCAAATGGCCAATGTCAGTCCCTCACACATGGGACGTTGCATCATTCCCCTTCTCAGCGGCATTTGCATAAAATTCTTTAACATATTCCCCTACCCCATTCTCTGCCGGGTGAGCCGCAAGTCTATTCCACTTATACCGGGTAAACAACTCATTAAGTCCCAAATCCTTCTTTTTGAACTCCCTTTCAACATTAAAATGTTTATGGGACCAACGGTTATACCAAATTTCGGCCTTCTCACCCACAAAACGGGTTCGATCAAAGTTTGATTGGGGAGCTACTTCTCTAGGGGGAGCACGACCTCTAGCCATAACACAATACAAGACTACCCAATAGCCACAGAGAATTAAGCGAAAAAGGAATTCTTACGTGCTCGCCGGAGACTCGCCGGAAGTTCGCCGGAAAATTCGCCGGAGTAAGAGAAGATGACCGGAAGAAAGAACTTGCTCACACGATCACTTTTCCCTTCTAGAAACACCTTCAATTCTCGCTCCAAGTTACCCAATTTCACCCTTTTCCGTGTTCTTGACAACTTCAACAATTCTTCCAATTATTGAGATTTAATGGCGTTTTTGGGTTGAATTCTTTGAGATTAATGGAGGAGGGGGGATGGGTATGACAATTTTGGTGATTAAGGGAGAAGAAGGTGGTGATTTATTGGAGAATTTGTAGAGAGAAGGAGGGAGGACTCGGTTTTTGTAGACAGAGAAAGAGGGTGGAAGGTTAGGGTTCTTGAAGAATAAGGGAAGAGAGGTCCAAAATCTGACCAAAACCCCCGATCTGCCCGCCCAATTCGCTTCGTGGGCGACCGCCCATAGTCTTAGTGGCCGACCGCCCATTAAATCAGTTTGTACCTCTCCGCGTTCACTTCCTGGGCGACCGCCTAGGACAAGAGTGGGCGGACGCCCACTTTCCTGTAGCACCATTTTTTTTTTTGTTGCTATCCACCTCGCACTCCATTGCTGCACATCACCACAAACAAACATCACAAGCGTAATATCCATTATGAAAAATAAAAATAAAAATGACTCAAAGAAAAAAAAAAAAAATTGGAGGGTGACACTATTTACACTCCCCTATAAACCCACAAACTCGGAGAGATCCATGAAGGATGACACGGACTAAACTTTTGACCGCACTTTCGTTGCCTACGTTCTCCCTAGGACAATAAGGAGCTCAGGTCACCGTAGTTCGAGCCGACCCAGAAATAAAAGACACAAAAGCAAAATTTTAATTAATTTTTTTTTTTTTTTGAATTTATGAATACCACCACCCCCAAACTTAGAACATGCTATGTTCTCATTGCATCAAAAGTAAACATGCTCCCAAGCTAAGAATGAAGATAGACTGAATTAAAAGAAAGCAAATAAAATGATACCTGGTTGGGTTGCCTCCCAACAAGCGCCTTTGTTTTAAGTCTTTGGCTCGACATAATGCCACATGAATATTAAGTGGCTCCCTCCGGGTCTGTCAAATCAATTACATCAATTTCATTGATGTCTTCCAAAATAGACAGCCCCTCATAATAAGGCTTCACTCGGTGTCCATTCACTTTAAATGTTATCCCATCTTTCAAATCTTTAAGCTCTACAGCTCCATGGGGAAACACTCGAACCAATTCATAAGGACCCGTCCACCTTGAACGCAGTTTTCCGGGAAAAAGTTTGAGGCGAGAGTTAAAGAGAAGGACTTTCATACCCGGTTTGAGAAACTTGGGTTTAAGGTTTTTATCATGATATCTTTTTGTCCTCTCTTTGTATAACTTTGCACACTCATAACTATCCTGCCTCATTTCTGCAAGCTCATCCAAGTCAAGCAATCTTTTCTCCCCTGCTAGAGTCAAATCCATGTTTAGTTGCTTGGTTGCCCAATATGCTTTGTGCTCTAGTTCCACTGGCAAATGACACTCTTTTCCATACACAATCCGGTACGGGCTCATTCCAATGGGCGTTTTGTATGCAGTCCGATAAGCCCACAGTGCATCACACAATTTGTCAGCCCAGTCCTTACGATTTGGACGCACCGTTTTCTCAAGCACCACCTTGATTTGGCGATTACTCACCTCCACTTGGCCCGATGTTTGAGGGTGTACGCCGTAGCCAACTTGTGACCCACCTCATATCTTTTTAGCACTTGATTGAACATTCTGTTTGTGAAGTGCGTCCCTTGGTCACTGATAATGACGCGCGGCACTCCATACCTGCCAAAGATATTTTCACGCACAAACTTGCAAACAAAATTAGCATCATTAGTCCGGGTAGGAATTGCTTCCACCCATTTAGACACATAATCTACAGCAACAAGAATGTACAAGTAGCCTTGGGAAGGGGGAAAGGACCCATAAAATCAATACCCCACACATCAAAAATATCCACAATTAAATTATGTTGGAGGGGCATTTCATCTCTCTTTCCTATGTTGCCGGTCCTTTGGCATCTATCACACCTCACACAAAAATCATGAGCATCTTTAAATAAAGTGGGCCAATAAAGACCCGCTTGCAAAACTTTTCTAGCGGTCTTTTGCCCACTAAAGTGACCCCCACATTGGAGTTCGTGGCAAAATCTCAACACACTAGCTTGCTCATGCTCCGGAATGCATCTCCTAATTATCTTGTCCGGGCAAACTTTCCACAAATAAGGATCATCCCAAATGTAGTGCTTCACATCCGATCTAAACTTTCGTTTTTGATCGTAAGTGAAGTGGGGTGGCATAATATTAGAAACAATGAAATTCACATGATCCGCATACCAAGGCTCATAAACATGTAAAGCAAATAGTTGCTCATCCGGAAAATTTTCATTAACCGGAATTGCACCATCTATCACATTAGTAAAAGTAAAGTTCTCAAGCCTAGATAGGTGATCCGCCACCATATTTTCCGTCCCCTTTTTATCTCTTATTTCAATGTCAATCTCCTGCAGCAGGAGCATCCACCTAAGAAGTCTAGGTTTAGCATCCTTTTTATTCAGCAAATATTTAAGTGCAGCATGATCAGAGTAGATAATCACCTTTGACCCAAGCAAGTAAGAACGAAACTTTTCAAGAGCAAACACAACTGCTAAAAATTCTTTTTCAGTGGTGGTGTAATTCAGTTGTGCATCATTTAAAGTTCTACTTGCGTAATGAATCACATGAGGTAATTTATCCACTCTTTGCCCCAAAACAGCCCCAATCGCAAAATCTGATGCATCACACATGATCTCAAATGGTAGAGACCAATTGGGGCTGGATAGAATGGGGGCACACGTCAACTTCTCCTTCAACAGATTGAAGGCCTCTAAACACTCTTGGTCAAAGATGAACTCAGTGTCCTTAGCCAGCAGGTTACATAAAGGCTTACAAATTTTTGAAAAGTCTTTTATGAAACGCCTATAAAAACCTGCATGGCCTAGAAAACTTCGCACACCCTTAACCGACACAGGGGGAGGCAATTTTGAAATCATATCGATTTTAGCCTTGTCTACCTCAATCCCCTTATTTGACACCAAATGTCCTAACACAATGCCATGCCTCACGAGAAAATGACATTTTTCACAGCTAAGGGTTAAATTTGTCTCACAACAATGATTCAACACCATTGTCAAATTCTCTAGGCACCCATCAAAACTGTCACCAAATACCGAGAAGTCATCCATGAAGACTTCGACACATCGTTCGATCAAATCAGAGAAGATGGATGTCATACACCTTTGAAAGGTCGCAGGTGCATTACAAAGCCCAAAGGGCATCCTCCTAAATGCGAATGTGCCAAAAGGACAAGTAAAAGTGGTCTTGGCTTGGTCCTCTGGTGCAATGGGGATTTGGTTATACCCCGAAAAACCATCCAAGAAACAATAATACTCATGTCCAGCTAACATCTCAAGAATCTGATCAATAAAGGGCAAAGGGAAGTGATCTTTCTTTGTTGCAGCATTCAGTTTGCGCAAATCTATGCACATTCTCAGCCCAGTCACTTCCCTTTTTGGCACTTCTTCTCCTTTATCATTTGTGGTGACCGTGTAGCCCGATTTCTTTGGAACGACTTGAACCGGGCTCACCCACTTACTATCAGCAACGGCATAGATAATGCCTGCATCCAACAATTTTAGGACCTCTTTCCTAACCGCCTCCTCCATGTGAGGATTTAACCTCCTCTGTCTCTCTCTAGACGGCTTAGCCCCATCTATGAGATTAATTTTGTGCATGCACATGGAGGGGCTTATACCCTTAATATCTGCTAAGGTCCACCCTATGGCCTGCTTGTGCTCATGAAGCACTTTGATCAACTTGGCCTCTTGTTCAAGGGTCAAATCTGAGGCAATTATCACGGGCAAAGTCTCTCCCTCCCCAAGAAAAACATATTTTAAATTTGAGGGGAGGGCTTTCAGCTCAAGAGCTGGAGGGGTTACAACAGAAGGCACCGACTTCTCATTGAAGTGGCTTAGGGGGTGAAACGGGCCATCACTAGGATGGTGTTCGTCGGCCTTTTCCACAGCCATCAGTTGAACATCCGCATTATCCCTAAGTTTCTCACCGCCAGTTGATAACAAAGACTCTTACTCCTCACAGTCTCTCTCATGCCACAGAACTTCACTCACACAATCCTCAACAATATCCACATAGTTACAAGACTCATCATCTAAGGGACTTTGCATGACATCAAACACAGATATTTCTATTTTCTCATTAGCCACACACATAGATAGAGTCCCATCACCCACATTAATGATGGTGTTAGTAGTAGCCATAAATGGACGCCCAATTAGTATGGGAGAATCCTAACTATTCCCAACACCATTCACAGTCTCAAGCACAACAAAATCCACAGGGATAATCAAATTGGCTACCTGCACCAAAACATCCTCCACAATTCCCAATGGCCTCTTGATTGAACGGTCAGCCAATTGCAAGGTCATTGTGGTGGGTTTTAGCTCAGGTAAACCCAACTCAAGATACAAATGATGAGGTAACAAATTAATGCTAGCACCGAGATCTAACATTGCCTTCACCTTTTTAGAGTCCCCCATAGATATAGAAATGTTAAAACTTCCGGGGTCCTTCAATTTAGGTGGGAGGTTCTGTTGTACCACAGCACTAGCACTTTCTCCCATAATCAACTTCTCATCATTCCCATACTTGGGTTTCCTGGAGTTAAGTTCTTTGAAAAACTTTGCATAAGCTGGGATATTTTTAATGACATTTAACAAAGGAAGATTAATATTCACTTTTGAAAACATGTCATATAAATCAAACATTTGCTTATCCAGCTTACTTCTCATGAATCTACCAGGAAACGGTACAGGAGGTACATATGGCTTGGGGGTGGAAGAATCAGTAACAGGAATTTCCCCCATGCCATTAGTACTCTTACCAACAACATTCTCAACAACAGGTGGTTTGGCAGTTTCAGAAGGAGAGTTAGGACATACCTCATTGCTTACCTGTTTGCCATTTCTCATAGTCATAATGGCCTTGGCTTGCTCCCCTTGACTAGGGAAGGTTCCTGGTTTATGCCCGTGCTGACCCACAGCTAGTTGACCAATTTGGGTCTCCAGCTTTTTGTTGACCGCGTCCTGCTACTTCTCACGCTGTTCCATCATCATCTTCATTTGTTGCTGCTCTTACATCATGGACCTCATCATATCCTCCAGTGATTTCTTAGGCTGCTGTTCTGGATTCCCTTGTGGGGGATGAGGATATAGAGGTTTCTGATGCTGGTACTGAATTCCTGGGTTACCCCTCTAAGAAAAATTGGGGTGGTTTTTCCAATCTGGATTATAAGTATTAGAATACATACCATCTTGATTTTGCCTTGGGGGATACCCTTGCATCGCATTCACCTGTTCAGAATCAAACTGTGCAACAACTGGACAACCATTAGTAGCATGAGTGTTAGATCCACAATTAGCACAGAAATCAGATACCACATTAGCACTTGAGGGAGACATATTAGAATTCATTTTAGCCATGTTTTGGTTTAACAAAGACACCTTCCTAGTGAACTCATCCATACAACTCAACTCATGCACTCCCCTAGGTTTCCCTCTAGAGCCTTTTTCTTGCGAATTGGCCCCCAACATCTCAAATAATTCTTGGGTTTGGTCAACCATTTTGGCTCCTAGAAAGCCACCTGCTGCGTTGTCGACCATAGCTTGGTCTGCTGCAGTTAACCCACCATAAAATGTTTGATGTAAAAGGGCTTCAGGAAAAGCATGATGGGGGCACTGCACTTGCAACATTTTGAACCTATCTCAGGCCTCATGAAATGGCTCACCTACCTCTTGAGTAAATCCTATGATTTTCTGTCTAAAGGTGGCCAAAGTAGCGTGTGGGAAGAATTTCTTTAAGAATGCATCATGCAACCCATCCCAAGTAGTGATACTCCTAGCAGGAAGCAACATAAGCCAAGTTTTAGCTGCCCCTTGAAGAGAGAAGGGAAAATATTTAAGCCTTAATTGTTCATCAGTAACCCCCTCTTTTACAGGGAATCCTGATATAATCATCATGTACTCTCTCAAGAAGTTCAAAGAGTCTTCAGCGGGAAGACCCTGAAACTTGGGCAACTGACTGAAGTAATGCCCCTTCGCCTCATACGATTTAGCGGCCTCAGTCAGGACAATACATGACACCGATGTGTCAACCTTAGGCCTAGCATATTCTTTCATTAAGGGATCAGCCATTACAACTTCAATTTCTTCTCCCCCGGTGGAAGAAGTTTCAGATTCACTTAAAACTACCTCTGTCTCGGTGACAGAAGCTTCAGACTCAGACTCAAAAGAAATAGGGGGAATGCCGCTGTCAAGTCTATCGATATTATCGTCCAAAGGAACCAACTCGGGGTTCAATGAACGCCTACCAAACATACACCGACTAAATTAACTTGTAAATCAAAACAAGTCCCCGGCAGCGGCGCCAAAAACTTGATGGATAAAATTCCAAGTAATAAATACCTAGCAAGCGCACTAGTTACCGTAGTAGTAACGCGCGAAAGCGAGGGTCGATCCCACAGAGACTTGTTGGACAAACGAGTAAATTTAATTAGTGTAAACGAACCAAGGGGGTTTTTGATTGATTTTGATTAAACTAAATTAACTACTAAACAATGAAAATAAATTACTAAATTAAAGATCACTAAGCAAACAAAGATTTAATTCAAGATTACGAAAATTCACAGATTGGGGTTCACAACTATCTCCTCTCTATGCTATTTTATTAAAAAGATTATTAAACTTGTTCAAGAAATCGTTCACTTATTTAAGAGTTGAGACGGTCTGGTCACCGGATTGCAACCCTATTATTATCTTTATGTGAAATATTCCACTAGGTCAACAACCACTACAAGAAAATCACGTATTAGCGACGGAAAAATCCGTCGGTAAAAGGGAAAATTCCGTCGCTAAACGAATTTACCGACGGATTACTGACAGACCAAATCCGTCGCTAAAAACCTCGTCGGTAAATTATAACGACGGATTTATTGGGCCGTCGTTATGTTAACGACGGAATTTTCCATCGGCAAGCTGAGAAATGCCGTCACTAATATAGGTAAAATGCCGACCAAATGATTAAATTAGCGACAGAATTAACGACAGGTTTTCCGTCGCTATATTATGATTTTTTTTAATTTTTTTAATTTTTTTAAAAAATTTAATTTATGACCTGTTTAAACACATCCGTCGCTAAATTTGCACATAATTTAAAAAAAAAACATATATATATTTAAAAATATATATTAAATATATTTTTAAATATACATATATGATCAATATTTTTATCAAAAATAAATTATGATGTCAGTTCATTAATATCTCTTATTTTTAAATTAGTCCTTAATATTTTAGACATTCTCAAATCAGTCCTTGATATTTCAGAAATATTAACTAGTTGCAGTTTAGTCCCCTCAACTTCTCTATTACTCAATTTAATCCTTACATATGTTTTCTTTTCAACTTTGATCCCTCAACTTCAAAAAATTCAGTTTAAGTTCATTATTTCCTCTCCATTCCATCCACCATATCTTGAAAACCCCACCAAACACCACTGCTGCCCAAATCTGAAATAAAAACATAAAAATACATTAAAAATTAAATCTAAAAAAAAAAACAATAATTTACAAATCTGAATTTTCGTCAGATTTTTTTGATGACCATATCTCCCTTGCCTTTGATTATTTTTCCAATCGCTCCGGTGAGAAGTTGCGCCTAGGTATTGCGAACATACCCAGAAGTTTGAAGTCGATCCAACGGTTAACGAATCGGGAATTTGATTTTTTCTGGGACGAATTGAAAAGTGAAAAAACTAAAATTAAAGGATGACGTCTTTGGATTAAACGCCGGTGGAAGTGGTAGCTGGTGGAGGAGAGGGAAGGAAGTGGTGAAGAGGTAGCTGGTGGAGGAGAGGGGAGGAAGTGGTGAATTTTTGGTGTGAAGAGGGAGGTGGGTTCAAGAAAAATGGAGAGAAAGAAAGAAAGAAAGAAAGAAACGAGGGAGGGAGGCGGATGGAAGAGGAGGGTATTTGATGGGCTAGAATTAGGGTTTTGTTAGGATAAATGTGGACCATTGAATATGTAAGATTAATGGTTCAGATCCATTTAGGAATCAATCCATGTGAATGTTTGTAAGCCAATCAAATGAGAGTGTGTTAAGATGAATTTGGTCCATTGGATATGTAAGATTAATGGTTTAGATTAATTTATGAATCAATCCATGTGAATATTTGTAAGCCTATTAAATGAAAGTGTGTTGTGTTTTTCAATTTTTTTATTATTTTTTTGAACAAATAAGTATTTGAACTTTAGTTAGTAATGAAGTTTTTTATAAAAAAATAATTTAAAACTTATTTGAGAAAATAAGTTTTTTATAAAAAAAATGGATAAAGAAAACTATTTGGGATATTGATTACTAGTTAATTTTAAAAAAAAAATACTAAAAAGAAAGTTAAGAGTTTTTTAAGAAATGAAAGTATATAAAAGAAAATAGGGACAGACAATAGCATATGATTTTTTTAATTTTAATTTTTTGGATAAAGAAAACTAGTTGAGATGTTGGTTAGTAGTGAAGTTTTTCTAAAAAAAAAAAAAAAAAGTTGCATAAAAAATGTTAAGAATTTTTAAAGAAATGAAGGTATATAAAAGAAAAAATAGGTACGGACAATAGCCATATACTCCATCCGTCCCACATAAACATACCCATACCATATACTCCCTCCGTCCCACATATACCCATACCATACCTTGTACCTATATATATACACACCATATACCTAAAACTTATACACTTATACCCATATCGTAGTATAGTACTCCCTCCCACATTAATTAACACTAGTGGTCAACAGGACATAACTTTGACTAATAATTTAAAATAAATAATGATCCTAATAACATATTGTTGTTTGTGATGATTCTTAATACATCATATATCCATATAACATATTGTTGTTTGTGATGATTCTTAATTAATTTTTAGAAAAAGTAATTGAAAATGGAGTAATAGTTAACTGAAATTTGGATGAGTGTAATGAAAGTATGAATACTAGAGAGAGAAAAAGAAAAAGAAAAAGAGTAGAGCGAAATAAGGTAGAAATAAAATGGGAAGATGGAGGTGATATTTATAGTTAGTAAAATAGTAAATATATATATATATATATATATATTCGGTCTCAGTTAGATTTCTAACGGAAATAAACGGCTACTTTGAAAAACCGGCATTTCGAACCAGCGGTTTACGGTTTTCAATTCTCCAAATAATATATGAATTCTAATAACTTTATACTTTACAAAATTAATATTTGTTGTCCGCTTGTCAAAAATGTATATTTATTTTAAAAATTCAAACTATAACCAATTAATATAACTAATTAACATTTTTAATGCGCCCCATATTTTTATCATATTCGGTCTTACTTCATTTACTTTTGAGGTAGACTTAACAATTATAGGTATTAATAAATATGCATAAAATTAAATTATGACCAATTAATATAATTAATTATGACCAATTAATATAATTAATTAACATTTTAAGTGCGCCCCATATTTTTATCATATTTGGCCTTACTTCATTTACGTTTGAGTTAGGCTTAACAATTAGAGCTATTAATAATCATGCATTAAATTGTGTTTATTTATTTTTTTTTTTTAAATAAAAATCCGTCGCTAATCCATCGTTATTCCGTCGCTAGATTATAAAGATTTTTTTATTATTTGTATAGCGATGGAAAACATCCGTCGTTAAGAAATAAATGAATAATTTTACAAATCCGTCGCTATTCCGTCGCTTAATATAAAAGAAAAAATATCAATTTTTATTTATTTATATAGCGACGGAAAACATCCGTCGTTAAGAAATAAATGAATAATTTTACAAATCCGTCGTTATTCCGTCGCTAAATATAAAAGAAAAAATATCAAATTATTTTTTATTTATATAGCGACGGAAATTAGCCGTCGCTAAATTTCCCAAAATAAATTTTTATATCCGTCGTTAATCCGTCGGCAGGTTGTCGGAAAAAATGCGCGCACTTTTTTGGCGCCTTTATTACGACGGATTAATGTCGGA
Source organism: Campanula takesimana (assembly GCA_026119855.1). Classification (NCBI taxonomy): domain Eukaryota; kingdom Viridiplantae; phylum Streptophyta; class Magnoliopsida; order Asterales; family Campanulaceae; genus Campanula; species Campanula takesimana. Next base: position 530,162 of record JAOWBW010000652.1, on the reverse strand, counting down.
AAACAGTCTGTCGCTAAATCCGTCGCTAAAACGGTCGGTAATGTGGTCGTTGACAGCTTATTGCGTATTTGTCGCTATTCCGTCGCTATTCCATCATTTTTAGCGACGGAATAGCATTCGTCGCTAATTCCGTCGGTATTTGACAGTTTTCTTGTAGTGAACACACAAAAACAATTTATTAAGCTCTTAAGAACACTTGATCTTAAATTCTTTTGATTTCCGCGAAGCCCTCAATTAAATCTAATCACAAGAATATGATTCAATATATAAATTATTCACGCTAGTGCAATAATCTAAACCAAGAGGATTTAAAGACCAAAAATATCAAGTCATATTAATGAAATCTTTAAATTAATTAAGTTCTATTCTTATGAACAAGAACAAGATTAATATTTAATTAAGCCCAATTTAGCATAGAGATTTGATAGTTATTACTCCCAATCCATGAACAATAAAATTAGCTACTCATCGACATAGCAATAACCACAAGAATATAATTAAAAATCATAAACCTGGATAAACGCTTGATGATGAATAAATCCCAAAATCTTGTTTACACCTTGAAACTTGAATAAAACCTAAAACAAAGCCTCCAAAAAAACTAAAGGCTGCGGTCTAATATTTATACATAGAGAAAACTAGGGCCAAAAATAGGGAAAATAGGGTTAAAACCCGCTTTGGAGAGGAATCCCGAAAATCAGTGCGGAGGAGTGGGCGACCACCCAGAAGGGTTATGGGCGACCGCCCGGGTCAGAGTGGGCGACCGCCCACTCTCCTGGAATGGAATTTCTTTATTCTTTTTTTCTTCCTTTCTTCACATCTTCGACTCGCTTGACCACGGTTGACCTTTGACTTTGACTCGAGCAATATTCAGTCTTCGACAAATTACAACCCACAGACTTTGCAACCACTCAAAATACACTACAAAGTGTCTTAAAACATTACAAATCCAACAAAGTTCCATAAACCATAAAAGACCAAAAATACATCCAATCTAAACTAGATTACAACCAAAAGCCGATGAAATTAGTACGAAAATGTAGAGATAATACATGTGTATACCGATCCATCATGTTGCAAAGGGTTTCACACAGAGAGAGGGGTGGACTACAATGGGATCTTCTCAACAGTGGTCAGACACACTTTGATCAGAGTGTTGCTAGCAATAGAAGGAGAGATATACATGACAGAGTCGGAAGGATTCCAAGTTCCTGGTAAGGAAGATCAAGTTTGTAGATTGAAGCAATCGCCTAGGCAGTGGTACAAAGGATTTGACAGCTATTTGATAGCAGCAGTCAAGAAGTCAGAGATTCAGAAGTCGAAAGGCTTATTGGTCGCAGAGATGAAGGGTTTGGGTAACGCGAAGAAAATTCTGGGTATGGAGATCTATAGAGACAGAACGAAACGGAAACTGTTCTTATCCCAGAAAATATACATCAAGAAAGTTTCAGAAAGGTTTGGTGGGTCGACAGCTAAGGCTATAGATAGTCCGGGTGCAGTGAATGCACAGACAGTCGCGTTTGGGCCCAAATCAGCTTAGGAGAAAGAGTATATGGCACCAGTATCATTTGCTAGTGAAGTTGGTAGTTTGATGTATACTACAGTGCTCACTAGCGACGTCAGACTCGTCTGTGGAGATGGGACAGAATGTGCAGTCAAGGGTTTCTCATATTTGGGTGATGTTGACTCAAGAAGATATAAGACCGGATATGTGTTCACGCTTGGTGGGTCAGTTGTCAGTTGGAAGGCTAGATTGCAGACGACAGTGACGTTGTCTACAACAGAGGCAGAATACGTGGCATTGACAGAGTCCGCTAAGGAAGGAATATGGTTGAAGGGATTGATCAGCAATCTTGGGGTTCATCATGAGAGGACCAAGCACATTGATGTAAGATATCATTTCCTAAGGGATGAGAAACGGGTAAAGGTGAAGGTAGGGATGGCGAACAACCCTGCAGACATGTTCACAAAACTCGTGACGGGAAGCAAGTTCCAACATTGTTTGGACTTGCAGATTGTTCGTAGCTATTAGATAGCAGAAGAGGCAAGGGGGAGAAAAGGTTTGTTGTCATGGAGATTCAAAGTCAAGGTGGAGATTGTTGGGTTAATGCCTTTGAATTTGGGACGCCGAGTTAAAGGATTAAACAACAGAGAGATTTCGTAATTCCGGGACAGAGCGCAGAAGGAAGGTTTCCAAGTCAGTTTTGGACTAGGTTTCCAAGTTCCTAAGAGATTTTGAGATACACTTTACTTGTATAAATAGAGGCCAGTAGTTTAGATTAAAATCACACCTCAGATTGTCATAGGCAAGTTATTAGAGTGCTCAGAGCGAGGTCTGTAATTCTACAGTTGCACAGTTAGGAATTATTGTGATCAATAATTCGTGCAGCAGTAATAGTGTGATCTTGTAATCGTTTCTCCAGATTGATAATAATATTCTCTCCCCTCCCCGTGGACGTAGCCAAGTTGGTGAACCACGTATATCGGTGTTCTTGTGATTGCTCGCTTTTCTTATCAAGTCTTGTTATTGCTCTAACAGTGCGTCCGCCCCTGCAGCTACGTTATATTGCATATGATTCTGGAAAAAAATTTGTATTAGTTTTTCAATGTTCAAAATATGATATTTTCACTTTTCACAAGAAGGTATTGAATTTTTATTATGTTTTCTCCTTTTGTTTTAACTATACATTCATTTCTGTATTTGTGAAACTATAATGATGTAGCTTTTAAAAGTGTTTTGTACGTATGTGCTATTTTCCATTTTCAAATATACATCTCAAAATGCTTATGAACTTAAAATTATTTGAATATCTTACTCACATGTAGCATTTAGTTCTTAACATTTTCTTTTACAATGTCATTATTATGTACTGTTTTTATTTATTTGTAAATTCTTTTATTTAAAAAAAATGTAATCAGGCATTTTATTTTTTTATTTAATTTAACATTTTTTGGATGCTAGAATTATTGGTTAATTAATATAAAATCATAAACACTAACAATATGCTTTTCTTTTTCAGTAATGAGAGAAAATAAGTTTAAAAGGTGATTTGGAGTAATTCTTTTTATTTTATAGTTGGCAAGTTTGTATGGGCAATTTTGTCCAAATGATAATTAGTTGTATTTATTGTATTAATGATGTAGTGGATAATCAAAAAGTGTAGTGTCAATATATATTCCCTTTTTAATATTCCCACTATTATTTTTTTAATTGTCCTCATTGCACATTTTCATTTTTTTTTTATCATTGTCAGCATTCCGTTCAATAAATTATTTAAAGTTTAACTAAAGTTAGTCATATGACCTCATGTAACTAACTTTGGTTAAGTTTTTGACGAATTTGTTAACTAATGTTTATGTTATGTGTGGGGGGGGGGGGGTGGGGAGGGGGGAAAGTAATATTATGGTCACGTGACATCATCTATCCCTCTAAATAATCAAATCAAAGTCGTAGCCATCATCCCCCCAGTCCTCTCTCGCCGTGTCTCTCTTTCTCCTTTTCGGCCGCGTCTTTCTCTTGCAGGTCTTTCCTCTCGGCACCTACTCGGTCTTTTTTTTTTTTTTTTTACTTCTTGTTTTCTTTTATACTTTCTTTTCTTTTTTGTTTTTCATTTATTTTCAAGTAAGTTAACAAAATATAACAAAAGTTATTAATGTGACAAACTTTCATTATTTTTTAAACGACTTCGTTATATTTTTTCAATGAAATTTTGGATGGAGTTATGACATTAAGAAAATAAAAAAGTTTAGTGAGAACAATAAAGACATTAGAAATTGGCCCTTAATTCAGTAATCAAAATATTAATTTCACCAATTTATAATTAAGACTATGAAAACTTCTTCACCTAATGAAACAAGATTTTCTTGACATGATGTGCTTTTGGACCGTTTTATACGTTCACATTCAACCTAAAGTACATGTCTAGAGCAAGTTATTAGTTTTAAAGAAGTTTATAATGGAAGAGATTTGGTGGTGATTGTTAGTAGAATCACAATTCAGGCACATACCGCGATTTAACTGGTGGTAGCAATGAGGGATCGGAACTACTATCTTCCAGATTAGTCTGGCGCAAGCGAGGAACCTGACATCAAAAAGAAAATGATAGCTGTAAATTTATTCGATTTCAAAAAATGATCTCATTGAGATTTGATTTTAACCGATCATTAAATTATAAAGATTAAATGTGACAATCGTAAACAACCACTATAATACCGGACCTGATCGCTCAAGCCTACAGTAGTACAGTCATCTCATGATAAGGGGCCAAGTACTCCTTGGTAGTGAACCTTCAACCTATTTTTCTTCCATTAAAAATAGAAAGTAATTTGAATCCTAACAACCCAATGTTAAGAGCTTTATAAAATTTAATAAATAAACAATATAATAGAAAATTAATTGAACAAAAACAAAAGTTAGACAGATTAAAGGTATAACGTGGGAGTTGTATTATCCTATATATAAACTCAATTATCCAAGTTAATTCAAATTCAAAATTTCAAATCAAAATCCAAGATTTACATATTTTGACTGGACTATTTGTAAAAATATGACAGAAGTTGAGAAATCTGGATTTAGATACAGTGCGAAGATATGGTTATATTTCTCCATCATTTTTCTACTAATTTTGTTCTTGATTTTCTTTGCTTTGACATTTAGAATTTTCCCCAAAAATCCCTCTTGTTCGGTAAACAAATTTCAAATTAATTCTACACAACCCAATTCCACAATTTTCTTTGATTTGAAGCTCCTTAACCATGAGAGTTTCCATGGTGTTTATTATGATCCTGTCAATCTCACCATTTCTTACCGTCCGGGAAGCTCCGGCAACAAGACGATGGCGGCTGCGGCGGCGTGTGATTTTCCGGGGGGGGTTTATCAGGGGTACGGGAAGACTGTTCACCGGAGTCGGGTGGTGGAGACACTTGATGGGGCGGCGGGATTGAGTAATGGGAGTAGTGGGAGGATGGTTTTTAGGGTGAAATTGGAGACGATGATTAGGTTTAAGAGTGTTTGGGGATGAAAAAGAGACGGCGGTTCCGGGTGGCGGCGGAGTTTGAGGTTGACGGTGTTACTGGTAATAAAGTCAGCAAGAGGAGGATTAAGCTTGTAAGGACAAATGCTGCTGTGGTGGCGCCGCCTTGCATCCGCCGCCTCATTGTGGTGGTTGTTCTTTCTATCTTATTGGTGCTTTAGGTGGAAAAAATATTTAGGCTCTCTTTGAATTTGCAATTTTCTCTGTTTTTTTTTTTTTTTTTTTTGTTTTTTTTTTGTTTTTGGAAGTTATGTTGTTGCTGTAGTGTGTGTTTTTTTTTTTTTTTTTTTTTTAATGATATTGAAAAAGTAATATATTTAAAAATACATTTGAATGTTCTACGGCAGTTTTAATCGCAAACAATGTGATAGCCACTAAGGACACACAGAAAAAGGGTAATACATTTTCTTCGGATATGAGATATAATTCCAAATTTTAATAGTGAACTTGTGGAGTTGTGTGTATGGCTTATGCAAGTGAGACAAACTCACAGTGTTGTCCCAAGTGTTAGGCAACACTAATGACAACACCTGACGACAATCAAACATACAAAATATATTTTCAAAAGAGTTTTGCAGCGGATAATTAACACACAAGAGAGATTATATTTTTCTCAACTTATATAAATATAAGTTGAGGGTGCCCGAAGGCGAAGACCTTTAAAAATGATTTTGCTTCAAAGTATATGGCCGAAAAGTTCCCTAATGAATACTCTATCCATCACAGCTCACTTGACACTTATTTCCATTTTGGCCCATCCCAGCTCACTTCACACTTCCCAAAATAGCTTACTTTTTATAATATTATATTCACTCTACCTCACCACTCACTCTCTCTTTTCATTCTACACTACTCATTTTATTCAACCAACACTACTATTTACCTCACTCATTCTCTCTCTTCATTTTCTACCACACATTTTCCTTATTTTATTCGTTTTCCTTAGTTATTGTGCCCGCCTCTTGGGTGTCAAGTGAAGTGGGACGAAGGGAGTATACATATCAAAGCTCTATCGAACGACTACTCTAGAATACAATCTGAAATAACATTACACTATATCACACTCAGAAATACTCAAGAGTAAAAGATTAAAAACTCAAGCTCGCTAGTGTTGTACAGTGTGTTGTGGATAATCAGACAACACTTCAGACTCTATTCTTTCTTGTGAGGATCTTTGAATGTTTGAATATAGTAACGTTTTTGTAAGATCCTAGCACTTATATAAGCTGGGAAAAACGTGGAGGATCAAAGGTATTTTTTGAAATACAAAAAGACTAGTAAATTTTGTAAAAAAAAAATAGGATCAAAGCTATTTTTTTTTTAAAAAAGTTAATCATTTTGGGATTTTTTTTTCTTCTAAAAGTGGTCATTATTTTGGGACAGAAGAAGTATAAATTTCATCCAAAATCACTATAATGTAATTTATTATATACTCCCTCCATCTCATACAATGACAGTCTTGTTTGACTTTTCAACAATTTTAAAGTTTTATTGCAAGTTTCAAAACTTTAATGATTTTAAAGATTAAATTTTAGAAATAAGACTAATTTTACGGAATATGCAAAAAGAAAATATGACTATCATTTTGAGATAGAAGGAATATTTTGTAAAATAATAAAAAAAAAGAGAATGACACCATTTTTATTTTATTTTTTTGTTCAGTTGGAGACCAAACTTACTTTTCTGGGTTAATTGCAAATTGATAACCTGAGTTTATCTCACTTTTGCAATCCCCGGCCTAAAAGTTCAATTTTGCGAATCAATCACCTTAGTTTGTTAATTTGTTTCAATGTGGTGAATAAATTAACTTTTCGTTAATTTTTTGACGGACTTAAACACATGTGCCTTGCACATGACCTTTTAAAAGGGCAATCTTGTCGATTCCTAGAGGCTGTGCAATGCATGCGTTTAGCTAAGGGGGGTTGCAACTTTTTGAAAATAAAAGAAAGAATAAAAAAATTACATATGTCATACACTTATTTGTGAATAAATTAAATGTGCACAACATTTTATGCACACATCAATATTAACTTTAAATATAAAGTTGAGAAAATGTTTTTAAAGTTGACAAAATAAAATATATTTGTAAATACTATATACTCACGCTTCAAGATGGTAACAGAACAAAACAATTAATATGTAAAAAATAATAATAAATGAAATTTCAAAATTTGGAAACACATTTATACCCCCTTATGCTTTGCGTTTGCAAACTTCACAATGTAATGCACAACCTCAAAAAATTGATAGAACTGCCCTTTAAAAGGCCATGTGCAAGGCACATGTGTTTAGGTCCGTAAAAAATTAACGAAAAGTTAGTTTATTCACCATATTGCAGCAAATTGACAAATTCAGGTGACTGATTTGCAAAATTGAACTTTTAGGTTGGAGATTGCAAAAGTGAGACAAACTCAGGTTATCAATTTGCAATTAGCCCTTTTTTTTTAAAGTTATTTCCAAAACTAAGTGTGGGCCATCACTCACACCCGTCTCTTAATGAAACCCCAATGTTAAAGGCAATCCAATCAACTAAAAGGGTAAGTCTTGTTTTTTTTTTTTAAAAAAAAATGTTCTTCAAATGCTTGCAAATAACAAAAACAAATGGAATTTCTGTAATTTTAGGAGAAATTAGCGGAGACCTACTCTATATATTACTCCCTCCGTTCCAGAGTATATGTCCACCTTCCCATTTGCACGGAGATTAAGAAATGTAAGAAGTGATGTAAGTGTAAAATTAAAGTGGGAGAGAGAATGAGTGGGAGGGAATAATAAGTTGATTAGTGTTGTGAGTATAAAAGTAAGTATGAGAGAGAATGAGTGAGAGGAATAGTAAAGATTACTCCCTCCGTCCTAAAATGATCTTCTCATTTGACTATTTAAACTTTTTAAGGATATAAACACTTGCTTCATTAGTCAGGTTTGGTTCATGCACTTCTAAGCCTAAATTGTAGAAATGGGAAGAACTTTTTGGGACAATGAAAAATGGCAAATAGGAAGATCATTTTGGGACAGAGGGAGTATTTGCTATTTTAGGAAGTGAACATATACTCTGGGACAGACTAAAAAAGAAAGGTGGACATATACTCTGGGATGGAGGGAGTATCATATTTGTACATCAGATGGATTTGGTATTGAGGTGGTCTCTTGTGAGAACACCTAGATCCGTCTCATAGAAGAGATGGGTCGACCTATGACCCGTGTACAACATTCTCCGCGAAGCGTAGGATCCCAACTCATGCTCCACTCAAAATCTGCCACGTGGCAGCAACCCATTGGCCCTTTTTTTTAGTTTTTATATTTTTTTGACTGTTTTTTTCGTTTGCCAAAAGTAATACTTAGTACAACTAAATATAACAATTGTGTTACTTATAAAGTAGCCGTAACACCTGTTTTACAAAAAAAAAAAAATCTCATTTTACTCGTCTTTCTAGTGTAATACTAACTATAAATATGTGTAACACTAACAATAACTAAATGTAATTATCGTTATACTGAAATGTAATAGTTTTTCTTTCAAAATATTTTTTATTTTTGAGTATTTTGATTTTATTTTTTAAAAGAAAGTAACATTTGGAAAATAACAACTTATATACATGAATGTAATTATTTGTACAAGTAAATGTAATACTTTAGTAGATGAAATTGTAACATACGGAGTATTTCTATAGATAATGTAATACTTTTACATGTATCATGATAAATTGAACCCATTGTAACTTATTATTTGAAAACATATAGATATACTATTATACAAGTAAACATAACTGTTTTACAATGTTATTATACAAGTAAAATGTAACATTCATTTATAAAAATTGTTACTTTCTTATTTTTACTAACACAAGTGTTTTTAGTTCTTAAGTGTAAATAGTTGAATTATTACTTTTCTATACATATGTGTTACAATTATGTATAAACACTGTTACATATAAGTAACACGTTCGTTACATTTTAGTTGTAATAAATATTACTTTTGGCAAACGAAGAAAACATAAAAAAACACTGTTACTTTTCTGTATATATGTATTATTTTTATGTATACAAACTGTTACATATAAGTAACACGTTTGTTACATTTAGTTATAGTAACTACTCCCTCCGTCCCGTTTCAAGGTTCACCATTTTGGGCTAGCACGCAAATTAAGAAAGCAATATTTATATTTAAAAGTAATGTGAGTGGGATATGTTAATGAAAGATTAAGGGAAGTGACATCTCAGTTTAGAAAAGTAATTTTCCCCCACTATTCATTAACTGGGTTTACAACCACAAGATCTTTTTACAAATTACACAAGATTTTCTTACAAACACACTGTAAATCACTGGGATCTCAATCCCAGTGAAAATTTTAAATACAAATTCCCTCCAAATTTTTTGAGGGAACAACTAATAGCTACTAATTCTTTACAAATCATAATACAAAAAGCACTCCTTCTATAAAAACCACCACAACCTTCCTAATACCAGAGTTCACAAAAAAACCAAAAACACCATGGCTATGGCAGCACCTACACCCACACAAACACACTGTAATTTGCAGGCCAAACCAAATCTTACCCAGGAACAAATGTAACTTCTGTGTGCTTCGACTTTTCGCTCAAAGCTCACCGGAGCTTGACCATTTCGGACTCGAATGGCATCAATTTCTTTACACATAGACCAACTCGGCTCGTTAAAGACAGATACTGGAAGGGTAGCTCGAGTTGGACTCAGCAAATCCCCAAATATATTACGAGATTCTTCAAAGACCAACCCAGCCTCCGATTCGCCAGCAAAAGAGGACTTGGGACTCGAGTTCGACGAATCGCCGGCGACAAACGAAGCATCGGAAGTCACCATGGTCGATTCATCTTGAAATTGGTTGGAAAATTGAATATCCATGAAGAAAGGCGATCGATTTGGAGAGGAAACCCTCAATTTTAAGCGGATTTCTTAGTCGCCAAAGAAATCGAGAGATAGAGAGAGAAAGAGAGGTTAGGGTTTCTTCGTGAAGAACTGAATGAATGGCGTATAAAAAGTGAGGGGGAGGTAGGGTTTGCGTTTTGGGTAATGTTTATTATTTGGGTTGGGTTGGGTTTGGGTTGGGTTGATTAGATTTGGGTTGGGTTTAATTAGTTTTGGGTTAGGTATGTTTAATTAAGGGATGTGTAATTAGTGAGATAAATAAGTGGGCCAACCCAAATAAAATAAGAATAAAAGATGTCTATTTTAGGAAATGTGAAGCAATTAACGGGACATCCATTTGGGTAATTAGTGAAACTTGAAATGGGACAGAGGGAGTATTACTTTTGACAAACTGAAAAAAAAAATACCAAAAAAAAATAATATATATAAAAAAAAAAGTTGTCTATGGTCATGGATAAAAAATAATCTGTCTCTACTATGAGACGGGTCATGATGTTCTCATACAAGTTTTTGTCTTTGATATTTGTACATCAGATAGATTTGGTATCGATGAAGTTCCTTGAGGAGATAATGTTATGGGCCATTCGCTGGAGTATAAAGCATAGTTATAAATACCGTCCCGGCAAGTGTACCGGTTTTGTCATTGGGACGGGACGTACCGGTACCGGAATGTACCGCGTACCGTACCGGGTTTACCGCACTTTTTAATTTTTTTTTTCATATATTTATTTACTTTATATGATTCTGATAAAATAGTCTCATCTATCTTCAAAAATATCTTTTATTCTAAATAAACTTATAATTTTAATGTGATTTTTTAATATAAATTAATAAAAATAATAGCTTTAAATTTGTACACTTATCGGAATGATAATAGTATAACATAACTGATTCATAACACATCACCTTTTCCTTGATTTTTGAGTCCACCAATTTTTTGACTCTTAAAATGAGACGGAGGGAGTATTATAATTGCATATTTTAAACCTAAAAATAAAGCTCTTGGCCTTTCGAAAAAAAATAAAAAATAAATAAAGCTCTTGGAGTGCAATACTTCCACGGGCAAATTGCAATTTAGTTACCTGAGTTTTACACGATGTTTCAATTGGTTCCTGAATCTGTTTTTCAGCAAATTGGTTACTCCAGTTTGTCATTTAGTTGCAATGTGGTATAAAAATGGATGGATTGTTAGTTTTTAAATGAAAATGGATGGAAAATCTAACAAGTTTCTTTTATAATTGCAAAGTGCACCCTCCAACTCAACTTATTCACATTTTTACCCCATAATAAAAAATTTGTAACATCTAAAGACATTAATTAATAAAACTAAAAATTCTAATTGTTTGTTTTAGAAAAACTTGAGCCAAAAAAAAAACAAAAAAACAAAATGGTTTCATTTTAATGTAATAAATAAAATGAAAATGACTGAAACACTCATCTTTGGACATATGCATGCAAATTATGTTAGTTTTTAAACATTCGTTAGGAGTTAGGGGGTGAAGTGGGAAAATTTAAATTGTAGGGTTAACCATTGCAATTTTGAAAGAAGCTCGTTAGGTTTTTCATCCACTTTTGTTAGTTTTTAAACGATCCATCCATTTTTATACCACATTGCAACTAAATGACAAACTGGAGTAACCAATTTGCTGAAAAACGGATTCAGGAACCAATTAAAACATTGTGTAAAACTCAGGTAACTAAATTGCAATTTGCCCTACTTCCACAGTCATCAAAGGGCAACATCACACGAATTCCAAGTTCCAACACTTTGAGAAATAGGTTTTGAAAATTGGGCAAATTGCAATTTAGTTACCTGAGTTTTACACGATGTTTCAATTGGTTCATGAATCCGTTTTTCGACAAATTGGTTACTTGAGTTTGTCATTTAGTTGCAATGTGGTATAAAAATGGATGGATTATTAGTTTTTTAATGGAAATGGATGGAAAATCTAACAAGTTTCTTTTATAATTGCAAAGTGCACCCTCCAACTCAACTTATTCACATTTTTACCCCATAATAAAAATTTTGCAACATCTAAAGACATTAATTAATAAACCTACAAATTCTAATTGTTTGTTTTAGAAAAACTTGAGAAAAAAATAAAATAAAATAAAATAAAAAATCTTCTCGCTCTCACTTAAAAAACATTGGGCATTTTCGTAAGTATATATTATGCATTGCTCGGAAGCAATAAATTGACAAAAATTGTGCCGGCAAGGCACAATTTCTTGTGCAAAAATGTTTCTCCAGCCATCAATTTTTTGATTAGAAACGCCAAAGAGATCATGAAGGCAAGCACTACCAGACCTACTTGTGTCTCTGAGAGACCCACTAGTGTCTTGTAAACAAATGGGTAGATCGGGCTAACTATTAGTTTTGTCTTGAATTCGATGAATTCGACCATGGATTTAGCCATAGATTCAGCAAACGGGAGAAATCACCGGCCTCCATCTGTACGCAATCAGATTTAAAGTCAATGACGATGGGAGGAACGAGATGTATGTGAGGTAGCATATTGACGGCGAATTGGGCGAAAGTGGCTTGAGATTCACTACAAGAAAAGCTACTTTTGGGGATGGCTTATTGTGATTGCAAAAAAGACAATCACGTTAGATAGGGATAACGAGATGGGCTTTGGGACTGCACTCAGTGCCATGACTTTAAAGTAACACGATGACAAAGCAATCACGTACGCCATCGCCTATTTTTTTTTCATCCGATCGCCAAAACTATATCCACGCGGGAAGGTGGAATTTTTACGCGGTGTTTTTTTTAATAAAAGGCGATGGGTTAGCAATCACGTATTGTAAAAATATTAAATTAAGTAATATAAAATTCGGGGTATTTTTTTTTATCGTCAAGAGCGATTGTCTCACAATCACATTATACTGGGTTAGATGAAAAAAAAAAAAAGAAAAAAGAAATTAAAATTTTGGGTTTAGGTAAAATCAAAACCTTTCATTCCCCATTCACAGATTCACTCGCTTCCCCTCTCTCTTCGTCTCGTCTGTCTTCCTCCGAGCTCTCAAGGCGATTTTCCTCCATAGCTTTTCAAATCTGAAGGTGACTCTCTCTCTCTCTCCCTCTCTCTCTCTCTCTCTCTCTCTCTCTCTCTCTCTCTCTCTCTCTTTCTCTCTCAAATGGCTACCCTTTCACTTGCTTGCTTCGATTATCTTGATTACTAGGGTTAGAGTGCGGAGAGGCAGAATGTCCATCGTTAATTAATTATTTCCCTGTTTGTCTTGATTACTAGGGTTGCGATTATCTTGCCGGTGGTTCCCACACCCACATCGAAGGTGAATCTCTCTCTCTCTCTCTCTCTCTCTCTCTCTCTCTCTCTCTCTCTCTGATTGTGCCCTAAAACAATTGGTTCTTCTTCTTCTTACCCCCTGTTTTCCAGACCCTATTATCTTTCACTTGAGATTTGAAATTAGGGGTTTGTTTGGGCACAACATTTTCCTTATCCAAATCAACCGAGGTGTATTTAGTATTGGGTTGAGTATTCTCTTTGTTATCAAAGACTTGAGCTTGGAGGGTCTGTCTCATTAGGGCGCCTAGTGAGGGTGAGGCAGAGTCAGGGCAGCCATTGTTGCCTTCGCTAGAGCTTCGATTGTACTTGAGCTCAGTGAGGGGGTTGTGGTAGAGGGAATTGTAGGAATCCTGGTGTGGAATCAAGGGTTTCTTGAAATTTGACATTTTAGGACAAATTCAAGAAATGGAAATCTGGAAACAAGGTTCAATTTTAGGTGAGAAGAAATGGAAAGATCAGAGAGGGTTTTGGGTAAAATAATTGGTTCTTCTTCTTCTTACCCAAACAGACCCCTAATTTTAAAAGGTTAATACACCCATTTATACTTTGATTTCTTACAAAAAATCACACACACAAAGTTTATTACTATTGTTAAAACCACCAAATTAGAGTCCAGTTTGTTAATACTCTAATTTTTTTTTAGCTTTGTTTTTATATTAATTAATTGTACCTCCGTAAGTTTATATTTGGGACTAAGGGCTTGGTATTATTGTTCTTACTGCTATTGTTGTACTCTCTTTTTTAGAACTCTCTGTTTTCATTGCACAATCTGCTGTAACGGTACCAACATTGTTTTTAGCTATTTGTTATATTTGTGTATTATTCACTCCGAGTCAGTTTCATTTTTAAACATGTGCAATGTCTATTTTCAGATTTTGTGGTTTACCTTTTGTCTTTCTGTGCATTCTTTTGTATGTATACGCATGAATCAATTTTAGTGTTCATTGAATTTTTATAGTTAGGCTTAAGACTGTGAGTACTTTCTGTTTCAGGAATCATGTCTCATCGAGATTGGATGTATGTGAATTTGATTGATAAGTCTAACCGTGCAATATTCACTAAGGGGGTTGAAGAATTCCTTGACTTCGCATTTTCCCACCCCGAGTGTGTAGAGTATGGCATGATTAGATGTCCATCAAAGAAATGTGATTTTAGTTGCTGCAAAACACGTGAATCTGTGCGTATGTGTTTACTTTTATACGGTTTTGTTCCTAACTATAAAACGTGGTGTAGACACGGAGAATCAGATATTGAGATGGGGACTAATAATGAAGATGGGGAAACTTATGAAAGTTGGGTAAATGAAATGTTAACAGAAGCCGCGGGTCCAACTTATGAGCCATCTGATGAGAATCCTAATGCCCAATCAAAAATGTTCTATGACTTGTTTATGTCTGCAAATGAACCTTTATGGAAAGGTTGCAAGTCTGACACCACATTGAGTGCTGTAAGTCAGGTTTTACACTTTAAATCTGAGTATGGCATACCAATTAAAGGTGTCGACCAAATACTAAGCTTTATAAAACGTTTGCTACCACTTGATAACAAGCTTCCTGATTCTTATTATCAGTGTAAGGCAATGATGAAGGGTCTCGGTCTTCCATCTGAGAAGATACATGCATGTGAAAATGATTGTGTTCTATTTTGGAAAAATAATAAAGACCTAGAAACATGTCCGGTATGTGCTGAGTCTAGGTACAAATTGTTTGATGTTTCCATAAAGGAAAAACGTAAGCCTATTCCGAGAAAAGTCTTGCGTTATTTTCCTATTATTCCTAGGCTTCAAAGACTTTACTTGTCATCAAAGACCGCTGAACATATGAGGTGGCATGGGACAAAGAGGATGGATGTTCAGGGTGAGCTTCGGCATCCAGCTGATGGTGAGGCTTGGAAGGATTTTGATAAGATGTATCCTTCTTTTGCTGCAGATGCTCGTAACATTAGACTTGGTTTGGCAACTGATGGGTTTAATCCATTTGGGAACTCAAGTAAGCCTCACTCAACTTGGCCTGTGTTTATTGTTCCATATAATCTCCCACCATGGATGTGTATGAAGAACGAGTACATATTTATGCCTTTGGTCATTCCAGGTCCCAAAGGCCCTGGTAGGGAACTTGATGTGTATTTAGAGCCATTGATTGACGAGTTAAAGTCATTGTGGAATTTTGGAGTTGACACTTATGACATTTCACTCAAACAAAACTTCAATATGAGGGCTGCTCTATTGTGGACAATTAGTGACTTCCCCTCATATGGCATGTTATCAGGGTGGAGTACACACGGAAAGAATTCTTGCCCTTGTTGTTTAGATACTAGTATAGCTTTTAACCTTACAGAAGGTAGAAAGCCGTGCTACTTTGGGTGCCATCGCCGATGGTTGAGTCCTAATCATAGATGGCGGTCAGATAAATATAAGTTCAACAACAAGACAGAACGGAAGATGGCTCCCCAAAGACAAAGTGGAGATGAAATTTTGGCTTATGTGAGTAAATTTGATTCGATCGTATTGGGAAAAGGGGATAATAGTGATGAAAAACCTCTTGGGTTTGGGATTGAGCATAATTGGACTAAAAAAAGTATTTTCTTTGAGTTGCCATATTGGAGCAAACTTTTGATTCGACATAACTTAGATGTGATGCATATTGAGAAGAATGTTTTTGACAATGTTTTTAATACGGTAATGAATGTGAGAGGGAGAACTAAAGACAACTTGAAATCCCGTAAAGATTTGAAAATTCTTGGTATAAGAGCTGAATTGCATCCAATAGAAAGGCCAAATAGAACTCTGATACTACCAAAAGCCAAGTACACTTTGACAAATGAACAGACGAATCAAGTGTATGAGTGGCTACAATTGCTAAAAGTTCCTGATGGGTATGCTGGAAACATTTCTAGGTGCGTAAACCCTAAAGAGTGCAAGATGTCTGGGCTTAAGACTCATGATTGCCATGTTTTAATGGAGAGATTCCTCCCAATACCCTTACGTGAATTCTTGCCGAAGGAAGTTTGGGAACCTTTGAATGCACTGAGCCAATTTTTCAAGTATATATGCTCAAAGGTATATAAGGAAGAAGAGTTGGAGAAACTTGAATTAAGTATAGTTGAAACTTTATGCAAGCTTGAGATGATTTTTCCTCCCTCTTTCTTCGATTCAATGGAGCACCTACCAATTCACTTGGCATATGAAGCCAAATTAGGGGGGCCAGTGCAGTACCGTTGGATGTATCCATTCGAGAGGTACTATTTTTTAGTAGTTATCCTCCTTTAACTCCTTGTAATCATTATTTTCAAAAATTAAAAACTAACTTGAAATTATTTTATTTTAAATTGTGTATTCTTTTCATAAAAAGGTGCATGCAATACCTTAAAAAGAAGGTCCGTAATAAAGCTTGCCCAGAAGGCTCCATTGCTGAAGCATACTGGACTGAGGAAATTGTCAATTTTTGTTCACATTATTTTGGCTCTAATATAATGACAAAGTTTAATAGATCCGATCGAAATGATGATGGGGGTCATCAAGAATTTGATGGGGGAGTTCCTGTGTTTGCTCGTAATGGTCGTGCCTTTGGCAAGGCAATGTATCGTTGGTTGTCGTGTGAGGAACTTAATGCTGTAGCGTTGTACGTGTTGCTCAACTGTGATTATGAGAAGGCTTATGATAAAATAAAGTAAGTATAATATAAATTGTAATACAATTCAGAATTATAACTCATTAATCCACTATGAATTTTTACATATTAATTGTTTTCTATCCTACTTCCAGTGAGCATCTACCCATTCTTTGTGCAAATCTGTGTTTTTCTTTTCTAGTTTGATGTACGTGTGCATTAACTTAGTTTTTCTTTTCTTTTCAGAGGTATTTTAGGTTTAAATCACCTGAAGAGGAGACAAAGGGCCGAGTTATTTGGGAGCGTATGTGTTCAAAAATGTATCCAAAGTTCATGTACCGATGGAAGGATCAAGCTCTGAAAAAGCATAAAACAATAGCTATTGCTAGAAATCATCATCCTAAATGGACAACACCAGAGGTATGGCAACAATTATGGACATATTGGACGAGTGATAAGTTTGTGAAAGCTAGTGAGTTACGCATACAGAATAGGGCCTCCAAAGCAGGAATACCTCATGCATCAGGGAATATTACGTTCGAGGAACGGGATATGAAATTGGTATGTTTATGTTAATTTTAATGTTGACTAATATATTTTGTAGGTTATTGTTATTTATTATTATTTTTCCCACTTACAACGTTTCGTTTTATGCAATATGTAGTTCAAGTCTTTGGGTCGTCGTCCAACTCAGTGGGAATCTTTTAATGCGACTCGCATGTCTAAACGAGGAGGTAGTGCTGAGAAGAAATTTATAACCGAAGATGCAGAGAAATTTTCGGTTAGTTTCTGAGTTTTACATAACTTGATTCTGTGTATTGGTAGCACTAAGATGTTATACTGGAAATGGTTCGTTTCTGCTAAAAAATGTAGCCGTGATAGGTTTCATGTACTTACTTTTTGGAAGAAAAAGTAAGTACATGAAAAATGGTGTTACATGTATTTGTGCTAGATTATCGCAACTTTTAATGAATCCCAATTGTTATATTTTTCAATATTTACCTTCTGATTTTTGTTTTGATTTTGTCAAGCATATACTTTAGTCTGACCAATTCTCTTGCCCGATTTTCCTGAGTATACATTGCATAAACACAACAGAATGGCATTCCATTATTTTATTTTATTTTTCTTCTTTTCATGGAGAATTTCAGATGGAATTCTTAGGTTAGGCTCAGTTTTTTCTGCAATTTTTTTTTTTTTTTTTTGCTTGAATTATGTATGAAAATTTGTCATTTTGTACTACTACATTCATATTCTTGATACTTTCCAACAATATTCAAGAAAGAAAAAAGAAACCAGTAGGAAATTTACATATCTGAGGACCCTTTTGTTGCAGGAGTCATTGGTCACAAGATCACCAAAAAATCCCCCCCCTGGTGTTGAGAATGGTGGTTTTAATTTTCGCTTTTGTTTGCGGTATATATATTTTCTCAATTTGCTTAAGACAAGCCAACATTAATACCAGAATGAAATTCCTAAACATTCAAGAGATTGACCAGCCTTGCCAAGCTTACATAATTGACCAACACGAAATTCCCCTAGTCCATTTTCCGAAACCCAAAACCTTTAGCAGGTGACTTGTACATTCTTGTCTTTGGCACCTTTTCTTACTTCCTCCGTCCCAAAATGAATGACCTTTTCTGGTTTAAAGGAAACTCTGAAAAGGTTGGCTTTTAAGAGTAAAAATTTATAACTATTCTTTTGGGGTGATGTTGTGCCTGCTACTCTTTACTAGTTGCTACCTATTTTTACTACTCTTGGACTGTTTTTTTTTTTTTTTTTTTTTCTTCATAAAGTAAATGAATTTGGCTAATTGTAATTCTTGTTGCAGGAAACTTATGCAAACAAATTGCGTGAGGCAAATGGACTAGAACCAACAGCACCTGTGAAAGGGGTCGATGATCCTGGGTTAAAGATATATGAAGAGCTTGTCGGGGGTGTGAGAAAAGGCAGACTACCTGGAAGGCCTGGGGAAAGGTGGAGTAAAAGGTCCGGTCAGGTTTCTTCATCAGATTTCACAGCACAAGTTGCAATGCATCAGTCATCTCAAGAGGTGAAAAAGTTAAAGGAAGAGATGGCAAAGATCAACTCTAAAAATGATAAGGTCAATTCTGAAAATGCAAAGGTCATCTCTAACTGTAATGGTTACATCCAATGCTTGTACCAATACATAGAAGCTATTGCGGAGAAGAACGGAGACCCCCCTCCTCCCCGTCCTCCTGTTTTTAGAGCAGCTTTTGATACTGCATCTAACACTCACAATAATACCTCTCTGACAAATCAAACTGATGAAGGTCAAGTGGGTGATAAAGAGATGGGCTTTAGTGATGGAGAAGCGCATGAAGGTCAATTGGGTGATGAAGAGATGGGCTATAGTGATGCAGAGGCGAATGATGCTGAGATGCTCTACTAAAGGTAGTAAAATTTGGATAGGATGGTGCTTTTAGCCTTCTTTTTTTTTTAGCAGTTTGTGATGTTGCTTTTAACTTTTCTTTTTCCTTACTGGATGAACCTATAACAAGTAGTACTTTTTAGACAATGTGCCTATGATGCTTTTTGTTGACATATGTGTTGATGTGCATATGTTTTTGGACAAGTATGATGGGGATGCAAGTTTTTGGACAAGTTAATGCTTATTAATGATATTTATGCTGAAAATTGTTTATGGAAGTCCACATTTGGTACAAATATTATGCATCAATAATTGAAGGCCGTAAAATAGGTAAATTTGAAAAGAAAAAAAAAAAAAAAAAACATTTTCTGCGATGGTAAAAACAATCACAGAAAACTTGGTGGATTAATCCTTTTTATAGCTAAGGTGATTGCATTTGCCGTCTCCTTTGCTAATCTACTGTGATTTCACATGCCATCCCCTTTCCTACACTAACTGCCATTGCGCTTCCCGTCTCCTTTTCAAATTTACTGCGATTGCAAATGGGAATTAATAATTAAATAAATAAAATAAAATAAAACTTTTATGCGATGGCAAAGCAATCCCGAAAAGCTATGACTTAAGGGGACTGCTTTTCCAATCACCTAATCTTTCCGCGACAAGGGTATGCACGACTGCCGCAGCGATGGTTTTCCCAATCGCGTTATCTATAGGCGATGGCTTTTAGCGTTTAGGGGACGGCTTTTGGCAGTCACAAAAAGCTACTTTTCTTGTAGTGATTCGCTAAATTCGACATCGCCGAAGAAGAGTTTGGGGATCAAGGGTGAATATCTTTGTTGTTAGCGATGAACAATTTAGCGAGGAGTGAGAATTCAGATTCGAGTTCTTTGAGGTGGAGTTCAGATTTGTCGTGGAGTTTTTGGGCGCCAAAGAAAATGACGATGGAGAAAGAACTTGGAGATTTGGGGGAGGATGTCGTTGAAATTGATTAGACAGTTGGGGATTGGGATTCTATGTTTAGGAGTTCATCGACATCGGATAATGAGTTGGATGGAGCAGAGAGAAAACGGTGGTCGCGAGAAGGGGGAGAAGGAACGTGGGTGGTGTTGGGTTTCGGAGTAACATGCACAGCGGAATATAGCATTTAAAATTTCAAGAAACCCAAAGCCATAGATCCGTTCATATGATTAAATCAAATACAACATAATGAATAGAGGAAAAACTAACCCTTGATAACTATCAAAGTTTTCTTTGGTCTTGGTGGAGAAACTTGAAGCTTTATCACGGACAAAATCACGAACTTTGTAGATGATAAAATTCACCCTCTAGCGGTGTCCACACTTCGAACGAATATCAAGAGGCTCATTGATCTTGGTTGCTAGACCAATAATTATGAAACACACTTTCACAATTTAATAGAGAACTATATGGAATTATTTTGTGAATTATTTTGTTCCTCAATCAAGGATGTCTTAGAACAAAATAAAATCTCTCTCAAACTCTT
Source organism: Campanula takesimana (assembly GCA_026119855.1). Taxonomy (NCBI): domain Eukaryota; kingdom Viridiplantae; phylum Streptophyta; class Magnoliopsida; order Asterales; family Campanulaceae; genus Campanula; species Campanula takesimana. The sequence goes on along the minus strand of JAOWBW010000652.1, from coordinate 509,411 downwards.
TGGAGGCACACAAAACACTAGTAAGTATGGTCTGGCCGAATTGGGGTTTTTATACACAATTAAGACATATTCCAAATAGGTAACTTGTGCCAAAAACCTTTCCTAATCGAATTAGGAATTTTTCTGCCGCCAGACCAAGCGCCCGCCCAGTCCAACCCAGGCGCCCGCTTATTTGACCAGAAGGTCCAGATCCTTTTAGAATTCATTCAGGCGCCCGCCTGGTCCAACCCAAGCGTCCGCTTGGTTGACCAGGAAGCCCAGAATTTTCCAGAAATTCCTTTGAGGTCCTTTGACCCTAAATTCCAATATGGTCCTCTTAATTAAGATTCGTTCTATTGTGTGTGACCCTCTAGGATTATACTAAGTTGGCAATGGGCTCAAACATGAAACCATAAGATATGATTAGGTTCTAGCAAACCGTCATACCTACCGAAATAGTATAACTAGATACAAGTTCGCATTCCTTTAGAATATTTCACAATCCCTTTGTCCACGATGTCATTGAACACAAGTCATGGTCAATCAGTCAACTTGTCTTGTTCAATACTTTCTCGATTCCGAATATGTTGATAATTCAAATGCTATTGATCCAATCAATCCATTTGAGTCCGGCCGAACATTTCATCAACATCATTCCTTCGAGGGGCCCAAGCTTGACATCTCTCTGTGGAGGGACAAATCCATTTAGCTTATTATTCTTCCCAACGGGAATCCGATTATGCCAATCATACCCTTTATAACTACCGTGTTAAGATAGCGTTTGAATATGTCAAACATAATGTTCATCAAGTGGAAGACTATAATAACTTCATGTCTAAGGATTCAAATGACGTAACTATTTTGAGATATATGTTCGACATAGACCATGACATAAATCTCATACAGCGGGTCATGTCCAGTACCTTGTTCCAAACTGTTGGTGTTGGTGCCCTAGGCACGTTTGTTAAACATTGTATAAGTTATCATTTTATTCATAACAATAAAGAGATAATAAGATTATTATTATGGCTCGTGTTTGCTTATAATAATCTCCGTCCCTAGAGCTTCTTAAGCACTAGTATAAAGGCTAAATGATCATGGGATGATCATGTTAGATTTATGGGTACTTGTTTGGAACAAGGTACTAGACATGACCCGCGGTATGAGATTTATGTCATGGTCGATGTCATATATAAATCTCATATTAGTTATGTTATTTGAATCCTTAGACATGAAGTTATTATAGTCTTCCACTTGATGAACATTATGTTTGACATATTCAAACGCTGCCTTAACACGGTAGTTATAAAGGGTATGATTGGCATGATTGGATTCACGTAGGGAAGAATAATAAGCCAAATGGATTTGTCCCTCTTCGGAAAGATGTCAAGCTTGGTCCCCTCGAAGGAATGATGTTGGTGAAATGTTTGGCCAAACTTAAATGGATTGATTGGATCAATGTCATTTGGATTATCAACATATTCGGGATCGAGAAAAGTATTGAACAATACAAGTTGACTTGTTGACCATGACTTGTGTTCAATGACATCGTGGACAAAGGGATTATGACATGTTCTAAAAGGAATGCGAACTTGTATCTAGTTACACTATTTGGGTAGGTATGACGGTTTGCTAGAACCTAATCATATCTTATGGGTTAATGTTTGAACCCATTGCCAACTTAGTGTAATCCTAGAGGGTCACACACAAATAGAAGGAATTGTAAAGGACTAAATGGGAATTATGGAAAAATATCAGTGTTTGGGTCTGGCACGGTCGTGCGCCTTAAAATGGCACGGTCGTGCCATAAATCCAAACCAAGGCAAACCTGTCGACATGATTGGCAAGACCGTGCCAAATTACCAAGCACGACCGTGCCGAAAATGGGCGGCTGGGGAATTCGCGCGGACTGGATGGCACGACCGTGCCAGATTGTAGGGCACGACCGTGCCAGTCAAGTCGGTCAGAATTCCTTGTTGCCTAATTTGGTGACGGGATTTAGGTTTCTTAAGTCCTTAAGGGTTAAGGATTAGGACCTATTTAAGGATCCTTTCAGCAGCCATTAGATATGTTGTTGTGAGTGCCTCCATAAGGTTTTGAGAGGTTATTTTCTTGTTCTAAGATCCCAAAAGTGAAGAACAAGAATATTCATAATTCCATATAGTTCTTACAATTGTGAAAGCGTGTTTCATAATTTGGTCTAGCAACCAAGATCAAGTGTTCTTGATATTCGTTCGTGGTGTGGATACCGCTAGAGGGTGAAACTTATCATCTTCATAGTTCGTGATTCTTGCTTTGTTCGTGATCAAGATTTCAAGCCTCCATCGAATTCAAGGTTGCAAAATCAAAGGCATCAAGGGTTAGTATTCCAGTATTCATTATGTTGTATTTGACTTAATCATATGAATGGATCTATGGGCTTTGGGTTTCATAAATTTTAAATGCTTAATTCCGCTGCGCATGTTACTACGAAACCCAACAGTGGTATCAGAGCCCCGTTCATGTTGATTATTTCAATACATAATCATGTTGTGTGTATATAAATTGTTTATGTGCCTAGCATGATTTGAATATTGGGATTATGATGTTTATGTGGTCTATGCGTTTATGTGGTTTATTGTTTTATAAACTTTAATCGCATTGTTCAATCGCAATTAAAATTATGGTGGATTTAAAATTGTTTGGATTATCAATTTTTGATTGGATCAAAGTTTTGATATTCTAGGGATTCAAGAATAAATCGTTTATTCAAGGTTTTGATAATCATGGTGATTGGATCACCAAGAACACAAAATCCTAATTGAATCGGGAAAAACAATTTTGAGATAAAATTTTGGAACTTTAAAAAATTTGGATTTTTCGCAAGGGGTCCGACCGGACCCAAGCCTTGACCCGGCCGGACCTAGGGTTTGGCGCGGGGGTAGGGTTTGGGTTTTGGGTATGGATCTTGGGTTTAAATCTCCTATTTGTTTTAGTCTTGTGATTCTAAGATTAGTTCAAGGTTTGGATGGCTAATCTACGTTCATCGAGATTGTGTTTCCCAAACTTGATCGCAATCAAGGTTTCAAAGATAAAATGAAATTAGAATTATGAAGAGTTCATAATTTCTAAAATTGAGAAACAAAGTTCTTGATTCAATGATTGGAGATCCATGTGGAATTGTGAATGCAATTGGCCTACGTTCATCGAGACCATCTATTGCTTAGTTTCGGCCACATGAACTACTTTCTTGGTTTCTTGAATTAGTGCGGGATTGTGGTTGCCAATGGCTTAGTTCGGCCGCACTTCTTGTTGTCTTGATTTGGAGATGATGACCAAAGTTCAAATAATCTCATCCTCATAATAATAGAGAAACTAATGACACATAAAAATTATGCTTAAATTAATGGAGATTAATTTAGTGGCTAAACTTGATGCGTAACATGTTTATCTTGTGTGCTCATAAATGTGTTGTATGCTATATGGTGATGAACCTTCAAGAAAGTTTTAAGTCCTTTTGCCACGCCATGATTAAAACACTTGTTAGTGCATGGGTGATTTTAATGTGGGTTCGCCCTAGCGAGGTGCATTAACTTTATCTATGTATGAGCAAGATGGATGATGTGGGCACGCCCTAGGGAGGCACATCAACCATGCGTTTAAAATGGTTAGACTTAATTGGGCGTCAAAACAGTTTTGGGCCTTAGGCAAAGATGAGATTAAACATGCTTTTGAAATTGGATCACTAAGAATCATATTGGATATGATTGACAAGAAATTTTCTACCTAATTAATTTGATTTTGGGCGGTGCGCCATAGCGTACTTGAAATTAAATTAAAGTTGGATCTTAGCCCAATTTAAAAGAATCTCAGAAAAAGGATCTAAGAGTCATATTGGATATGATTGACAGGGTTGTCTACCTAATTAATTTGGTTTTGTGTAATCCGCCATAGCGGACTTAAAATCAAATTAAAGTTGGATCTTAGCCCATTTAAATTATATTATACATTGGATGTATAAGAAGGTTATATAATTTAGTGGGAGTATTTTTGGAAAATACATTATTTATCTCTTTAATGAGATTGGTACTTGTAAAATTTTGGAAATTTTGCATAAGTTGTAGATGACAACTAAAATCGTTTCGATTAATCCTTGTTAAGGATAAAGCTTCAAAAGAATGGTACAAACTTCATGGATTGGATCCTGAGCCTAAGAATGGTTCTAAGGCAAGAAGATGGGTTGTACATTCTTGATGGGCCTATTCCTAAAGAACCCAAAGCCGGAATAGACAATCACAAGAATCATGAGTATGATTCTAGGAATGTGAGTTGTCTTATGCTCGCGATTATGTGCTCAAAACTCCAACAAAGTTTGGACTTGTAGAAGCCTATCAGATAGGCGTGGAGTTGAGTTACATGTTTCAAAGAGAAATCTAGGCAAGAGAGGTATAAAACCATTATTGCATTCACTTCTTGCAAAAGGAGTAAAGGGCAATAAGTGGAACCTCACATGCTTAAGATAAAGGCTACGTAGAGCATCTTGAGAAACTTGTTTGTCCAATTGGATTGGAGCAAGCCACGGATCTCATTCTTGATTCATTGTCCAAAAGTTATAATCACTTTGTGATGAACTATAACATGCTTGGAATGAATAAGAATCTCTCTGAGTTGCATAATATGCTGAAAAAACTGTGGAGATGAAGATGGTGGAGAATGGATTCTCCAATGCTCATGGTTCATGATGGAAAAGGAGGCCAAATGCCAAAGGAAAGGCAAGACAGATTTGTCAAACCTAAAGGAAATAAGTATGGTTATAATAATAACTCTAAATTGATGCAATTTGGTAATGAGGCAATTGGATTGACCATTTAGAATTGTAGTCAAAATTCTAGATGATCAATAAAAGGAATGGTAGTGGGACTACCACTTGAGAATCTTATGTTATAAATTAATCTTTCAAACTTTAATTATTGGGTATTGGATACCGGATATGGATCCCACATTTGTATAAATGTGCAATAATTAGTAAACTGAAAGACTACTCATAGTAAAGGTTGATCTATGAGTGGTAATGATGCAAGAGTTGCAACATTATTCATAGAACACTTGTAAAGTGGCTTTACTAATGAAGTAGGAAATATTGTTTTGTTATAAGATAATGAAGGATATTAATTTCTTATTTGGAATAAGAAAAGTGCTTTATTTATTATGATTTACTTCATTATGTTATCATATAAATAAATCTTATATCCTAAATCTTGAAGAACAAAGTAATAAAGACTATAACATAAATAATTAAAATTCTTTATGCATTATTGTTTTGATCAAATAAATGAGAAATGCATATCTAAAATTCCATGGGACGGAGTTTTAAGTCATATGATTTGGAATCACATGATTTATGCAAATCTTATTTACTTGGATCAAGACATCTTTTACTATGATTGGTAAAAAGGCTAATGTCTTAATTGACCTAATACATTTCGATGTGTGTGGTGCATTAAGAAGAAACGCTAAAAGAGAATTTTGGTTATACTTGGTAAAACTATTCAAAAATTATGATTGGATCATGATGATGAATAATTAAACCAAGAATTTGACAGTCATCATTAAAGTTGTGAAATGGTTTCACAAATTAACTTCACTAAGAATATCATTCTAAATGATATGTCTGCGTGGAAGTATAAGAACCTTATTGGATACGGTTCGTTGGATGACAAAGTCAAAGTGATCTTCCATTATTCATTTTGGGGTTATGTATTTAAAATCGCTATGATTATACTAATCTGAATTCCATCAAGAGAGGTTAAATGGTGAAAGAAAACTTGGTTTGTCTTTCATAAAGATTTAAGATGGTGAGACCCTTTTTGAAAGGAGTTGTCTGGGACACACTCACATTTAAATCTAATAAATATACTTTCATGGGATATCCTAAGGAAACTTGAGGATAATAATTTTACTCATAAGAAACAAATGGTTTGTTGACTATGATGATACTTTTTTAGATAAGTGGTTTATCTCATAAAGAATCAGTGGGAGTAAAATGTATCTCGAATGGTTCGAGACCTAGAAAATATATTTTAACCTAAGATGGAAGTTGAACAAGTTTTCACAAGGAGTCGTGAAAAGTCTGTTCAAGATATACAAATACTTGCAATACATGATAGGATACAATCTATTAGTAGAAATATTGGATATTTCGAAATAGAAAGTATTGAGGTAAAGTTCATTCAGAATGAAGTATTTACCACCTATCAAAGATGCAATATCAACTCCACATTTAAATTAATGGCTTGGAGTCATAAAATTTAAAAGGTAATTCATGTATAATAATCAAGTTTGGAACTTGATCATTCTAACCTAAGGTGTAAAAACCAAAGGAGATGAATGACTTTTCTTGGAGAAAAATGTTACATGGGTAGCAATAAACTTATTAGAATTTTCACAGTCACATGTTCATATTTGGAATATGAAATTTGACAAAATGATGTCAAAACAAGCGTTCCTCAACGGGAACTCACTTAAGGATGTATTGGATACAACCTAAAGGTTTTGATAGTCAAGAAAATTCTAAAAGGTATGAAAGTTGCGAAGATTCATTGGATGGATTGAAGCAAGCTTTTGGGAGTTGGAATCTCCGTTTTGATAAGTCATAGAGCTTGGCTTGATCAAGAACGAAGATGAATCTTGTATATACAAGAAGATTAGTGGGAGCATGGTGCTATTCCTTATCTAATATGTGGATGACATATTGCTCATTGGAAACGACATTCCTATACTTTAATCTGTAAAGACTTGGTTAAGAAAGTGTTTCGCAATGAAGAATATGGATGAAGCCGCATAAGTCATTGGCATTAAGATCTATAGAGATAGATCAAGGAAGCTAAATGGTTTAAAGCCAATGTACATACATTGACAAAGTCATAAGAAGATTCTACAAGGAAAATTCTAAGAGAGGATATTTGTCAGTGTTACATGGAGTTTCTCTAAGCAAGACTCAATGTCCTAAAGACAAAAGATGAGCATGAGAAAATGAATGAGATGCCATTTGCTTCGGCAATTGGATCCATGATGCCATGATAAGTACTAAGCCGGATATATCTAATGCTTGGAGCATGACGAGTAGATATCAATCCGACACCGGTGAGATTCACTGGATGGCTATGAGAGCGAGTCTTAAAGTACTTTAGAAGGACTAAAGATTCATTTATGATCTATGAAGGTATGGACAATGATCTCGGATGCATGCTTCCAAACTGACAAAGATGATAAAAAATCGCAATTGAGTTTTATTAACAATAGTGAAGCTGTAAGTTGAAATGGTTCCAAGCAGAGTACAGTCACTAATTCTACATACTAAAATCTAAGCATGTTGCTGCATTGGATGCCGCAAAGGAAATTGTTTGGATTAAGAAGTTCATGGGTGAACTTAAGATGGTTCCTAGCATTGCTAATCAAATAGACTTTATTAGCAATAATAGTCGTGCTATTGATCAAGCAAAAGGAACCAAGGGCACATCCTAAATCCAAACACATACTTAGGCATTTTCTTATCGTTCGAGAAATCGTTGATAAGAGAGACGTACATATATGCAAAGTACCTACTAATGATAACGTTACAGACACGCTAAACAATGGGACTTCCATAAAGCTAAACATGATGGTCATGTTAGGTCCATGGGTTTTGGATACCTAGGGAATTGGGCCTAGGGCAAGTGGGAGATTGTTGGTGTTGGTGCCCTAGGCACGTTTGTTAAACGTTGTATAAGTTATCATTTTATTCATAACAATAAAGAGATAATAAGATTATTATTATGGCTCGTGTTTGCTTATAATAATCTCCGTCCCTAGAGCTTCTTAAGCACTAGTATAAAGGCTAAATGATCATGGGATGATCATGTTAGATTTATGGGTACTTGTTTGGAACAAGGTACTGGACATGACCCGCGGTATGAGATTTATGTCATGGTCGATGTCATATATAAATCTCATATTAGTTATGTCATTTGAATCCTTAGACATGAAGTTATTATAGTCTTCCACTTGATGAACATTATGTTTGACATATTCAAACGCTGCCTTAACACGGTAGTTATAAAGGGTATGATTGGCATGATTGGATTCACGTAGGGAAGAATAATAAGCCAAATGGATTTGTCCCTCTTCGGAGAGATGTCAAGCTTGGGCCCCTCGAAGGAATGATGTTGGTGAAATGTTTGGCCAAACTCAAATGGATTGATTGGATCAATGTCATTTGGATTATCAACATATTCGGGATCGAGAAAAGTATTGAACAATACAAGTTGACTTGTTGACCATGACTTGTGTTCAATGACATCGTGGACAAATGGATTATGACATGTTCTAAAAGGAATGCGAACTTGTATCTAGTTACACTATTTGGGTAGGTATGACGGTTTGCTAGAACCTAATCATATCTTATGGGTTAATGTTTGAACTCATTGCCAACTTAGTGTAATCCTAGAGGGTCACACACAAATAGAACGAATTGTAAAGGACTAAATGGGAATTATGGAAAAATATCAGTGTTTGGCTTTGGCACGGTCGTGCGCCTTAAAATGGCACGGTCGTGCCATAAATCCAAACCAAGGCAAACCTGTCGACATGATTGGCACGACCGTGCCAAATTACCAAGCACGACCGTGCCGAAAATGGGCAGCTGGGGAATTCACGCGGACTGGATGGCACGACCGTGCCAGATTGTAGGGCACGACCGTGCCAGTCAAGTCGGCCAGAATTCCTTGTTGCCTAATTTGGTGACGGGATTTAGGTTTCCTAAGTCCTTAAGGGTTAAGGATTAGGACCTATTTAAGGATCCTTTCAGCAGCCATTAGATATGTTGTTATGAGTGCCTCTATAAGGTTTTGAGAGGTTATTTTTTTGTTCTAAGATCCCAAAAGTGAAGAACAAGAATATTCATAATTCCATATAGTTCTTACAATTGTGAAAGCGTGTTTCATAATTTGGTCTAGCAACCAAGATCAAGTGTTCTTGATATTCGTTCGTGGTGTGGATACCGCTAGAGGGTGAAACTTATCATCTTCATAGTTCGTGATTCTTGCTTTGTTCGTGATCAAGATTTCAAGCCTCCATCGAATTCAAGGTTGCAAAATCAAAGGCATCAAGGGTTAGTATTCTAGTATTCATTATGTTGTATTTGACTTAATCATATGAATGGATCTATGGGCTTTGGGTTTCATAAATTTTAAATGCTTAATTCCGCTGCGCATGTTACTACGAAACCCAACACAAACAAGTACCCATAAATCTAACATGATCATCCCATGATCATTTAGCTTTTACACTAGCGCTTAACAAGTACTAGGGATGGTGATTATTATAAGTCAACATGAACAAAATAATAATCAAAACATCTCTTTATTGATATGAAATAAATGATAACAATTACAACGTTTATTAAAGGTGCCTAGGGCACCACTACCAACAGGTGGAGAGTAGAGCCGTCAATTTGGGCTGAGCCCGTTGGGCTGGCCCGGCCCGCCATTGAATAAAAGGGTGGGTTGGGCCCTAAATATACTAACTCAAATACAAGTGGGCCAATTTAGGCTAGCCCATTTGGGACATGGGCCAAACGGGTTTGGGGCGGGGCGGGCCAACCCAATTTTTTTTTTGCTTACCGATGCGAGGAACGTGTGCGGGCTTTAGGGTTTTTTCACTTTTAACTTTTCAATTGATATTCTATCGCCTTCGACGGACTTCGACCGGCGCCGCTACCACTAAGGCACGAACCAATCGCCACCATCGCCCGCCATCATCCTCTTCTCTCCCCTTTTGTAATTCTTCCATTTCGCAAATCATAACAAGGATCCAAAACTATAAAGGGGAGTCATCATTTAGCTCCAAGTTTTAAAACCTCATATCGCCTTTCTCACCACACACACACACACACACAATTGCCGAAGATTCCAAAGAAAGACTACTAATTCTTCTCCAAATTCTCTCTCCCTGTACTGTACATATCTCTAAATTCAGGAATGATAGTTTGGGAGATTGCTGACAATCAGAAATGGCATTAAGAGCACCCATTACAGGGATAAGTATGGCGTCAACTACTGTTGGGTTTCGATGTAACATGCGCAGCGGAATTTAGCATTTAAAATTTTAAGAAACCCAAAGCCATGGATCCGTTCATATGATTAAATCAAATACAACATAAGAATAAAGGAATAAACTAACCCTTGATGGCTATCAAATTCTCTTGGTCTTTGGTGGAGGTTTGAAGACTTGATCACGATCACAAAGCTTGAACACGAACTTTGAAGATGATGATTTTCACCCTCTAGCGGTATCCACACTTCGAACGAATATCAAAGGAGTTTCTTTGATCTTGGTTGCTAGACCAAATTGTGAAACACTTTTTCACAATCAAAAGAACTATATGGAATTTATTTTGTGTATTATTTTGTTCCTCAACCAAGAATGTCTTGGAACAAAATAAAACCCTCTCTCAAACTCTTTGAGACTCACAAAATCATTCGTATAGAGTGCTGGCCGAATTTGGTCTTTTATACACAAATATGACCTATTCCAAATAGGAAACTTGTGTCAAAATCCTTCCAAAATTCGTTTCCAAATCAAATTAGGAATCTGCCACCCGACAGTACTGTGCGGCCGCCCAAAATCATCTGTGCGGTCGCACAACTATCTGAAGCAAAACTGGTACAAAACTGTCCTAAGTGTGCGGCCGCCCAGTCAATACTGTGCGGTCGCCCACTCTTCAGAATGTCCAGAATTTCCAAAATTCCAATATAATCCTTTTTTTTAAAAGATTCGTTCTATTGTGTGTGACCCTCTAGGATTATACTAAGTTGGCAATGAGCTCAAACATGATCCCATAAGATATGATTAGGTTCTAGCAAACCGTCATACCTACCCAAATAGTATAACTAGACACAAGTTCGCATTCCTTTAGAATATGTCACAATCCCTTTGTCCACGATGTCATTGAACACAAGTCATGGTCAAACAGTCAACTTGTTTTGTTCAATACTTTCTCGATTCCGAATATGTTGATAATCCAAATGACATTGATCCAATCAATTCATCTGAGTCTGGCCGAACATTTCATCAACATCATTCCTACGAGTGGCCCAAGCTTGACATCTCTCCGAGGAGGGACAAATCCATTTAGCTTATTATTCTTCCCTACGTGAATCCGATTATGCCAATCATACCCTTTATAACTACTCTGTTAAAAGTAGTGTTTGAATATGTCAAACATAATGTTCATCAAGTGGAAGACTATAATAACTTCATGTCTAAGGATTCAAATGACATAACTAATATGAGATATATGTATGACATAGACCATGACATAAATCTCATAAAGCGGGTCATGTCCAGTACCTTGTTCCAAACAAGTACCCATAAATCTAACATGATCATCCCATGATCATTTAGCCTTTATACTAGTGCTTAACAAGTACTAGGGACGGAGATTATTATAAGTAAACATGAACAACAATAATAATCAAAACATCTCTTTATTAATATGAAATAAATGATAACAATTACAACGTTTATTAAACGTGCCTAGGGCACCACTACCAACAATCTCCCACTTGCCCTAGGTCCAATCTCCCATGTATCTAATACCCATGGACCTAACATGACCATCATGTTTAGCTTGTGGAAGTCCCTTTGTTAGCGGGTCCGCAACATTGTCATCAGTAGGTACTCTGCATATATTTACGTCTCCCCTATCAACGATCTCTCGAATGATATGAAAACGCCTAAGTATGTGTTTGGATTTCTGATGTGCTCTTGGTTCCTTTGCTTGAGCAATAGCACCATTATTATCGCAATAAAGGTCTATTGGATTAGCAATACTAGGAACCACTTCAAGTTCAGTTATGAACTTCTTAATCCAAACAGCTTCCTTTGCAGCATCCGATGCAGCAATATACTCAGCTTCTGTTGTAGAATCAACGGTTGTACTTTGCTTGGAACTCTTCCAGCTTACAGCTCCACCATTTAACATAAACACAAAACCCGATTGCGATCGGCTATCATCTTTGTCGGTTTGGAAGCTTGCATCCGTGTAAGCATTTACAACGAGATCATCTTCCATTCCTCCATAGACCAAAAACGAGTCTTTAGTCCTTCTCAAGTACTTAAGAATCGCTTTTACGGCTATCCAGTGATTTTCGCCAGTGTCGGATTGGTATCTACTTGTCATGCTCAAAGCATAAGATACATCCGGCCTAGTACAAATCATGGCATACATGATGGACCCAATTGCCGAAGCATATGGAACATCATTCATTTTCTCACGCTCATCTTTTGTCTTAGGACATTGAGTCTTGCTTAGAGAAACTCCATGTAACACGGGCAAGGTCCCTCTTTTAGAATTTTCCATACGGAATCTTCTAATGACCTTGTCAATGTATGTACTTTGGCTTAAACCAAGTAGCCTCCTTGATCTATCTCTATAGATCTTAATGCCAAGAATATATGCGGCTTCACCCATATCTTTCATTGCGAAGCACTTTCCTAACCAAGTCTTCACAGACTGAAGTGTAGGAATGTCGTTTCCAATGAGCAATATGTCATCCACGTATAAAACAAGGAAAAGCACTATACTCCCACTAATCTTCTTGTATACACAAGGCTCATCTTCATTCTTGATGAAACCAAACTCTTTGACCGATTCATCAAAACGGAGATTCCAACTCCTAGAAGCTTGCTTCAATCCATAGATGGATCTCTGCAATTTGCATACCTTAGAATTTTGTTCAAAACCTTCTGGTTGTGTCATATACACATCCTCTTGGAGTTTTCCATTCAGGAAAGCGGTTTTGACGTCCATCTACCATATTTCATAGTCATGATATGCGGCAATGGCAAGCAAAATTCTTATAGACTTGATCATTGCTACGGGTGAAAAGGTCTCATCATAGTCAATACCATGAACTTGCCTATAACCCTTCGCTACAAGCCTAGCTTTGTAAGTATGCACCTTCCCATCCATGTCAGTCTTCTTCTTGAAGACCCATTTGCATCCTATGGTTTTTACACCTTCGGGCGCATCAATCAAATTCCAAACTTGATTGTCTTGCATGGATTGCAATTCGGATTCCATGGCTCCAAGCCACTTGTCCGAATCAGGAGAAAACATCGCCTCTTGGTAGGTTGACGGTTCATCATTCTCAATGATTTCTACCTCATTACTATCCGTTACGAGAAATCCATATCTCTCGGGCTCGGATCGTAACCTACTAGATCTGCGAGATGCTTGTGTATTTTGAACAGGTTCCACAACTCCTTGTGGTTCTTGTTCTTGTTCCACTATTGGTTCAATGTTATTTTCTGGGTCTCGAATTTCTTCAAGATTTATTTTACTCCCACTGATTTCTTTGGAGAGAAACTCTTTCTCTAGAAAGACACCAGTTCGGGCAACAAACACTTTGTTGTCCTCTCGGTTGTAAAAGTAGTATCCTTTAGTTTCCTTAGGATATCCCACGAAAATACATTTATCAGATTTGTGTGCAAGTTTGTCTGAGATAAGTCTTTTGACAAAAACTTCACAACCCCAAATCTTCATGAAAGATAGACAATGCTTCTTTCCGCTCCACATCTCATATGGAGTCTTTTGAACCGATTTAGTTGGAACACGATTTAGTGTGAAAGCAGCGGTTTCTAGAGCGTAACCCCAAAAGGATATTGGAAGATCAACTTGACTCATCATTGATCGAACCATGTCTAACAAAGTCCGATTCCTCCTCTCGGACACACCATTCCATTGTGGTGTTCCGGGTGGAGTCAATTGTGAAACTATTCCACAATTCTTTAGATGATCATCAAATTCTTGACTTAAGTATTCACCACCACGATCTGATCGAAGTGCTTTAATACTTTTGCCAAGTTGTTTTTCTACTTCATTTTGAAATATTCTAAATATCTCAAATGCTTCACTCTTATGTTTCATTAGGTAAACATACCCAAATCTACTATAATCATCAGTGAAGGTTATGAAGTATTGAAATCCTCCCCTAGCATTGCTACTTAATGGTCCGCATACATCGGAATGTATCAACCCCAATAAGTCGCTTGCCCTTTCACCCAACTTGGTAAAAGGTGTCTTAGTCATTTTTCCAAGAAGACACGACTCACAAGTATCATATGACTCTAAGTCACATGAACCCAAAAGTCCGTCCCCATGGAGTTTTGAGATACGCTTCTCATTAATATGACCAAGACGGCAATGCCACAAATAAGTATGATTTACATCATTAGGTTTAGATTTCTTATTTACATGATAGACATTATTTTCATTCTTGACATCCAAGATATAAAGGCCATTAAATGAATTAGCAATACCATAAAGCACATCATTTAAATAAATAGAAAATTTCTTATTCTCAATAAGAAACTTAAAACCTTCATTATCCAAACAAGAAATTGAAATAATATTTCTGCTTAAATCCGGAACATAATAACAATTGTTCAAAACAAGAATTAATCCGGAAGGTAAAGTGACTTCATAAGTCCCTACGGCTAATGCAGCAACTCTTGCTCCATTCCCCACGCGTAGATCTACTTCACCTTCTTTAAGCAGTCTCCTATTCTTTAGTCCCTCCACATTTAGACAAATGTGAGAACCACATCCGGTATCCAATACCCAAGAATCAGTGGTAGAAAGGAGAATATCTATCATATAGATACCTGAAGTCGACGCAGCCTTGCTGCTCTTCTTCTTCTTTTGCTCTTCCAAGAAAGCCTTGCAATTACGTTTCCAATGACCAATTTCTTGACAATGGAAACAGATTGCATCCTTTTGTGAATCAGGTTTTGCCTCAGAAGCCTTGGCAACCTTTGCCTTGCTTATTTTGGGTTTGACAACTTTTGCCTTACCCTTTCCTTTGGCACCAGCCTTCTTCCCATCATGAACCAAGAGCACGGGAGAAACTTTCTCCACAATTTTCATCTCTGCAGTTTTGAGCATCCCATGCAACTCAGAGAGATTCTTATCCATTCCATGCATGTTATAATTCATCACAAACTGATTATAACTTTTAGGCAATGAATTAAGAATGAGATCCGTGGCTAGCTCCAATGGGATTGGATAGCCAAGTTTCTCAAGGTGCTCTACATAACCTTTCATTTTAAGAAAGTGAGGACTCACTTGTTGCCCTTCATTCATTTTACTAGTAGTGAATGCAACAATGGTCTTGTACCTCTCTTGCCTAGCTTGCTCTTGAAACATGGTTCTCAACTCCACGCCTATCTCATAGGCTTCCAAATGTTCCAAACTTTGTTGGAGTTTAGAACACATAGCAGCAAGCATGAGACAACTTACATCTCTAGAATCATTACGATGTTTCTTGTAATTGTCTCTTTCTACCCTAGGGGCAGTAGGCGGTGGTTCAGCAGGGAGAGGCCCATCGAGAATGTACAACTTATCTTCTTGCCTAAGAACGATTCTTATGCTTCGGATCCAATCCATAAAGTTAGTACCATTCTCTTCGAGCTTATCCTTCTCAAGGATCGATCGCAACGACATTGATTGAGTGTTATTAGTCATTATCTACAAATATGCAAAAATTTCCAAAATTTAATAAGTACCGGTTTTCATTAAAGAGATAAATAATGTATTTTAAAACAACATACTCCCACCAAATTATACAACCTTCTTTATACATCCAATGTATAGTATAATTTAAATGGGTTGAGATCCCGCTTTAATCTAATTTTGAGTACGCTTTGGCGCACCGCTCAAAATTAAATCAATTAGGTAGACAACTCTTGTCAATCATATCTCATATGACTCTCAGTTCTTTTCATGAGATTCTTTAAGAAATCCAATTTCAAAAAGCATGTTAAATCTCATCTTTGCCTTAAGCCCAAAACTGTTTTGACGCTTAATTAAGTCCAACCATTTTAAACGCATAGGAAACTCTTATTCACTCATCTTGCTCAAACATGAATAAAATCAATGCACCTCGCTTTGGCGAGCCCACATAAAATTACTCATGTATAAACAAGTGTTTTAATCATGGCATGGCAAAAGGACTTAAAACTTTCTTTGAAGGTTCATCACATATAGCATATAACACATTTATGAGCACATAATATAAACATGTTATACATCAAGTTTAGCCACTAAATTAATCTCTATTAATTTAAGCATGGTATTTATGTGTCATTAGTTTCTCTATAATTATGAGGATGAGACTATTTCAACTTTGGTTATTATTTCCAAATCAAGACAACAAGAAGTGCGGTCGAACTAAGCCATTAGGCAACCACAATCCCGCACTAATTCAAGAAACCAAGAAAGTAGTCCATGTGGCCGAAACTAAGCAATAGATGGTCTCGATGAACGTAGGCCAATTGCATTCACAATTCCACATGGATCTCCAAACTTTGAATCAAGAACTTTGTTTCTCAATTTTAGCAATTATGAACTCTTCATAATTCTAACTTCGTTTTATCTTTGAAACTTTGATTGCGATCAATTTTGGGAAACACAATCTCGATGAACGCAGATTAGCCATCCAAAACTTGAACCAATCTAGGAATCACAAGACTAAAACAAATAGGAAAATCAAACCCCAAAATCCACACACAAACCAACTACCCAAAACCCATTCCAGATCAGCAAGTCTGGACTGGTTCTGTTACTGGTTTTGTTGAATCTTTCGAAAATTTCCAGATTCTGGTTTTTCAACCAAAATCAGACCTTCTGATCAAATTGTGCGGCCGCCCAGAAAACCCTTGTGCGGTCGACCAAAACTGTGCGGCCGCCCAAGGCGTTTTGTGCGGTCGCCCAGTACCATCAGAATGTGCAGAATTTTCAAAGTTCGAAAATTTTGTCTCAAAATCGTTTTTCCCCGATTATTAAAACTTTGATCCAATCAAAAATTAATAATCAACAATTCTGAAAATCGTGCGATTAAAGTTGCAAAACAATAAACCACATAAAATTACAAAACACATAAACAACATATATTCCAATATTCAAATCATACAAGGCACATAAACAATTTATATACACATAACATGATCTAGGTATTGAAATAATCAACATGAACGGGGCTCTGATACCACTGTTGGGTTTCGATGTAACATGCGCAGCGGAATTTAGCATTTAAAATTTTAAGAAACCCAAAGCCATGGATCCGTTCATATGATTAAATCAAATACAACATAAGAATAAAGGAATAAACTAACCCTTGATGGCTATCAAATTCTCTTGGTCTTTGGTGGAGGTTTGAAGACTTGATCACGATCACAAAGCTTGAACACGAACTTTGAAGATGATGATTTTCACCCTCTAGCGGTATCCACACTTCGAACGAATATCAAAGGAGCTTCTTTGATCTTGGTTGCTAGACCAAATTGTGAAACACTTTTTCACAATCAAAAGAACTATATGGAATTTATTTTGTGTATTATTTTGTTCCTCAACCAAGAATGTCTTGGAACAAAATAAAACCCTCTCTCAAACTCTTTGAGACTCACAAAATCATTCGTATAGAGTGCTGGCCGAATTTGGTCTTTTATACACAAATATGACCTATTCCAAATAGGAAACTTGTGTCAAAATCCTTCCAAAATTCGTTTCCAAATCAAATTAGGAATCTGCCACCCGACAGTACTGTGCGGCCGCCCAAAATCATCTGTGCGGTCGCACAACTATCTGAAGCAAAACTGGTACAAAATTGTCCTAAGTGTGCGGCCGCCCAGTCAATACTGTGCGGTCGCCCACTCTTCAGAATGTCCAGAATTTCCAAAATTCTAATATAATCCTTTTTTTTAAAAGATTCGTTCTATTGTGTGTGACCCTCTAGGATTATACTAAGTTGCCAATGAGCTCAAACATGATCCCATAAGATATGATTAGGTTCTAGCAAACCGTCATACCTACCCAAATAGTATAACTAGACACAAGTTCGCATTCCTTTAGAATATGTCACAATCCCTTTGTCCACGATGTCATTGAACACAAGTCATGGTCAAACAGTCAACTTGTTTTGTTCAATACTTTCTCGATTCCGAATATGTTGATAATCCAAATGACATTGATCCAATCAATTCATCTGAGTCCGGCCGAACATTTCATCAACATCATTCCTACGAGTGGCCCAAGCTTGACATCTCTCCGAGGAGGGACAAATCCATTTAGCTTATTATTCTTCCCTACGTGAATCCGATTATGCCAATCATACCCTTTATAACTACTCTGTTAAAAGTAGTGTTTGAATATGTCAAACATAATGTTCATCAAGTGGAAGACTATAATAACTTCATGTCTAAGGATTCAAATGACATAACTAATATGAGATATATGTATGACATAGACCATGACATAAATCTCATAAAGCGGGTCATGTCCAGTACCTTGTTCCAAACAAGTACCCATAAATCTAACATGATCATCCCATGATCATTTAGCCTTTATACTAGTGCTTAACAAGTACTAGGGACGGAGATTATTATAAGTAAACATGAACAACAATAATAATCAAAACATCTCTTTATTAATATGAAATAAATGATAACAATTACAACGTTTATTAAACGTGCCTAGGGCACCACTACCAACAACTACAACAAGCACTTCAGTGCAGGCTCTGTAACGCCCATCTTTATTCTTGTTAAATATTTAACGTGCTTGTTAAATTCTTGGCTAGCATATTTATATGCTATTTTATTTGAGTTAATTATTTAGCTACTTTAGAAAATTAAGGTGGTTAAATGTCAAAGTTAAAAGTTTAGGGGCCTTTTTGTAAGAAGTGAAACTTGAGGGGCCTAGTTGCAATTCTTGGAAAGTTCCAAGTATATAAAGTGTGTTTGCCTGAGAAAGGCAATTCCTTTCTCAAACTTTCTCGTTGTTTCTCTCTGTTTCACGAAGGGAGTTCAATTTTACCCTATTCTCGACTCCTCGCGATTAATTATCCCTCTGTTCGTGATTCTGGTCCCGGATAAATATTCGTGGCGTTGAATAGAGCGTTCCAGGCCGATCAGAAATTTATTTGGGTCAACTTGATTTTTGACTAAGTAAGTTATTAGCTCCCCCTTACTTGTAATAACATGTACATATGTTATTCCCGCTACTTGTTCTTGTTAAAATTGTGTTTTGGGCAATTTTCGTGATACTTGTAAACTTGGGACGAAGGGAGTATAAACTTACTGCGTATGAATGAAAGAAACTTGCAAAAGAACCTCCTGGGTTTGTTAAAACATTAGTAGGAAAATTACTCCTATTCGTGAGACGGTAAAATAGTTACTTGATTTAAATATTATTAGAAAAATTGTACCATTATTTGTAGTACGGGGAAATGAATGGAAGTATCCCTAAATATTTATAGTAGTATAATATAAAAGTGTACTTATATTTTTGGGGACGGTGAAATATTAAATTGGAATAGTAGGAAATTGTCCTATTATTTATGGGACGGTAAAAGAAATGAATTGAGCCTGAAATAATGTTTTGGGTATTGCCTAAGAGTTAATAAAAGTTACTCCCACGCTTGGGACGGGAAATTTCTTAACCTGGGAAAGAAATGAAAATTTCGCATTTTGGTACCTTGTGCGACCGCACAAAAACCCTTGGGCGACCGCCCATCTTTCTGAAAGGTTTTTCAAAGGAATGGACCTGCTTGTGTGCGACCGCACATGACATTTTAGGCGACCGCACAGTTACCTGAAGAACAAAATGTTGTTTAAAGTTTGTATAAGTTGGAAGTAACTCTAGTTAAGGTATATAACCTTAGTATAAGATGTCCTAGCAAGTGTTGTGACACCTTAGGGGCATCAGAACTTGGTCTTAAACATGAATATTCATTTAATTAAAATGAGAATTTAGTCTTGTACATGAACACTTATAGAACTCAAATGAGAACTTGAGTATAAAAGGAAGAACTCTTTTATGTGTCTTGAAAGTGCTATGAACAAGCACTTATGTGTTATGCTTGTCTTGGAACCTATGTTTGTGCACCTTGAGAGCACCAAATTAGTGTCTTGAGATTGAATATCTTATGTAGGGGATTATGAACTTGTAAGTATGAGTGGTATAGCTCATTTACTTAATTTTAACTCGAAGTATTCTTGGTCTAGGTTTAGGGTACTACCCTAGATGGCCTAGATGAGTGTTGTAGAACACTCTAGTACTGAAAAATAGTCCCTTTGTGAACAAATGAAATGTGGACTTGAATCATAATTAAATGATAACTTGAATATAAGAGTAATAACTCTTTTATGTGTCTTGAAGTCAATGTTTGTGTACCTTAGGGACACCAACTAATGTCTAGAGCTTGAATGTCCTAAGAAAAGGATTGGAAAATAATTCGTGAAAGATGTATAATTCATCTTCCTAGCTTGAACTTGAAGTATAAGATAATTAACTCTTGTACATGTTTAATCATCCAAAGAAATGGATTGAGAACTTGGATATAAGATGATAAGATCTTGTATATGTACTGAATGTCCTGAATGTCTTAAGATGAGACAGTAACTTGAAGTATAAGACAATAAAATCTCGTACATGACCTGAACATCCAAATAATTGGATTAAGACTTGAATATAAGATTATAAAATCTTGTACGTGCCTTGACACCAATATAGGTGTATGGTAATAAACTTGAAAGAGTCTTGATGTGTATATGCAAATCTTGCATATATTTACTTGATAGAATGTGGCTTCTTGATTGATTGGTACACGGTATGAATAACCAAAGAATTGGGTTATGGAACTAGATAGAGAATGATTAACTCTACTACATAGTTGAACTTGATACGTGTATATTGGAAGTGCTATAAATAAGCACTAAAGTGTAAATGATTTAGTTTTTAATCGTGTATATACTCAATGAAGTATATAAAATATAAAGAAGATATCTTGTCTTGAAATGGTTCCTAAAGAAAATAGGGACTAGTGTAATATGAAGATCATTCATATAATCATGAATACTACGATATAAGTTAATAAGAATAACTACAGAACACAATATGTGTTAGAAAATGTATTCGATTATTAACGATACATATACGTGAGATATGACTGTGACTAGGTATGATGTGACCTATTCTATTACGTGTTTAGAGTCTAAGGTATTGGGCTCTACTTGATAGTAAGGGTATCGTGATAGACACCTTAATGTGTTAAACGTGACATAAATATGTACGTGCAAACTTGGCATGTGACAAAGTGATATACC
The DNA here is from genome assembly GCA_026119855.1 of Campanula takesimana. NCBI lineage: Eukaryota > Viridiplantae > Streptophyta > Magnoliopsida > Asterales > Campanulaceae > Campanula > Campanula takesimana. The sequence goes on along the minus strand of JAOWBW010000652.1, from coordinate 488,249 downwards.
CTACTACTTGACTGAAGTCTGTTATTAATGGACCCTTACTTGGATTGATCGTGTTACATGGACACCTTATGTGCCAGTGTTATCTTGGTTTATATTCGCAATAATTGCGTACGTGTACTTGTATTCTCGTAAGAACATGATACATAATTACATGGTGCATATTCTCGTGAGCACATGATACATAATTACATGGTGCATATTCTCGTGAGCACATGATACATGATTACATGGTGCATAAAGAGTAGTCCACTAATAAGGGACTGAGTTCTGTTCTCGTAGTTCAAGTAAACATCTACTTGTGCATTCTTGTGTGAGTCCAGCTGGTTCTCCTTGCTTGTTCGAAAATATATAGGTTCACGCTTGTCGCGAGAGCTGGGGTTTAAGTGACAATCGGGTCCCTATGTATTTCCGCCTGACCCCTTACTACCGGCCATAGTAAGGGCATAGCTTCCTTGGTTGGAGCAATAAGCCTGACCTAAATGAATGCTAACTCATGTCCTGTTCACCTCATGGATCTTGTTCTTGTGGATGACACTGGTTACCAGGTCTTCTTATATACTGCACAGCAGTCTCTTGTTCTTGTTCTTGGTTGTCCTCAGCTAGAAAAGCATCGACAACAAATGGTATTCTTGGGAGAAATAAGGAAGGATTCAGGTACAATGCGTGATAGGCCTATGTGCATCTTGTGAGCTGGTCTAGCCTCTCGCACTACTTGACTACTTGTTACCTGATCATATCTTGAGCTTGATTACTTGTTGAGTTGGCTTAGCCTCTCCTATACTTGTTACTTGATGATACTTGATATATGTTTAGTTGCGTATCTACCTGTATTGCATGATAACATGACATATATTTGCATGTTAATAGCTTACCGAGATTTATCTCACCCTTTATTTGTTTAATTGTTCCCCCCCCCCCCCCCAGGAAAGCAGGGGATAGTACGCAGTGAGGCTCGACTTAGCTGGGAACTTACTCAGCAGGATATTCTTGTTCGAAGTTAGTGTCCTTTTATATTTTGGTAAGGACGATCTTGTATGAGTTAATAAACTCTGGGCTTGTATTGGGGTAGTATTTGTTGTCCCTAGACAGTTCTTGATGCCAGCTTATTTGCTAGGCATGTCTTCCGCTGTATGTAACCTTGTTTGGTTTTAATTTTCTTGGTCTAGAACTCGTTGTGGGCTATCTTAGCTCCTTATTCTTGAGTAGATATAGCATGTCAGTTTGTTTCTAGCAGGTATTGTTCCTGTTTCCCGTTAGTTTCTTGTTTCTTGTTAGTTACGCGCACCAGGTTCGAGGTTCTATTAGGGGATCCCGGGACTTGGGGCGTGTCAGGCTCCTTATAGAACCTTCTTTGTTCGGCTCCGTACATCCTTCTATGGCGCTGAAGGTAGGTTATTCCTGCAATTCTCATCTCAATTCGTACTGGGTCTGTATGTTTGGGGGCAAATTTTCGCTAACCAAATTGTGGGTTTTGATGCCAATTGGGCTTCTTGGCCCGCCTGGCCCACTAACCCAAGGTGGGTTGGGTTAGAATGGTATTTTCTCAGCCCGCCAAGAATTTGGGCCAGCCCACCCCGCCCCGTTTTGAAGGTGGACTGTGGTGGGTTAGGCCCAACCGGCCCCGCCAGCCCATATTGACAGCTCTAATGGAGAGATCGCCATTTTTAATGGTTTCCTTTGTTTTTCGACGGGCTAAATCACTGGTCCGCTCTGGATATCATATTTTATAATTTTAGTTAAATAAAATTTGTATTTTTATGAATGATATGTATTTGTCATAAGTTAAATAAAATTATTATTTTTATGATAGATATCATAATTTTTATAATTTTGATGTAATAAATAAAATGAAAATGACTGAAACACTCATCTTTGGACATATGCATGCAAATTATGTTAGTTTTTAAACATTCGTTAGAAGTTAGGGGGTGAAGTGGGAAAATTTAAATTGTAGGGTTAACAATTGCAATTTTGAAAGAAGCTCGTTAGGTTTTTCATCCACTTTTGTTAGTTTTTAAACGATCCATCCATTTTTATACCACATTGCAACTAAATAACAAACTCTAGTAACCAATTTGTCGAAAAACGGATTCAGGAACCAATTGAAACATAGTGTAAAACTCAGGTAACTAAATTGCAATTTGCCCTTGAAAATTTCTCTAACAGCTGTAAATCACCCATAGTAGTACTAGTATTATTTACCCACCATTTAATCCTATTACCCTTTGGTTAACTCATCATTTTTCTCCACAAACATCAGTCCAACCTCTTTTCTCATTTTGTTTTTCATTTCCACATCCACAGTTTATAGAGAGTGAGTGGCATGGCTCCTTCCTCCTTGTTCACCAGCTCGGATGGTTCAAAACTGCACCAAGCAGTCAAGCTCCCCACCTAGTGTAAATAACCTCGTCCGTCCATCTCTACTTCTGACCACTCCCAACTGCATCCCGCCCGCTCCGTCTCCTCCTTCACCTTTGGCCACCAGCCACTCAAGCTCCGTCCACTGTCTTATCTGCATCCGCCTCCTTCTTTGGTTACACGAATTCCTTGCTCGTGTTAACTTCTTTCTTGTAACGACCCGAAAACCTGTATCTATTTTCTTAGTAATAAATATTTAATTATTTATTTATTGCTTATTTTATTATTTAAATTATTTATTTATTTAAATAATTATGTGTGCTTTTGTGTTTCATAATATTTATGCCTAGCATTTTAATTGATCAATTGAGCTAAGTGTGAAGATAAAGTTTTTATTTGCAAGTGGGGCAAGGTTTACTTGTTCTAAGTAGTAGAATAGGGGTTAAAAAGGAAACTTGTAATTAATCATCCTAACAACCCCCTCACCCTCCCTCACTCTCACTGTCATTTCTCCCTTTTTCTTTCCCCCATGCGCATACTCCCCCTCCCAAAAATCACTATCAATCTTTTCTCTCTCTCTCCTCCATTTTAGAAGGTAAAAGCTCTCTCCTTCTCTCTTCATTTTGATCATCTTCCTCTCTCTATTTCTTATTGCTCATTTTATGAAAAAATGTTTAGATCGTCGATAGGATCGTAAAGAGCTAAGAAAATTCGCATTCCGTCATCTTTATAAATTCCAGGTAAGTTGCTGTTCCCCCATTTCATGTTAAAATGTTCATCCTAAACTCATTGATACTTTTGTTGATAAATATTACTTCTTGGTTAGAATTTGAGTTAATTGTCAGTATACCCTTTTTTGCGAAAAATGAGTTTGGATCATTATTTGATTTGAGTTGTTTGGTTGTTGTTGTATAGGTCTTTTTGAGTTTAGAAGTCGTTTTAGTACCTGGGTAAGCTAGTTAGAAGTATTGATTTTGAGTAGTTTTGAAAGAGTGAGGTCTTGGGTCGAATTTTTGACAAACCCAGGTGTCTTGCCGAATTCCGGCAGTCAGGGCTCGTGGGTGACCGTCCATGGTGGGTTGCGAGTTGTGGTTTGGTGGAGATGCGGTTTTGGTAGTGCGGTTTGGTAGTGCGGTTTTGGTAATGCGGTTTTGGTAATGCGGTTTTGGTAATGCGGTTTTGTAGGGCGGTTTTGTAGGGCGGTTTTGGTAGAGCGTGATATGGGTTCGGGCACCTGCGGCTTGATTAACCTTAAGGTGTATTCATCCGGATTTCCTATTTGGAATTCCAGGTATGATGAGATGGTTGAGTTCATAGTCCTAGTATATCCTTATGAGTAAATGTTTAGGGTCATTTTGGTAATAGTCATTGTACTATTTGTGAGCGACCGTTTTGAGTTGTGCCCCTTATGGGTAACTCGTGGGTTTCATCTTTAGGATGTGTCTGGTATGGTCCCTTATCTTGGAATCATCATGTTTTAATGGACAATGTTGTTGGACTCTTTTATGAGAAACTTCTTGTGTTTATTGTTGTTGAACTCTTCTTGAGTAATCGTTTGCATCTTTATGGTGATTAATTGGTATGGTTCCCTACTTTGGAACCTTGGTTGCTTATCGAGCTAGTATTTATTACCTAGCGTTTATTTGAAAGTCCAGCTGGTTACTTGTGTTCGAGTCAGGCAATGGATAATGCTATAATGGCACGAGCCAAGTCCAGTATAGCATCGCCCATTGGTCCTTATTTCCTCATCCAGATTAGCCTTGGGTGGGATGAGCTAGCTCCCTTTGGTGAGTATTCTAGCTAGACGTTTTGGGTTTTGACTTTGTGTCATCTCCCCTGTCCTTTGTGACATGTTACATTGTTATGGTTCCGGTACCGGGGTTGTGATCTTCAGCTGTTTATGCTACTACGAAGATTGGGTGATTGATTGATTAGTCGGTTCTGTCCGAGGTTCTCTTCAGCTGTTATGCTGCTATGGTAGATGGATTTATTGGTTGGTTCTGCCCGGGTTCTTATCTTCATCCGTTTGTGCTGCTACGAAGATTCATTGATTGGTTGATGGGTTGGTTCTACGCAGAGGCTTCTTTGTTATACCCGTTTGGTGAAACCTTGGCTCAGTATCCTTTGTAACGTGTTTATTTCAGTCTTATGTGCTGCATGATGAGTTAGTTGTTATTTCCAACTGGTATGGGACGGTTGGCGATAGGGAGCTTTCTCATTTGTTGTTATATGGTTTACTTGCTCAGTTATATAATTGATTTGCATGATATTATGCCATGTAGATGCATTTAGTAACTTACTGAGATTTTATCTCACCCCGTTTCTTGTTTCAAATTGTTTTTCCTTAACACCCCCCCCCAGGAAATCAAGTGGTAGCGTTGTGAGGTCCGTTGTAGCGGGAACCTTCTGAGCAGGTTGATCGTCTTTGGGATAGTTGCTCTTCGGAGCCTTTATGTATTTTATTGTGGGTTCGTAGTCGTTCAGTGTTTTGTATATACGGTTGTACTTTGGGTATTTTGTTATTAGTTGTTCTTGCTTCCGCGTTTGTTTCTAGTCTCCGAGTTATAATCTCGTTGAGGTATTGTTTGTTGGTATTGGTTTATAGTAGAATTCACGCGCCCGTTTTGGTATTTAGCTTTTTGGAGATGTATATTTTGTAAATTTTATGTTTAAGGATTTTAGTATTTTCTGGGGCGCGACATTTCTTCATCCCGACCGGAATTCGCATCTCGTCCGGTTTGACCGGTATGGGACGGTTTAGAGCGAGACGTAAGCCGGAACGGAATTTCAATGGTTCCGCACCGGTTTCCCACCGGAACGGTGCGTACCGGCCGGTACGGACCGGTACGGAACGTGATTAATAACTATGGTATAAAGGCAAATAAGTTTATAATATTTTACTATTTAATAAAAATATAATATATCATACTAACAACAATTAAGTATTATTTATTTCGTTTTTTTCTGGGACAATTTTTACACTCACAATATTTCACCACACTTTTTATATTTTAGAATAAGAACATCATCTCATTAATTCTTTTATCCAATTTTTTTCTAAATTAGCGTGAGACGTATATAATCTTGCCTAATTCCTCAGCATGTCCAAATTTGTTCCTTTATTATACTCATTTTATCCTTAAATGAATGTTCAAATTTCATTTTAAAGAACATTTGAAAATCTCTACATTTGAAATAAGGCTAATTGCAATTTAGTTACCTGAGTTTTACACGATGTTTCAATTGGTTCCTGAATCCGTTTTTTCGGCAAATTGGTTACTCGAGTTTGTCATTTAGTTGCAATGTGGTATAAAAATGGATGGATTGTTAGTTTTTAAATGAAAATGGATGGAAAATCTAACAAGTTTCTTTTATAATTGCAAAGTGCACCCTCCAACTCAACTTATTCACATTTTTACCCCATAATAAAAATTTTGTAACATCTAAAGACATTAATTAATAAAACTAAAAATTCTAATTGTTTGTTTTAGAAAAATTTGAGCCAAAAAAAAAACAAAAAAACAAAATGGTTTCATTTTAAAGCCAAGCCTCACCCTCGGTGGGCGCTAGGGTTCGATCCCTCTCCTCGCCCCCTTCTAGCGTGGACATAGTCAAAAAATAAAATAAAAATCAACCATTAAAATTTTACCAAAAAGTTTAACTCAAACGGTATCCAGTATTCCATTTCTATATGAAAAGTTAGGGGTTCAATCTCCTTTAAGTGCACTCTTATACCTGAGGCATTAATTAATAAAATACCCAATTCAAATTTTATTTTATTTTTTGAAAAAGTATTTGGTAATAATTTTTGGGATGAATAATACTCGTAATTTTCTTGCCATAAACAGTCATTGAAATTTTCTTTTGCAAATTGCCAAAAATTAAAAAAAAAAAAAGTTCAAATTTTAGCCCCACAATTTATTTTTTCTCTATGTCTATCATCTTTATTTCAATCATTAAAATAAACAATAATAAGCCACGTTGGTAAGTTACTGTGTATGTGTTGTGGCGGTAAGAGAATATATGGGGGAGACAGCCGGTGGAGGTTGCTGCCCGCCGATGGATCTGTTCCTGTCCGAGTCCATCCACCTGGTTCAACTCATCATCCCCATCGAGTCCGCTCACTTGACCATCTCTTACCTCGGCGATATTGGCCTCATTCAATTCAAAGATGTAACTAAAATTAGTATTTTATGAATGATATGTATTTTTCATAAGTTAAATAAAATTATTATTTTTATGATAGATATCATAATTTTTATAATTTTGATGTAATAAATAAAATGAAAATGACTGAAACACTCATCTTTGGACATATGGATGAAAATTATGTTAGTTTTTAAATATTCATTAGGAGTTAGGGGGTGAAGTGGGAAAATTTAAATTGTAGGGTTAACCATTGCAATTTTGAAAGAAGCTCGTTAGGTTTTTCATCCACTTTTGTTAGTTTTTAAACGATCCATCCATTTTTATACCACATTGCAACTAAATGACAAACTTGAGTAACCAATTTGTCGAAAAACCGATTCAGGAACCCATAGAAACATTGTGTAAAACTCAGGTAACTAAATTGCAATTTGCCCTTTGAAATAAAAATTTATATGAAAATGAAAATGAATATTTATTTAGAGAAAGAGTGTAATACTGATGGAGTAGACTACCAAAAGTCGAGATAATAAAATGTGCTCACTTTTGTAACTTAGGTTCAACTCTAAAGAATATAGATGGAACACTTAATCATCATATGTTAGAAACTTAGAATGCCATAACAAAAAACCCAACTTTTGTTCAAAAAACATCTTAAAAGTATCAATTTTTGATATACACTTTAATTTATCAAAATCTACCCTACAAATGCGAAAATTGCAACAAAATAGAGTAATAGATGAGATACTTAGATGTTAATTTCAAGAATTAGCCGTTGACACAAATTGATTTTGGTCAAATCCTGATTTTCCCTCTCTTTGATCGTCACTTAGGTTTTTTCCCCAAACTTTTTTTTTGTCAACAATGGCGCTATAAGGAAGAATTAAACTCGCTTCTGGTAAGAACGAGTTTAGAACTTAAATAAATTACAATTTTGTCATACTCACTTTTGCTAATAGCGAGTTTAAGTAATTTATTATAATTTCTGAATTTCGCTGTTAAAAACAAAAAAAAAATAGAAAAATATAATTAAACTCGCTATAGATAAACTCGCCATAGCCAGCAGAAAAATGGTCATTTTGACAAGATATTTTAGGGTCTTGACAAGATATGTGCTATAATAATTATCAATCTCATAATAATAAGTACTCCCTCCGACCCAAAATGATATTCGCGTTTGACTATTCAAACTTTTTAAGGATATGAACACTTGCTTCAATAGCCATGCTTTGTTTAAGCTTAAAATGTAGAAATGTGAAGAACTTTTTGGGATAATAAGAAATGGCAAATGAGAAAATCATTTTGGGACGGAGAGAGTATTACAGTTAATTTATAAAAAGTATTTTAATTATTTATACATACTCTTCTTCTGAAAGAAGGTTAATCCCTTTTTATTTATTTATTTTTTTTTCAAAAGAGAAGTAATGCATTGATCAAGTGCAAAGAGTACAAATTTGAAGATGACCATCCACAAACATCGGTGGATCATCCCATATAGTAGGCACTACAATGACAATTACAAATACATTAGACTTGTAAGAAAAGGGGTGACGAAAGATGGTGTTCATGCGTAGAGTTGCACAAGCATTCTCGATCTTCCACCTTGTATCTCTTGTAGCAATACACTGGAATGCACAGATGTCTTTCCAAGCGTAGCTTGGACACTACCATATAGTGGCATTCACGAAATCCCCCACCAGGAAAAGTGTAGCGTTGAAATACATAGATTTAAGGCCTCTAGCTCAGCAATTAATCGCCAACCGAACTTTCCAAGCCATGCTATGATCCTCCACTTATAATTCCAAAATGATTGTCCGAAAACAGAAGAAAAAACCAAGGCTCCCACGAATGAGAGAATGCAAAGCTCTCACAATGGAGAGAATACGATTGATCAAACACCATTTCAACAACAATATTCTTCACTTATTCAAAAAAAATATGAAAAAACTAGAAAAAAAAAAAAAGAAGGAAGGAAACAGAAAACACCAGATCTGGAAGTAGATTTAGAGAAAGTGATCTCTGTCCAAATCTAAATCCAAATCTGAATTAAAACAACGATTCAAGAGAGAAAAACACTTGCAAATCAATGGAGGAGACGGTGATTGTGAGGGGAGAGAGGAAGTACCCGGTATTAATCCTTTTTTCTTTATGTAACTTGTGTTATTGGAGATGAAATCCTCTGTACCACACTTTGTGTACCATTTGTGTACCACAAGTGATCTGACGGCTATTAATCACTATTGATATTATAATTATTTAAGTCTTAATAACTTATAACCATTGGATCATTTGTGATACACAAGTGGTACATAGGATTCCCTCTCGTGTTATTGCTAAAAAATAAATAAAATGTAACTGTCTTTTTTTTTTTTTTTTTTGAAATGAGTAATTCTATAGTAAAAGTCAAGTCTCACAATACGTACACAATTTAAGGTTGAACATCGCAAGTAAATAGATGAATAAAATGTAATTTTATTATACTATTCTATTTTTTGATTTTTTCCTACTTTTATATATGAATGGTTGTCCTACGTTTGGTAAATGACGCGGTAAGAAAGTAGAACCCACAAGAAAGTAATTGGGAAATTAGAGCATGATTGCTGATTAATCAAGTGGAGTGGGAGTTATTTAGCGTTCTCTTAAGTTCTTGCTTGTCCACATCACACTTTAAAACATATCATTAAACTTGTCTTAATCTACACACCAAATAGATTCAATTGATAAGAAATTTGATTGATCTGTCTTAGCATGTCACAAAGCAAAATATAGTACATTTTCGATCCCAAATGAATATTCAAAATAAAAAAAAAAAAATGTGTCTTTAGTTAAAAAGAATTTTAAAGAAATAGATATTTATTTCATGACGAAAGTAATGTGATGCTTGATAAATAATCCCTCCGTCCCAGAGTAAGTGTCTGTCTATTCATTTGCACGGGGATTAAAAAATAGTAGAAGTGATGTAAGTGCTGTGATGTGAAAAGTGAAATAGCAGAGAGAATGTGAGGTAAGGAATAGTAAGTTGATTGGTGTTGTGAGTGTAATAGTAAAGTAGCAAAGAGAATAAGTAGGAGGAATAGTAAAGATTCTTTGTCATTTTAGGAAGTGGACACTTACTCTGTGAGAGACAGACTAAACAAGAAATATGGACACTTACTCTGAGACAGAGGGAGTATTATAATCTATTACATAGTCGGTCTTCCCTAAAAATAGTTTCCCGTAATCTCTCTTAAATACGGAGTTAGTTATTACTCCATCTGTCCTGGAAAGATAGTCCATCTTTTATCTCGTTGTTACTATGAATGAACTTTGAACAATAATTAAGGCTACTTTTAGTTATCTTAATGTGAATCTAAAAATTGATATTAATAATATATATAATGGTGTATCAATAACAATTTTTGAATTTTCATTAGAATAATTAAAAGTTGCTTTAATTATTGAGTCCGCATTTGGAACGGATTGCCTGTTCAAATGTTATAGTCGGATTCCATTATGATGGGAACACGTGGAACTAAGTAAAAAATTGATGGTAGTAGATTTGTCTAGGAAAAGAAGAGGATGACGGAAGCTTGGATTGCTTTCAGCAGTCACTTTCAAATAGAAAGTTTCAAACAAGACCTTTCAAATTTATGCGAATGACCCTTAAGTACAAGTGTTTGAGTTAAAATCCGACTCACTATTTGTACGGGTGAAAATATAGTAAAAAACGTGTTTTACCTTAATCTTAGGGTAAAACGTGTTTTTTAAATGAGGCGGTGACATTTTTGTAAATACTGGGAAGTTGCTTTTAAAACAGGCAGTGGCATTTTTGTAAATACTGGGAAGTATCGTAAGTGCCAGTGTTAGTGTTAGGAAGTGTCAGACATGTTACACTGGCACTTATTAACACTACCACTGACACTTTTTATAACTGCCAGTGGCAATTTTTATAAGTGCCAGTATACATGGCTGGCAATTATTAGTACTAACACTGGCACTTACGATATAATGTATTTTAAATTCAATAATTTTCTTTGACTTTCCGCAATTATGCGTTGTTTTAACAATCATCCATATAATGTATTCCTTTTTATCACAATTTTTTTGGGCGAAATTCCTTTTTATCACAGAGAATATTTTTTTAAATAAATCCAAATCTTGTATGACAAAATTAAAGTTAACTTTTTTAAGAATAATTGTGTTAACTTTTCAAAGTAACAGATCTTAATTTTAAAATGGAATGCAAACAATAAATAGAGATAAATTGGAAGAAAGTAGTACTTGTCGCGCCCCGACCCGTGGTCCTACTTGGCCCCACGTCCGGGACACGCACGGAAGACGTCATAAAACAACTTAAAGAAATTTTTTCGAAATATACTTTCATAAAAAGGTTCACACGACCAACACAACTACTTGAAACTTGACTTGAAGTCACAAAACAAACCAACTTTCACAACGAGTACTGAGCCACTTGGCCACAACTTTACTTACAAATATACAACACCGACATCTACCAAAAGAGATGATACAAAGCTAAGTCACGGGTACACTACCCCAAAGGTGTTACATTTACATAATGTATCCTTTAACATACACATCACTTCCCAAAAAGTCTTACCCAAAGAACTCCTTCTCGACGTCCTCCCTGTGTGTGAACTATCCCCTGGGCTCCTTATCTAAAACGGTAAACAAATAAGGGGTGAGAATAAATCTCAGTAAGTTACTAAAATGCAACTACATTACATGCTTATATGATAAACATAAATGAACAATATCACAAATGATCATATAGCATATAGCACATAATATGAGAGGCTCCATATCGCCAACCGTCCCATACCGGTTGGAAATAACGACCAACTCATCATACAACACATAGTGTAGGAGTAAACACTCCTACGAGGATACCAAGCCAAGGTTTACCAAAATAACATGATCATCAGAGAAAACCATATGAGAAAACCATCTGTATAACCATCTGAGAAACCCATCTGTCTAAAACCATCTGAGAAACTCATCTGTCTAAAACCATCTGAGCAGCATAAATAGCTGAAGCCGGGATCCCGAAAACCAAACCATAACCAACAGAGCCACAGTAACAACGAGGCAGCATCAATAGCTGAGACAGGTTCCGGAACCATATAACATAACAACAACAATAGTGGGAGAAAATGACACAAAGTCATACCCCTAAATGCTCACGCGAGGGAGCGAGTTCATCCCATCCAAGGCCAATCTGGACTGAGGAAATAGGTCCAGTAGAAAAGCCTTATAGTGCACTTGACTGATGCCACTACAATGCTTTCCACCTCCACTCGATAACATCCCAAACCTGGGAAATAGGACCAGTGGAAAAGCCTTATAGTGAACTTGGCTAGTGTGCCACTATAATGCTTTCCACCTCCACTCGATAACACACAAAACCAGCTGGACTTTCAACAAAGAGCACAGTAATAAATACTTGCTAAAACAACAACCAGGGCATGATTCCATAGAAGGAAACCACACAAGCTCATCATAGAGAAGTAAACACGTTTTCACAATAATGTGCACAATCTTGACATTAAGTCACCACACAATCCATCTACACAATCACATTAAGTCAAACCCGATCACAAAGGACCAATTCTATCATTTTGATACCTCATAACAATTATCTAGGCATCCTAGGACATCGCCTAAGACCTAGCCCAATACTTAACGAAAAACAAACAAGTTGTTAAAACTCAGACTGCTCGGCCGCTCTACCTACTTGACTCGGCCGAGCGGATCGGTCGAGTCTTATAGTTTGATCGGCCGATCACCAACAACTCAACACTCGAAAATGGACCACTCGACCGCTCACAATCCTTGACTCGGCCGAGCAGATCGGCCGATCATATTACTTGACTCGGCCGCTCCAAAGCAGAATGGCCAATTCCCAGGAAAAATCTGACATAAACCCAAATTTCTTACAAAGCTTTACACACAATGACACCAACATTTATTTGTACTACTTACAACTTCAATTTCCATAGCATTCCCACACTAACAACACTAACAGGATATGTAACAAGAAATTACTACTCCCTCCGTTTCACCGTTTCACAAGTATAATTATAATTTCTCTAATATACTAATATACTCACTTTAAGATACTTTCACTCCTTTCACCGTCCCATAAATAATAGTATAATTTTATAAAACATTTAACTCAAGTTAATATTTTACCGTCCCACGAGTAGGAGTATAACTTTTATTACTATCTAACACTCCAGTAGTATTCTAACATACTCAAAACATTATTTCAAGATCATTCATCACAAACCCAACACATGTTAACACTCCTTTCGTCCCAAAATTACAAGCATATAAAAAGTATACCCAAAACATTATTTTATCACATATAAAGCATATAAAGCATGTTTGTGACCATTTTAACATTTAAAGGGGGGATTAGTAACTTACCTATTTTTCGGAAACGAGTCAAGAAAATTATATTGTTCGGTAGATATACTCTAATCAACTCCCTGAACATTTATATATGATTAGATTTGAAAATAGAGTAGTAAATTAAAATAAATAAAATGATTAAAACCAAAACCTTACCTAAGCTTTCTTCAATCAACAATGGAGATTTTGAAAAGTAAAGTGAATGGTGAGAGTGGGGAGAACACGCAGAGAAAGAAGGGGAGGGAGGGAGGTCATGCTAGTTGTTATCCCCATTTTCCTCTAAAGCCCTCCTTAGTTACTAAATTCATTTAAGCCCTTTAACCACCAAATTCCACAAATACCCCCATAATTTCCCACTAACACTCTTAACTTCCCCAAATAAACTTTACTACTATCATTTTAACTAACACAAATAACCATATAAAATGTGCAATTCATATAATATGATGCAACACATAAAATGCACATATAATTTTAAGTTAAAATTCTCAAAATATAAAATAAATATAAAATAATTAATAACGGATTTTGGGGTCGTTACAGTACTCATCCGTCTCACACTTATGGTTAATTTTCGTCAAACTTATTTGAACTTTGATTAATATTTTATGCTAAATTATTAATCTATATAAAAAATTAAAATAGTTATTAAATACCAATAGAAACATTATCAATAACCATTTCTAATTTTTTATAAAAATTGATAATTTAGCATAAAATTTGAGTAAAAGTTCAAGTAGGTTTGACTAAAAGTAACTATAAATTTAAGACAGATAGAGTATAATTTAGCGAGAACATATAATTTTGGGTAAAGAAGAATTATTTTCTTACAAAAATTATTTATTTTGGGACGAAGGCACTAACATACATTTTGAGACGAAGTGATATTTGTATTCTTATACTCTTTTGTTTTAAAATGATCTTCACATTTGACTATTCAAAAGTTTTAAGAATAATAAACACTTGTTTCACTAGTGTTTATGAACTTTTAAATCTAAATTGTAAAAAATAGATTAATTTTTTAAGATAACAAAAATAGCAAATGATAAATTTTTGTGACGGGGAGAATATCTTTTAATTCGTTTGCTAAATGGATTGTAAAGCTTAAAATAATGCCGAAAGTAGTAAACCATAATATGGTAAAATGTCCCTCTTTAAAAGCTAAAAGTTGAAGCATAAGGGTATTTTAGTAGATATAGTTCTTTTATAGAGGGGAGCTGTTCGAAACTTTGAGATTAGAAAGGCAAAGCTACGTGTCAATCAGTATATGGGATCCGTCATTTGATAGAGAGTGGATCGTCCGCTTGAAATTTAATCTCTTAATTATTAACCAAAGTTCTTTTATAGTAACAACGAAAAAAGATGAAGTATCTTTTTGGGACAGAGTGAGTATTATGGATGATATGTTTTTTTTTCTAACATCAAATTTTGTTTAGGTCAATGATTAAAGTTGTTGAAACGTGTACGAGATAGTCTGTCAGCTTGCTTTCAGGCAAAAACATACTCCAAGTTGTTTACTGCTTCCAAAAGTTTTGGTGTGCAAATTATTTGTATGATACTTGCAAGGAAGCTAGCTCCAAAGCCTTTTGTTCTGTTTTATGAGAAAAAAAGTGACCAATTTAATTTTATTATTTTGTTTCTTTAAAAAGTTGGTAGAGATAAGGAAAATAATAATGACCAATTTAAGTTCGTTATTTTGTTTCTTTTAAAAGTTGGTAGAGAATTGTTTGTATTAGATCATCCTTTTCAATTGAGTATCTTATGGGCAACCAAAACAAAAACGAAATTGCTATTAGTATTTAAAACGAAAATTTTGGAGGAAACTAATTTCGTTATAAGTTATAAAAAGTCTTGTTTTTATAGGGTTTAAGTGGTTTCCCCCACGTGGAGTGGTATTTTGTAAATTGGTGAAAATTTGTGTGCGTAAACATTTTTATAAAGAAGTGAAAAATACGTATTGAGCCCTAACGGATGAAAAAATACGTATTGATCCTTGATTCACCAAATAAAAAAGATGGGGCCCGCTTGAGAAACACCTGAGTTCAAACTCTAAATTGTAATTAACCATTAAAAAAAAAAAACGTAAATATCTTCAATGCAGAGTGGTCCCCAGCTTCCATTAACCAGTTCTTTATTAAGCAACTTCTAATCTGACGGTCACAAGTGATCGACGCCATAAGAATATCCGATTAAAAGCCACTGATGCCTCCTCCTGCAGACGGACCACTCTCCTGTGTATGTATATATACACCGGTATCTACATATACTCCGGCTCAAAAGCTCCCTGAACAATTCTCACCGGAGAAGCACAATGACTCGCTTTCCCACCGTCAATCTCCTATTCCTTACGCTCTCTTTCGTAGCCGTATTAGCGCACCGTGATATCGTTGGCGATGTTCTCCGATTGCCGTCAGAAAACGTCGGCGATGAGGATGACTCCGTCGGAACAAGGTGGGCCGTCCTGATTGCCGGCTCGAGCGGTTACTGGAATTACCGCCACCAGGTCAGCTGACACTGTTATCATGTGAAATTTTAATGAAATTATTAATGAATTTTGGTTTAACTGTTTTTTATAATGATTTATATTTTCGTGAATTATTTGATTGTCGCTGTGAGATATTAGCCTGGGACTTGAGATTTTACTTTAAGTATGCTAATAGTGTTAAAATTTGTCCTTAGTTTTTTTTTTCTTTTGATTTTATTTATTTATTATTAATTTGAAGTTAGTTAATAGGATGTTCTCATTATTTTTGCCAGACTGTCCTATAACAAGGGTCCAATTGACTTGTTATTTATTTTTTTGATTATGTTCTGGTAAATCTTTTCGGAGGCAAGAAAATGATCGAACCCTAACCTCAAACAGATCGTGACGCTTGACTTTTTTTTATCTGTGAGCCAATGCGACTCCTTCGGGGACCGTAAATTTTCTTAGGAAATTTTCTTTATACGTATAGGAAATTTTCCGTATGTTGCTTGGATCGTGATAAAATTAGTCCTTATTTAGAAATGTCACACTTTTTTGGAACATACCATAAAGGAAAGGTCAGTTCAGTCAGTGAAGGAGTATTTGATATTGTTTGTAATGCACAGTAACTACCACCACGTCTCATTCATATTTGTTAGAGCAATAACAAGACTTGATAAGAAAAGCGAGCAATCACAAGAACACCGATATACGTGGTTCACCAACTTGGTTACGTCCACGGGGAGGGGAAATAATATTATTATCAATCTGGAGAAACAATTACAAGATCACACTATTATTGTTGCACGAATTATTGATCACAATAATTCCTAACTGTGCAACTGTAGAATTACAGAACTTGCTCTGAGCACTCTAATAATCTATCAGTCTAAAACTGAGGCTAACTTTGATCTAAACTAATGGCCTCTATTTATACCAATAAAGTCTATCTCAAAGTATGCTAGGAACTTGGAAATCTAGTCCAAAAATGACTCGAAAACCTTCCTTCTGCGGATCTGGAAGTCTGAAACACATTCTGGCCCGACAGCCTAGTATTCGGCCGAATACCTTCCTTGCTTCGTCCGAATAGCTCTGCTCCAGAAATCCCAATTTCCGATTCGCCTCTTCTCGTCCGCACTTAACATATTCGCCCGAATATAGCCTTGGTCCGGCCGGGTGCTTGTCTTGGTCCGGTCGGACCTACTGTGCTGCTGCTTAGGAATTGCGAGATTTTACCTGTTGCTTAACCCTTTAACTTGGCGTCCCACTTCAAAAGCATTAACCCAACAATCTCCACCTTGACTTTGAATCTCCATGACAACAAACCTTTTCTCCCCCCTCGCCTCTTCTGCTATCTAATAGCTGCGAACATTCTGCAAGTCCAAACAATGTTGGAACTTGCTTCCCGTCACGGGTTTTGTGAACGTATCTGTAGGGTTGTCCGCCGTCCCTACCTTCTTCACCTTTACCCGTTTCTCATCCCTTAGAAAGTGATATCTGACATCAATGTGCTTGGTCCTCTCATGATGAGCTTGATCCTTGGTCAAACAAATCGCACTCAAACTATCGCAATAAATAATAGCCTGATCCTGATGTATCCCAAGATCGCTGATCAATCCCTTCAACCATATTCCTTCCTTAGCGGACTCTATCAATGCCATGTATTCTGCTTCTGTTGTAGACAACGTCACTGTCTCCTGCAATGTAGCCTTCCAACTGACAACTGACCCACCAAGCGTGAACATATATCCGGTCATCGATCTTCTTGTATCAACATCACCCGAATCTGAGAAACCCTCGACTGCACATTTTGTTCCACTTCCATAGACGAGACCGACGTCGCTAGTGCGCACTGTAGTATACATCAAACTACCATCTGCACTGAGTTTTTAGCCATTTTGGCCTGCGTACTATTTGGGCGTAGTCAATGTGACATGCGTACTTTAGTTTCGTTTTCAATTTGACCTATTTCTCTAACGCCAGTTAAAATTTAACGAAACAGTCAATGAAAGTTAACGTACTAGTTAGTTTGAAGTTGATTTTCCTTTTAAGGGCTTCATTGATAATTCTATAAGTAAAAGGGACGTCAACAAAAAATTTGAAACATTAATATTTAATGATTAAAATAAATATATATTTTAATTATTTTTGAACGCGTCTTAAAAAAACAAATATTTGGAGTAAAAAATATTTAATAAATGACCAATGTATCTTAAATAATCAAAACTGTTAATAAATGAACAATTTAACCTTGTATATCATTTATTTTTCCAAAAATTCAAAAACTCAGTTTAAAAAAAAAATAAAAAATAAATTGTATTAGGCAAGCTATGGCGGCGACAGTAGCACCCATAACATACCAAGCCAACACATCCGAGTTTTTGAATTTTTGGAAAAATAAATGATATACAAGATTAAATTGTTCATAGTTTTGATTATTTTAGATACATTGGTTATTTATTAAATATTTTTTATTCCAATTTTTTTAAGACACGTTCAAAATAATTAAAATTATAAAAATATATATTTATTTTAAACTTTAAATATTAATGTTTCAAATTTTTTGTTCACAACTCTTTTACTTATAGAATTTTCAATGTAGCCCTTATGAGGAAAATCAATTTCAAACTAACTAGTACGTTAACTTTCATTGACTTTTTTCATTAAATTTTAACTGGCGTTAGAAAAATAGGTCAAATTGAAAACGAAACTAAAGTACGCAAGACATATTTGCTGTTTATGAAGTACGCATGTCACATTGACTATGCCCAAATAGTACGCATGTCAAAATGGCTAAAAACTCCATCTGCACTAGCGTAGGATACTCGAGCCATATACTCTTTCTCCTCAGCCGATTTGGGCCCAAACACGACCGTCTGTGCATCCACTGCACCCGGAGTATCTATAGCCTTAGCTGTTGACCTACCAAACCTCTCTAAAACTTTCTTGATGTATCTTTTCTGGGATAAGAACAGTTTTCGTTTGGCTCTGTCTCTATAGATCTCTATACCCAAATTTCTCTTCGCGTTACCCAAACCTTTCATCTCTGCGACCAATAAGCCTTCCAGCTTCTGAATCTCTGACTTCTTGACTGCTGCTATCATATAGCTGTCAAATCCCTTGTACAACTGCCTAAGCGATTGCTTCAATCTACAAACTTGATCTTCCTTACCAGGAACTTGGAATCCTTCCGACTATGTCATGTATATCTCTCCTTCTATTGCTAGCAACACTCTGATCGAAGTGTGTCTGACCACTGGTGAGAAGATCCCATTGTAGTCCACCTCCTCTCTCTGTGTGAAACCCCTTGCAACAACTCGAGCTTTATACTTAACCTCTTCTGCCGGTGATATCCCTTCCTTTTTCTTGATGATTCACTTGCAAGTCATAATCTTTCTGCCTTCTGGCCTTGTGGTCAACTTCCAAGTCTGATTCCTGTGAAGAGACTCCATCTCATCACCCATAGCCGCATACCACTGAGATGACTCTGAACATGTATCTGCTTTATTGAAAGTAGAAGGTTCCGTAAGATAGGGCTCTACTCCCTCAGTAACCAGCAGTGTATAAGACACCAAGTCTTCAAATCCATACCTCTCCGGAGGCTTCCCGAGATTAGCTCTTCTAGACCTTCCTTGTGCTAACCCATGTTCTTCAGGAACTGAACTTGAACTTTCTGGTGCTTCAGTCTTTGTCTCTGTTGGTGGATCCTGATCAACATCTGACTGTGGGACAACTAACTCTTCAGTATCTTGTTGCTCCACCTGTTTATCAACACCGCCAACACTTGAAACAATTGTGGATTTACCAGTCCATACCTCATAGGGAACTTTGAGGCCAATACCGGCGTAAAGTCCATGATTAATCAAGCAACATGTTGTACTAAGCGTTTCTGCCCAGAAACGTTTAGACAACTCTGCATTGGAGAGCATGCACAACGCTCCCACAAGCCATGTCTGATTCATCCGTTCTGCTGCACCATTCTGCTGTGGCGTGCCTCTGCATCCTCGTCATCCGCAACTCTTATATTACGCAGTTCAAGTAATGCAGAAGTAAATCTGTCAAGATGATCATTTATGGGCGTATATTCGGTCATACGACAATCATACAGCTTCTTCTTCAGGTATAACTTGTTGGTCAATGAACGTGTCATGTATATATCTTCCAACTTTAACCAAAGATCGCTTCCGGAGTCTGTTCCTGCAACATTGGTTAGGATCTCATCATCCAACTGTCTGCTGATCTTGGCGTGAGCCTTCTGATCTAACTTCTTCAACGCTGGTTCCTCCTTGGCGGCTGCCTGTCTGTCCTTCTCTGACCCTTCTGTAGTGACTGCCTTACCCTTGGGATCCTTACGATCCCTGATTGCAATCTCCAACGGTTCCCATAAATCTTTGTCTATCAACAAAGCCTTCATCTTGATCTGCCAGAGAGAAAAACTATTCTTCCCATTGAACTTGTCGATCGAATCTGATCATTGACCCATCTTCTTGTTCTCTGCAGCGGAATCCCTGAACCTCCAACCACGAACCAAAGCTCTGGAACAACCAGAGCTCTGATACCACTTGTTAGAGCAATAACAAGGCTTGATAAGAAAAGCGAGCAATCACAAGAACACCGATATACGTGGTTCACCAACTTGGCTACGTCCACGGGGAGGGGAGAGAATATTATTATCAATCTGGAGAAACAATTACAAGATCACACTATTATTGTTGCACGAATTATTGATCACAATAATTCCTAACTGTGCAACTGTAGAATTACAGAACTTGCTCTGAGCACTCTAATAATCTATCAGTCTAAAACTGAGGCTAACTTTGATCTAAACTAATGGCCTCTATTTATACCAGTAAAGTCTATCTCAAAGTATGCTAGGAACTTGGAAATCTAGTCCAAAAATGACTCGAAAACCTTCCTTCTGCGGATCTGGAAGTCTGCAACACATTCTGGCCCGACATTCTAGTATTCGGCCGAATACCTTCCTTGCTTCGTCCGAATAGCTCTGCTCCAGAAATCCCAATATCCGATTCACCTCTTCTCGTCCGCACTTAGACACATATTCGCCCGAATATAGCCTTGGTCCGGCCGGGTGCTTGTCTTGGTCCGGTCGGACCTACTGTTCTGCTGACTAGGAATTGCGAGATTTTACCTGTTGCTTAACCCTTTAACTTGGCGTCCCAAATTCAAAGGCATTAACCCAACAATATTAAATTGAAATCTAGGGAAATTATTAAAAGGATTGTCAAGTACTATAGTATGCTTGCAATGGTTGCTGAAAAAGGTGGGAATGGTGTCAATAGATTTACGGGATTGAAAGATACATGACAAGAAACATTAGGAACTTCTGTCGTGATGATGCTTTTTTTTTTTTTTTTTTTTGTGGGGGGGGGGTTATATTATGCTCTGTTTAGTTTGATACTATTATGCTTTGTTTATAGCTTAGTAACCGATTACTTTGATCAAATTATCTCAGGTTGGTTTATCAACACCTTGTTTAAATAGATTGGGTTGGTTATTATGATAATGCTTTCCGTGTTGCATTTAGTTTTACATGTACCATTTGTTTTGTTGTGTTTTGTTTTTAGAGTTCTTGTCTGGAGCTTTGTTGTGTGTATGACTATCGTTCCTTGATCCATCGTAAGATTTATAACTAGCATTACTTTTTCTGCCTCCAGGCTGATATATGTCACGCATACCAACTCTTGAGGAAAGGTGGCATCAAAGAGGAAAACATTGTTGTTTTCATGTATGATGACATTGCATATGATGAGGAGAACCCTAGACCCGGAGTCATCATAAACAGTCCTCATGGAGACGATGTTTATGAAGGAGTGCCGAAGGTATGGTTCCCCTCATTAAGCAATAACTCATTCTCTGAAATTGTAATCCCCCCTTCCCGAAATGTTCAAATTTACTCTTGAGCAAGAGCAATTATGAAAAGAAAAAAATGGACGGTCATCTTGCGATGGACGGAGTATAAAGTAATTCTCTTTTCTCATTTAATATCTTTTCTCGAGACAGGATTACACAGGGGATGATGTTACAGTCAACAACTTTTTCAATGTTATTCTTGGAAACAAAACTGCCCTTACAGGGGGTAGTGGGAAGGTTGTGGATAGCAGCCCGAATGATCATATTTTCATATACTACTCTGATCATGGTGGTCCAGGCGTTCTTGGTAAGTTGTCCGTTTCGGACTTTCAGTACATGTGTGTTTAGTTCGTTTGATCTTTTTATCAGGATCACACTCTCATTTTTTATTTGAGTTTTTGATGACCGGTGTGGTTCTTTCTAGGTATGCCAACAAGTCCCTACATCTATGCAAATGATCTGGTAGCTGTCTTGAAAAAGAAGCATGCTGCTGGAACATATAAAAGCTTGGTAAATTGTTTTCTAAATTACCACTTAATATTTAATGCATTTTGTATACTTTTGTATCCATTTTTGGAAATTAAGCTATTCAAACTGTACATAAATTGTTAGGTGTTTTACCTGGAAGCTTGCGAGTCTGGAAGTATCTTTGAGGGTCTACTTCCTGAAGGTTTAAATATCTATGCAACCACGGCTTCTAACGCAGACGAGAGCAGCTGGGGTACTTACTGTCCCGGAGAGTATCCTAGTCCCCCACCAGAATATGAAACTTGTTTGGGTGACTTGTATAGTGTTGCCTGGATGGAGGATAGGTATGTTGACTTTTCTTTTATACTCGAATTTTGTTCTAAAAAGAAGGATAAGCACTTGTCTTGGTATTAAATAAGGTAAAATTTGAGGCATAACCCTTTTGCTTTGGCTGCGAGTTTGGGAATTTACTTCAGAAATCTACTTCTTTGGTTGGATTTGACTATGAAAACCTTCTTCAGAAATCCACAAATTGTTTTGGTAGCAACTGGAAAGAACTACGGGCCTTTACTAAGATGGACTGAATTGGGTCATGCCTTTAGTTTTATTTATTTTTTATCTGGCACGTTCTTTTACATGTTTCTCGTAGAATAGGAAGAAAATCAATCTTCCAATCTGCTTTCAAGTGGGTTATGTTATTTGCAATTTCAATTAATTTTTGCAATCTCATGAAATAGTGACATGCACAATCTTCAGACAGAATCGTTGAAGCAGCAGTATCAACTGGTGAGCCTCCAGCCATCCTCTAATCATAATTATTTTTTACTAAAGCTATCTTCAGAAATGAGGAATTATTGATATCTTCCTTTTGTTGTATGATTTATATCACACAACTTGCGTGGAGAACATCCTTCAAGATATCCTTTAAAAGTTCTCGTGCTTATTAGATTGATTATCTTAATTCTAATATCATGCTGGTGTGTGCAGGTCAAGAGGAGAACCTCGAATGACAACAGTGCTTATGGGTCCCATGTTATGCAATATGGGGATCTGAAGCTTAGCACGGAGAATCTTTACATGTATATGGGTACAAATCCTTCAAATGATAACAACACTTTTGTTGATGATAACTCTCTTCGGCCATCTTCAAAAGCTGTTAATCAGCGTGATGCTGATCTCTTACATTTCTGGCACAAGGTATGAACCGCCTTCATACTCATCATCTTCTGCTTTATCCTTTGAGAATTAAAATGCTCTTCTTCTTTTTTATGGGGTTTGTCATTCTATTTTCAAACAGCAGAACTCTGTATATTTTATTCTATTTTTGAATAACTGATAATGGAAAAGGTTCTTGTCTTTGTCAAATGGTCTTGATGATTTTCACTTTCTGAACCTATTCTTTTGGTTCAATTGCATCTTCTACAATGGACGACCAAATTGAAACAGAAGACTACTTTAATGTGCTAGTTAAAGAAATTGTATATGGAACAGGGGCGGAGCTGAAGGTAAATGTTATGGGGGCAGTTTCCCCCATTCAATTGTAACAACAAAAAATATTAGTGCAAATTTTGTCAAAAATTTCAAAATCAGGGATCTTAATGTAATAAATGAAACTTTGCCCCCATTTATGTAAAGAAAATAATACCCTAAACTTTATTTTACCCCTTTTAGTTAGTTTAAATGATGTTGCCCCCCTTTCAAAAATTTCCTGGCTCCGCCGCTGATATGGATTACATTTCATGCTTTGTGTGGTAAACAAGATGCAGATTGAATTGAAAACAGTTATTTTATTTTATTTTAATCACACGTAAAAGTACATCTCGCTGGTGATTTTCGTTGTTCTTTATTATTTTTTTTACTTATTGGCAGTACTCCAAGGCAGCTGAAGGCTCTACCAGAAAATCCGAAGCTCAGAAACAGTTTACGGAAGCCATGTCACATAGGATGCACATAGACAACAGTATCAAGCTTATTGGGAAGCTTTTGTTTGGAATTGAAAAGGGTCCTGAGGTATTGAAGAGCGTTCGACCTGCAGGACAACCTCTGGTTGATGACTGGAACTGCCTTAAAACACTGGTAAGTGTCATTCACATGCTCCTCGCGGTAACAATCGCTACTCTCCGTTCCCTTAAAAATCTACCTCGGGATTAAGTACTATCCTTGTATGAAAAAAGAAAATCTTTGGGTATTGGTAAGCTGATTAATGACCAAGATTCAAGCATTCTTTTTTTTTTAAAAAAAAAAAAAAATCAATAAATTTATCCTTTGCTCAGGTGAGGACATTTGAGACACACTGTGGATCGTTATCCCAGTACGGTATGAAACACATGAGATCCGTTGCTAACCTGTGCAACGCTGGAATCAACAAAGAACAGATGGCGGAGGTATCATCACAAGCCTGTGTCACCATTCCGTCTTATTCCTGGAGCTCTCTCCATCGTGGATTCAGTGCATGATGATTCAGAATCCCACAAAATACTAGGCAAGTATAATTATTCCATACAATATTGTGGCTATATATTTAGGCCGGAACCAGTTTTCTCAGCGACTGTTTCAATGTAAATAGAAGCCCCAATGCATATCCATCACTATGCCAGTCTTTTATGCAACTATATATTCAGCTGTATGTAACTTTGTATTTGCATCTGTATATAGAATCAATTGCGAAGTCTTTTCCTGTGTTATGTGTATAAAATAGATATCAATCAACGGATTTCGAATTTCAGTTTCAGTTCATTCGATCTATCAACTTTATCAAACTGTTCTCTTGGTAAATAATGTTCTGTTTTAGAGTTTCAGACTAGTTTCAGACCCGACACTTTTATTACGACACAATTACTGACAGTCTTTAATGCTACTATTGACACTCTTTTAACATTATCACTAATGTTTTTCTAACACTAGCACTGACACTCTTGAACACTTGCACTTTTTGAACACTATCATTATCACTATCACTATTTGGTATTACCACTGACGCTCTTTATCTCTACCACTTAGGCTACTTAACACATACTCCCTCCGACCCATTTTAAACTTCAAAAAATGGTTGGGTACAATAACTAAGAAAAAAAGTGAAAAATATGATGTGGTGTGAGTGTAGATGGTTTGGTAGGAGTGCGTAAGTGAGTAGAGAATAATTAGTGGATAATTGTTGTGATTATGACATGTGGGGTCCACAAATATAAAAAAAAATAAAAAAAAAATAATCCTTTTTAGGTTTTGAAGTTTAAAATGGGACAACTAAAATGGAAATTTTGAAGTTTAAAATGGGACGGAGGGAGCTAACACCGGATACCGCTTGAGCTAGAGCTCTTTAACACTACAACTGACACTTTTTTAACACTATAACATGCATTTTTAACACATTGACAACTATTAACAAGTGCTAAAAGTGCAGTTTGAATGTGTAGAAATATCAGTTTAAATGGTTATAAGTGTCAGTTTGAACCACTAGCCCTTTTGTAGCATTAACACTTACACCTACTAAAAGTGCAGTTTGAATATTTATAATTGTCAGTTTGAATTTTATAAGTGCAGGTTTGAACCATTAGCGCTTTATAATCTTCACAATGACACTTGCTAAAAGTGCAGTTTGAAATTCAGTCACTTGCACAGGACAGAAGAATTGCGTATGTTCGACTCTTACTTGGGAATTCAGAAGCACTCTATCAAAAAGCACAGGCAAATATAACCGGTCATATCTCTCTCCAAACATAACGTGGTAGTTTCCGATCATAGGGCTTTCTATATATAGATTAAGCCATTATCAAGGAGCGGATTACAGAAGTTATTCGAGCAGGACTTCAATTAGCTCAATCAATAAACATTTGGGTTATTCACGTTGAGACAAATTCTCAAATTGTGTTTTTATATAATTTGCAGGAACAAGCAGGTCCTCACCATCTTCAAGCAATTATTAGGGACTACTGCATGTTCATAGACTGCTTTTAGAGAGACTGGATTTCTTTTGCCTATCGCGAAACTAATGGAGTGGCAGATCGTTTAGCGAAAGTTGAACCAGATGTAGATAATCAAGACATGGTTTTTGCTCATCTGCCTCCTTTTGTTCAACGTTAGTTACAATAGATAGAGATGGAATACTTCTGCCTAGACTTGTATAAGTGTAACTACATCATGCTTGTAAAATAAATGTTTGTAAATTATGTGATTTTTATCTACTCCTTGCTTATTATGACCCCCCAAAAAATGTTTATAAGTTTCAGTTAGAACCACTAGCATTTTTACTAAAAGTGCAGTTTGAATGTTTGAACCACTAGCATTTTGTAATATTAAGAATGACACTTATTACTAGGGGGAATTGTGTTTTTTTGAAAAAAATCTGTTTCTTTTAAACATTAGGTCAAAATGATTTTCACAAAGAACGAGTCATAAATAAATAATCTTAATACAATTTATCATATTACAAATAAGCATACTCGCTCCGTTGCTCCGTCTCAGATTAATATACACTTTGAGCACGAGAATTAAGTAATGATTATATATATTCATAATATAAAAATATTGCGAGTGGAAAGGAATTGTGGGTGTTAATAAGTGAGATAAAATTTGCAAATCAACTGTGACACTTGTTATTATGAAACAGATGGATTATATAAAATGTCTTTTATAAAATATTTTGTAAAGGGGTTTGTTAGGGGATTTTTCCTTTAGGGCCCTCCCAGCTCAAATGTTATTCCATTTTAAGGAGAGCCCTTTTTTAAAGTCCAAATAAGGAGTTCTGATAAGATGGTAATTCCACATACACCCCTCACCTCCATTGACCAGTCAAAAATAACCCTAAATACCTAAACTACCCCCACCCCTCAAACAAAACCCTCCCTCCCTTCCCCTCCCCTCATTCACGAGTCAGGGGACTACACATACTTTCTCTCTCAACCGTTTCCCTCTCTCAACCGTTTCCCTCTCTCCAGCCCGCCGGCTTCCCGTCTTCTCCGGCGACGGCGACGGCTCCGACAACGACACTCTTCTCCCTACTCTCCACCCCGTCCTTACCTCTCGACATCCCCTCGACCTCTGGTGGACGTCTGGCCACATTCCGCAAAGACTAACAGATCTGAGTCAGATCTAGCCTATTCCTCAACTTCATTCCACGCTCCGGCAACCTGGCAACACACCGCCTTCTTCCTTAGTCACCTCCGACTTTCCCTTCCTTTTCGTATTCTCCGGTGAGCCTTAGATTTGCCATCTCCGGCCAGATCCGCGCAGCTCCGACAAGATCTATGCATATCCGGAGAGAAGTGTATGCCATTTCTCCACCTCCAGCAACCTGCAAATATTTCGCCTTTGATTCCAGCGTAAATTACTCGTTTCATTGTTAGTATGATTGATGGAAATTGTGTTTTGTTCACTGGAATGTTTGGTGCAACTTGTCGATTTCTGGTGAACAACATACTCCGGTCTTCAACTTTTTGCTTACAGAAGGTTGTTGTGATATTGGAAACTTTCAGTGACTTCACTATGAAATTCAATCTCATTCTGTTGTGTTGAACAACTTAGAGTCTGGCTTCTGTATTTCCTTATTTTAATTGGTCTTGTAAATTGTTAATTATGAATGGTAACATAATTATGATGTATGTGAATATCTTGATGAAAAAATCGACTCTTATATGTTAATTATTGGTCTTATATGTCATTTATAAGAGTTTGACCGGGATTTGACCGAATAAAATTATATATTTTTCTCAAAAATTGAAAAAAGTGAAAATATTTGAATCTTACAGTATATGTTAAATATTGGTCTTATATGCCAGTAATAAGAGTTTGACCGTGATTTGACCGAATAATATTTTTTTTTCTTAAAAGTTGAAAAAATCGACTCTTATATGTTAATTATTAGTCTTATATGTCATTTATAAGAGTTTGACTGAATAATATTATGCTTTTTTCTTAAAATTTGAAAAAAGTGAAAAAATCGACACTTATATATTAATTGTTGGTCTTATATGTCAGTTATAAGAGTTTGACCAAGATTTGACCGAATAATATTATGTTTTTTTCTTAAAAGTTGAAAAAATTGACTCTTATATGTTAATTACTGGTCTTATATGTCATTTATAAGAGTTTGACCGGGATTTGACCGAATAAAATTATATATTTTTCTCAAAAATTGAAAAAAGTGAAAATATTTGACTCTTATATGTTAAATATTGGTCTTATATGCTAGCTATAAGAGTTTGACCGTGATTTGACAGAATAATATTTTTTTCTTAAAAGTTGAAAAAAACGACTCTTATATGTTAATTATTGGTCTTATATGTCATTTATAAGAGTTTGACCGAGATTTGACCGAATAATATTATGTTTTTTTCTTAAAAGTTGAAAAAAGTGAAAAAAAATCGACTCTTATATGTTAATTGTTGGTCTTATATGTCAGTTATAAGAGTTTGACCGAGATTTGACCGAATAATATTATGCTTTTTTCTTAAAAGTTGAAAAAATCGACTCTTATATGTTAATTATTGGTCTTATATGTCATTTATAAGAGTTTGACCGGGATTTGACCGAATAAAATTATATATTTTTCTCAAAAATTGAAAAAAGTGAAAATATTTGACTCTTATATGTTAAATATTGGTCTTATATGCCAGTTATAAGAGTTTTGACCGTGATTTGACCGAATAATATTATATTTTTTTTCTTAAAAGTTGAAAAAATCGACTCTTATATGTTAATTATTAGTCTTATATGTCATTTATAAGAGTTTGACAGAATAATATTATGCTTTTTTCTTAAAATTTGGAAAAAGTGAAAAAATCGACACTTATATATTAATTGTTGGTCTTATATGTCAGTTATAAGAGTTTGACCAAGATTTGACCGAATAATATTATGTTTTTTTCTTAAAAGTTGAAAAAAATTTCTCTTATATGTTAATTACTGGTCTTATATGTCATTTATAAGAGTTTGACCGGGATTTGACCGAATAAAATTATATATTTTTCTCAAAAATTGAAAAAAGTGAAAATATTTGACTCTTATATGTTAAATATTGGTCTTATATGCCAGCTATAAGAGTTTGACTGTGATTTGACAGAATAATATTTTTTTTCTTAAAAGTTGAAAAAAACGACTCTTATATGTTAATTATTGGTCTTATATGTCATTTATTAGAGTTTGACCGAGATTTGACCGAATAATATTATGTTTTTTTCTTAAAAGTTGAAAAAAGTGAAAAAAATCGACTCTTATATGTTAATTGTTGGTCTTATATGTCAGTTATAAGAGTTTGACCGAGATTTGACCGAATAATATTATGCTTTTTTCTTAAAAGTTGAAAAAATCGACTCTTATATGTTAATTATTGGTCTTATATGATATTTATAAGAGTTTGACCGGGATTTGACCGAATAAAATTATATATTTTTCTCAAAAATTGAAAAAAGTGAAAATATTTGACTCTTATATGTTAAATATTGGTCTTATATGCCAGTTATAAGAGTTTGACCGTGATTTGACCGAATAATATTATATTTTTTTTCTTAAAAGTTGAAAAAATCGACTCTTATATGTTAATTATTAGTCTTATATGTCATTTATAAGAGTTTGACCGAATAATATTATGCTTTTTTCTTAAAATTTGGAAAAAGTGAAAAAATCGACAATTATATATTAATTGTTGGTCTTATATGTCAATTATAAGAGTTTGACCAAGATTTGACCGAATAATATTATGTTTTTTTCTTAAAAGTTGAAAAAATTGACTCTTATATGTTAATTACTGGTCTTATATGTCATTTATAAGAGTTTGACCGGGATTTGACCGAATAAAATTATATATTTTTCTCAAAAATTGAAAAAATTGAAAATATTTGACTCTTATATGTTAAATATTGGTCTTATATGCCAGCTATAAGAGTTTGACCGTGATTTGACGGAATAATATTTTTTTTCTTAAAAGTTGAAAAAAACGACTCTTATATGTTAATTATTGGTCTTATATGTCATTTATAAGAGTTTGACCGAGATTTGACCGAATAATATTATGTTTTTTTCTTAAAAGTTGAAAAAAGTGAAAAAAAATCGACTCTTATATGTTAATTGTTGGTCTTATATGTCAGTTATAAGAGTTTGACCGAGATTTGACCGAATAATATTATGTTTTTTTCTTAAAAGTTGAAAAAATCGACTCTTATATGTTAATTATTGGTCTTATATGTCATTTATAAGAGTTTGACCGGGATTTGACCGAATAAAATTATATATTTTTCTCAAAAATTGAAAAAAGTGAAAATATTTGACTCTTATATGTTAAATATTGGTCTTATATGCAAGTTATAAGAGTTTGACCGTGATTTGACCGAATAATATTATATTTTTTTTCTTAAAAGTTGAAAAAATCGACTCTTATATGTTAATTATTGGTCTTATATGTCATTTATAAGAGTTTGACCGAGATTTGACCGAATAATATTATGTTTTTATCTTAAAAGTTGAAAAAAGTGAAAAAAATCGACTCTTATATGTTAATTGTTGGTCTTATATGTCAGTTATAAGAGTTTGACCGTGATTTGACCGAATAATATTATTATTTTTCTCAAAAGTTGAAAAAGGTGAAAATTTTGAGTCTTATATGTTAATTATGTGTCAATTATAAGAGTTTGACTGTTGTTTGACCGAGTTTGACATATTTGACCAAATAATATTATTATTTTTCTAAAAAAATGAAAAAAATGATTTTTTTTTTTTTTTTTACTCTTATATGTTAGTTATGTGTCAGTTATAAGAGTTTGACTATGATTTGACCAAAAAAGTAAGGGTGAGAGGAGATATGAGGGCAATTTAGTCATCTTGCATCTTTTTGCAAGTGAGGGGTGTCTCTGGTATTAGTGATCTATTGAGTCCTTATTTAGAATATAAGTTGGTAGTGAGGGGCCCTAGAGTCCGAAGCCCGTTTGTTAGGATACCCTCTTCAAGAAAATGGTAGCTTAGCATGTGGCCCTTAATTTTCTGACAAAAATACCCACCAATTCATACATAGAAAAAAGTGAATAACAAGGACAAGAATGTAATTTTAAAAAAATGAATCCCATCATTCATCTTCAATTTTTCTCTCAAAATAAATTCACGGAAATACAACACTCCATTCAATAACATTGTCAATTTTCAGTTGAAGCACCAATTTGCAGAACCTCTGAACAAATATACAATCTAACCAGAACTTGTCAAAATTTAATCTTGACACACACATATCACCAACCAATTCCTATGCTTCCCCAAAATTACAGTTCA
The DNA here is from genome assembly GCA_026119855.1 of Campanula takesimana. NCBI lineage: Eukaryota > Viridiplantae > Streptophyta > Magnoliopsida > Asterales > Campanulaceae > Campanula > Campanula takesimana. The sequence goes on along the minus strand of JAOWBW010000652.1, from coordinate 457,279 downwards.
ATCGCAACCCCTGTTATGTTCTAAATTTGTTGACATAAAGCAGGATGAAGCCCCAATTGTGAAATTGACAACCCATGAAATCGTCAAAATAGAATCTTAACTGAGGTGAATGTCGTTGTGATTAAACCTATATATACAGTTTTGTTCCGGTCGAAGATGAACTAGTCTTTGGATCTCTTGTTTCCTGGGTATGAATTCATGTGACTTCAAACCGAAGCGGGGATAACTTTGTGGAGTGAGATTAATTGGGAGATTGAGTGATTATGCCACCTGAGGAGGGAACGGGAAGGGCAGCATTGTGTAATGGAGGAAGCAATTTGCGGTCAAGGTGGCAGGGAGTAGTTGTGCGGTAGTGTTGGTGCGGTCAATGAGAGGAGATTGCAGTAGGTTGAAGATGAAAAGGTTTTATGCGGTCAACAGAGGGGAGGAGTTATGCGGTCAATGGAGCAAGTGTTAGAAGTATTATTGTGGTAAGTTAGTGTGGTAAAGTCAAGGTGGAGGGTCTCTGTGGTAATTTCGTTAATTGACCACGTGAGGGTCTCGTGAGGTTGTTGGAAGCACGTGGCCACGTGGAGGGCGTGAGGCGGTTATCTCCAACAAATTGCACATGGGGCTTCCCTATAAAAGGGGCACAAGGGGGATGAATCAAAGGGGGATGATATTGCTATTTCTCTTTCTCCTTAGTTTAGCCATAGCTGAGTAGCTAGCATTTTCCTTCATAGTTTAGCTAGTAGTTAATTATCTAGCTTATTTCTCTGTTTTCGTTGTAATTCAAGTTCAATCAATAGAGTTTGATTTCCATTTCCATTTTCGCATTTGTGCTTGAATCGCATCTGTTACAAATTGGTATCAGAGCAGTCGATCTCCGGCTGCTTCTGCATACTCTGATAATCATGGCGGAAACAAGGTGGGCGGAATTGCATAAGCGATTGGAAGGGAGTGATAAACACATGGAGGAATTGGGTGTGAAGACGGGAGGAATCGAAAGGAAGCTTGATGCATTTGAAGGTAACATGGCGGAGATTGGGAATAGCATTTTAGATCTCAAATCTGAGATGGGAGGTATGAGATCTATGCTGGAGAAGATCTGCTCACAGATGGACAATGGGAAGAGGCCGATGGACGAAACAAATCAAGGAGATGGAGGTACTTCCAGCAGAGGTACGGGTAATACAGATCCAGATGCTAGGTATGCTCATACGCAGAACTTCAATCATTTCTCTTCCACACCAAATACCCATGCTACACCTCCAGGTTTCACCACTCACATGCCTCAACCTCAACCTCCTACCCAGCCCAACCATTATCAACCACCATACACCCCAACCAAATCCTCAACCCAATCCAATACCACCACCACCACAACCAAATCTAAACCAACCAAATTTTGCTTTTCAACAAAACCAAAACCAACACCCTTACCAACCATATATACCAAACCAGAACCAATTCAATGCTTATATGACCCCACTAAATTTCATTCCCCAGAATTGGAATGGCCCTTGGAATGCCAAACCCCCAAAAATGGATTTCCCCAGATTTGATGGGTCTGATCCAAGGGGATGGGCCATTAAGTGTGACGAATTCTTTGAATTCAATCCCATGGAGGATCTGAGGAAGGCTAAGTATGCTTCCACTCACTTTGAAGGAAGGGCGAGTCATTGGTACCAATGTTACCAAGTGGAGAAGGGGTTAATTCCATGGATGATGTTTGTTAACGATGTAATATCCAAGTTTGGTCAAAGAGTTCATAAGAATCCCCAGGCTGAATTCAATAAACTCACTCAAACCACTTCTGTTGATGCTTACATAGATGAGTTTGAGGAGCTTAAAGCATTGGTGGGCATGAAACAAAGGGGTTTAGGTGATGAATATTACTTATCCAGCTTTTGGAGTGGGCTAAAGGAGGAGATCAAAGGTCCAGTGTATATGTCCAAACCCACATGCTTAGAGGAAGCCATGGAGTTGGCTAGATAAGCTGAACAGAACCTCAAGGCCCATAAGCCCAAACTATATACAACCCTACCTAAAACCTACCAAACCCATCAGTTTACCAAACCACCCCAACCCATGACCCATACCCAATCTTATTCCAAGCCCAACCCAAATATCAAAACCCTCACCAGTTTCGAAATTAATGAAAGGAGGAAGAAGGGTCTCTGTTTTCATTGTGATGAGAAATTCACTAGGGGTCACACTTGAAAAACCAAACTATATATGTTATATGGGGAAGAATGGGAGGAAGATGACGTGTGTGAGGAGGAAGAAATACAAGAAGAAGAGGGAGAGGGTCAGATATCAGTATTGGCCTTGAATGGGATGGCCACTCATAATACTATCAAAGTACAAGGGAAGGTGAACAAACAGGTGGTTACCTTTCTTATTGATAGTGGGGCCACCCACAATTTTATTGATCCTGGCACAGCAGCAAAGTTGAGAAGTGTTGTAGTATAAACTGTACCACTCAATGTGACCGTGGCTGATGGGAGTAGACTATCAAGCAATTCTATTTGCAGTGACTTCAGTTGGGATATGCAAGGGCATAAGTTTCAAGCAAATATGAGGGTACTACCTTTGGCGGGATGTGATATTGTGTTAGGAGTGGAGTGGTTGAAATGTTATAGTCATGTGACTCTGGACTATAATAAGATGGAGATTACCTTGCAGGTAGGTAAGAAAAAGATCACACTCAAGGGGACTGGAGAAGAAGGTTCATTGAGATTACTTAGTAGTAAGGGACTAAGTAAACTCATAAAGAAGACTAAGGAAGGCTTGGTGGGTTACTTGTTTTACATGAGTGGTGATGAGAAAAATTGCAAGGTGGATATCCCTATAGAGAAGGTCATACAATCGTACCAAGATGTGTTTGGGAACCCAGTGGGATTACCTCCTCCTAGAAGACAAGATCATAGAATTCCTTTGAAGGAAGGAGGCTTGCCTAGCTGTCAAAGACCTTATAGAGTCCCACACTTTCAAAAGAATGAGATAGAGAAGCAGTCAAGGAGATGCTGGAGAGTGGGATCATTCAATATAGCAAAAGCCGTTTTGCTGCACCTGTTCTTTTGGTTTTGAAAAAAGTGTTGGCAGTGGTGCCCTATGCACGTTTAATAAACGTTGTAATTGTTATCATTTATTTCATATCAATAAAGAGATGTTTTGATTATTATTGTTGTTCATGTTTACTTATAATAATCTCCGTCCCTAGTACTTATTAAGCACTAGTATAAAGGCTAAATGATCATGGGATGATCATGTTAGATTTATGGGTACTTGTTTGGAACAAGGTACTGGACATGACCCGCTGTATGAGATTTATGTCATGGTCTATGTCGAACATATATCTCATATTAGTTATATCATTTGAATCCTTAGACATGAAGTTATTATAGTCTTCCACTTGATGAACATTGTGTTTGACATATTCAAACGCTACCTTAACACGGTAGTTATAAAGGGTATGATTGGCATAATCGGATTCCCGTTGGGAAGAATAATAAGCTAAATGGATTTGTCCCTCCACGGAGAGATGTCAAGCTTGGACCCCTCGAAGGAATGATGTTGATGAAATGTTCGGCCGGACTCAAATGGATTGATTGGATCAATAGTATTTGAATTATCAACATATTCGGAATCGAAAAAGTATTGAACAAAACAAGTTGACTGTTTGACCATGACTTGTGTTCAATGACATCGTGGACAAAGGGATTGTGACATATTCTAAAGGAATGCGAACTTGTATCTAGTTATACTATTTGGGTAGGTGTGACGGTTTGCTAGAACCTAATCATATCTTATGGTTTCATGTTTGAAACCATTGCTAACTTAGTATAATTCTAGAGGGTCACACACAATAGAACGAATCTTTAAAAGGACTAAATTGGAATTTTGGAAATTCTGGACATTCTGGGGAAGTGGGCGACCGCACAGTGTGGACTGGGCGGCTGCACACTTAGCCCAATTTTGTACCAGTTTGTTTCAGATAAATGTGCGACCGCACAGTGTATTCTGGGCGGCCGCACAGTACTGTCGGCTGGCACTTTCCTAATTCGATTTGGAATGTCTTTTGACACAAGGTTCCTATTTGGAATAGGTCTTGCTTGTGTATAAAAGGATGATTTCGGCCAGAACCTCAGGAATAGCTTTTTGTGAGTCTCCAAAGTGTTGGAGAGAGAATTTATTTTGTTCTAAGATATCCTTGATTGAGGAACAAAATAATTCACAAATAAATTCCATATAGTTCTTTATTAAATTGTGAAAGTGTGTTTCATAATATTGGTCTAGCAACCAAGATCAAAGAAGTTCCTTTGATATTCGTTCGAAGTGTGGATACCGCTAGAGGGTGAAAATCATCATCTTCAAAGTTCGTGTTCAAGCTTTGTGATCGTGATCAAGTCTTCAAATCTCCACCAAAGACCAAGAGAAATTTGATAGCCATCAAGGGTTAGTTTTTCCTTTATTCGTTATGTTGTATTTGATTTAATCATATGAACGGATCCATGGCTTTGGGTTTCTTAAAATTTTAATTGCTATATTCCGCTGCGCATGTTACTTGAAAACCCAACAAAAAGATGGATCATGGAGGCTTTGTATTGACTACAGAAAACTCAATGAGATGACCGTGAAAGACAAGTTCCCCATACCAATCATAGAAGAGCTTTTGGACGAGCTACATGGGGCAAGATGGTATTCTAAGCTTGATTTGCGGTCGGGTTATCACCAGATTAGAGTTGCCCCAAAGGACATCTCCAAGACGGCATTTAGAACTCATCACGGCCACTTTGAGTTCAAGGTTATGCCATTTGGACTTACCAATGCCCCTGCTTCTTTTCATGCTTTGATGAATGAGGTTTTTGAACCATTACTCAGGAAGGGAGTCTTGGTCTTCTTTGATGACATTCTTGTATATAGCAACACTATGGAAGAACATGTTCATCTTCTCCAACAAGTGTTAGAGTTGATGAGACAACATAAGTTGTATGCTAAGCTGAGTAAGTGCTCTTTTGCTCAACCGCAGTTAGAGTACTTGGGCCACATTATTTCTGGGGAAGGTGTGTCTGCCGATCCACAAAAGATTGAAGCAATGAAACAATGGCCTACTTGACACGCCCCCAGGTCCCGGGATCCCCTAATAGAACCTCGAACCAGGATGGGAGTGCCTAACGAGGAACAAGAAACTTAACAAGAAACTTAACGACATTTGTTTAACAAACTGACATTATATATATACTCTAGAGTAAGGAGCTATACTAGCTCACAACACGAGTTCTAGACAAGAAAAATTAAAACCAAACTTAGTACATACACAGCGGAAACATGCCTAGCACATAAGCTGGCATCAAGAGTACTATACAAGATGTCTAGTGACAACAAGAACTGAACAAGACTGTCTACCCCAAAATAAGGAGTTACAAAACCCATAATACATCGTCCTCACCAAGTGTAAAAGGACACAAGCCCCAAAATGATCACGACCTGCGAAGCAAGCTCCCAACTATGTCGAGCCTCACTGCGCACTAACCTTCCTTTCCTGGGGGGGGGGAACAAATAAAGGGTGAGATAAATCTCAGTAAGCTATTAGATGCAACTACATGACATGTTATCATGCAATTCAAGTAGATACTCAAGTAATCATTTATCAAGTATCATCAAGTAACAAGTATATGAGAGGATAATCCACTCATCAAGTAGCACATAAGCTAAACAAGCAAGTTATAAGGATATTGCTTCCTTCCTTATTCCTCCCAAGAATACCATTGTTGTCGTAGCTTGTATTACTTTGACAATCACGATAAATAACAGGAACTGATTATTCAGTATATATCAGAAGACCCGGTAACCAGTGTCATTCCCAATATCAGTACTCATGATTATTCACGAGGTGTTCAGGACGGGAGTTTAGCATTCACTTAAGTCAGGCTTATTGCTCAAACTAAGGAAGCTATGCCCTTACTATGGCCGGTAGTAAGGGGTCGGGCGGAAATACATAGGGACCCGATTGTCACTTAAACCCCAGCTCTCGCGACAAGCGTGAACCTATACATTTTCGAACAAGCAAGGAGAACCAGCTGGACTCACACAAGAAAGTACAAGTAGATATTTACTTGAACTACGGGAGAAGAACTAATCCAAAAGTAGTGGACTAGCTCAACAAGGAACATGCTTCAAGTACTCAAGAAGTCACCTTGTTATCAAGCAACTATATGCAATGTTTGCACATACACAACAAGAACATGTCTCATACACGTTAGTGCTTGTTCATAGCACTTCCAAGTTCACTACTATACATATGGTGTCAAGTCAAGTACAAGATTTTATTATCTTATATTCAAGTCTTAATCCATTTCTATGGATGTTCAAGTCATGTACAAGATTTTAAATGTCTTATACTTCAAGTTATAATTCCAATCTTTGGACATTCAAGCAAGTATAAGAGTTATACATTTACTCTTACAAAATCCAACTCCTATTCTTAGGATGTTCAAGTCTAAGACCTTAGGCTAATGCCTCTAAGGTGCACAATCATTGGATTCACAACAAGTATAACACATTAGTGCTTGTTCATAGCACTTTCAAGACATAAAGAAGAGATACTACTCTTATACTTATGTTCTCATTTTAATTCAATGAGTATACATGTTTAAGACCAAGTCTGATGCCCCTAAAGTATCACAATCCTTGCTAGGACATCTTATACTAAGGTTATATACCTTAACTAGGGTTACTTCCAACTTATACAAACTTTAAACAAAATCTTTGTTTTTTTCAGATAACTGTGCGGTCGCCCAAAATGGACTCTGCGGCCGCACACAAGCAGGTCACTTTCTTTGAAAAACCCTTCAGAAAGATGTGCGGTCGCACACTCATTTTTGTGCGGTCGCACAGTGTACTAAAATGCGAAATTTTCATTCTTTCCCAGGTTGAAATATTTTCCGTCCCAAACGTAGGAGTAACTTTTTACCAACAAGTTAACAACTCCAAAAATACACTAACATACTCAATTCACTTAATCCAAGTTCTTCCAATATGCTACACAGGGGAAATATACTCCCTTTGTCCCAGATTTACAAGCATCCCAAAAATCACCCCAAACACAAAATTAGCAATCACAAGTATTAAGAATAACATTTATGCATGTTATTACAAGTAAGGGGGAGCTAATAACTTACCTAGTCAAAATTCAAGTTGACCCAAACTTATTTCTGTTCGGCCTGGAACGCTCTATTCAACGCCACGAATATTAATCCGGGATCGGAATCAAGAACGGAGGGATAATTAAACTCGAGGAGTCGGGAATAGGCAAAACTTTTAACCTAGGTTTTAGAACAGAGAGAGTATACGTAAATGAATTTGGGGAGAAATGATTTCTCAGAGAAGGAAACCCAAAGATAAACTTAAACTTTCAAAGAATGACACTTAGGCCCCTCACGTTTCACTTTTAACAAAAAGACCCCTAAAGTCAAATTTCCACAAATGACCCAAAAGTCAAAACTAGACATTTAACCACCTTAACTATTTTAAGTAGTTAAAAATGTAACCCAAGTCAAACTAACACATAATATGCAAGTTCAAGTATTTAACAAATATGTCAAATATTTAACGATAATAAGGATGGGCGTTACATCCTCCCCACCTTAAAGAAAATTCGCCCACGAATTTTACTTACCAAAGTTTTCAAATAGGCTCGGGTATTTATCTCGCATCTCTTTCTCGGTTTCCCAAGTAGCCTCTTCAATTTCATGATTCCTCCAAAGGACCTTCACAATAGGAATCCTTTTGGTACGCAATACTTGCTCTTTCCAGTCAAGAATTTCAACAGGCTGTTCCTCATAAGATAAATCAGGCTGAAATGGAATAGCCTCATACTCAAGAACATGTGATTCATCTGCCATATACTTGCGAAGCATAGATACATGGAATACATCATGAATACCAGATAAAGAAGGAGGTAAAGCCACTCTATAAGCCAACTTCCCAACTCTTTTAAGAATCTCAAATGGACCGATATAACGAGGAGATAACTTTCATTTCTTCCCAAATCTCTTTATACCTCTACGAGGAGAGACCTTCAAGAATACAAAGTCACCTACCTGGAATTCAAGATCCCTTCTACGATGATCTGCATAACTCTTTTGTCTACTCTGAGCTGTGCGCAATCTATCTCGAATAAGTTTCACACTTTCAACTGACTGTTGAACCATTTCAGTACCCAAGAGTCTAGCTTCTCCCACTTCATCCCAGCATATAGGAGATCGACATTTTCTGCCATAAAGAGCCTCATATGGAGCCATTTCAATGCTAGACTGAAAACTGTTATTATAAGCAAACTCAGCCAAAGGAAGATGAGTATCCCAACTGCCTTTGAAATCAATAACACAAGCACGTAACATATCCTCGAGAATCTGTATAAGTCTCTCAGATTGCCCATCAGATTGAGGATGAAAAGCTGTACTGAAATTCAATTTAGTACCCATAGCACCCTGAAGAGCCTGCCAGAATCGATAAGTAAAACGAGGATCTCTGTCAGATACAATACTCACAGGAACCCCATGCAGTCGGACTATCTCCTGAACATATAAAGATGCCAATTGAGACAATGAATATCCCATGGAAACAGACAAGAAGTGAGCTGATTTAGTCAACCTGTCCACTATAACCCAAACAGCATCATGGCCTCGTCTGGTACGTGGCAAACCAGTCACAAAATCCATAGTGATATGCTCCCATTTCCACTCTGGAATTTCCAATGGTTGCAACAAACCTGCTGGACGTTGATGTTCCACTTTTACTTGTTGACAAGTCAAACATTTGGAAACATACTCAGCAATCTCTCTTTTCATATTATTCCACCAGAAATGTTTCTTCAAGTCTTGGTACATTTTAGTACTTCCAGGATGAATAGTGTACTTGGCTTTGTGAGCCTCTTCAAGAACTTTCTTCTTTATCTCAGGATCAACTGGAATACAAACTCTGCCTCGAAAGGTAAGAATTCCATCACTATTAAAAGAAAAATCTGGTTGCTTTCCTTCATTCATTCCACTAATGATTTTCTGCAATTCAGAATCAACTACCTGAGCTTCTTTGATCTGTTGGAGTAAATCTGAAGTAACTTTTATATTCGCAAACATAACTCCATGATTTGATTCACAAGGACTCCAATCACACAAGTCTTCAAACATCTTCCATTCACGAATCATCAAGCAAGAAATATAAGTCTTTCTGCTCAGTGCATCTGCCACAACATTTGCTTTTCCTGGATGATAAAGGATAGTACAATCATGATCCTTCAATTTCTCCATCCATCTACGTTGTCTCATGTTAAGCTCTTTTTGAGAAAACAGGTACTTCAAGCTCTTATGATCGATAAAGACTTCAAATTTGGTTCCATACAAGTAATGCCTCCATTTATGCAAAGCAAAAATAATCGCAGCCAATTCTAAATCATGAGTAGGATAATTCTTTTCATAAGGAGATAATTTTCGAGAAGCATAAGCTATTACCTTGCCATCTTGTATCAGAACACAACCCAATCCTTCTTTAGAAGCATCCGTATAAACCATGAAATGCTCAGAACCATTAGGCAAAGCCAAGACTGGAGCTGTAGTTAAACGCCTTTTTAACTCCTGAAAACTTGCTTCACATTTGTCATTCCACTCAAAAGAAATAGCTTTTCGAGTCATATTAGTCAATGGAGTAGCAATCTTGGAGAATCCCTCGATGAACCTCCGATAATAACTAGCCAAGCCCAAGAAACTACGGATCTCTGTCACTGTAGTTGGCCTCTTCCAGTTTACAACTACTTCAACTTTAGAAGGATCCACTGCAATACCGGTATCAGACACAACATGCCCCAAGAATGAAACCTCTTCTAACCAGAAAGCACATTTGCTGAATTTTGCAAATAGTTGTTTCTCACGAAGAACTTGTAATACTATTCTGAGATGTTGTTCATGCTCAGCCCGTGACTTAGAATACACAAGAATGTCATCAATGAATACCACCACAAAACAATCAAGATATGGCTTGAATATGCGGTTCATCAAATCCATAAATACAGCTGGAGCATTTGTCAAACCAAATGGCATAACAATAAATTCATAATGCCCATACCTGGTACGGAAAGCTGTCTTTGGTATATCCTCAGATCTGATTTTCAACTGATGATAACCACTTCTCAAGTCAAGCTTCGAATACACTACTGAACCCTGAAGCTGATCAAACAAGTCATCAATATGAGGTAACGGATATTTGTTCTTGATAGTTACCTGATTAAGATCTCTGTAATCAATACACAATCGCAGAGTCCCATCTTTCTTTCTGACAAACAGCACTGGTGCACCCCACGGTGATACACTAGGCCTGATAAAGCCCCTTTCAAGCAATTCCTCAAGCTGTGTTTTCAACTCTCTTAACTCAGCTGGAGCCATTCTATAAGGTGCTTTAGAGATTGGTGCTGTACCTGGTAATAACTCAATACAAAACTCAAGCTCTCGATCAGGTGGCATGCTATACTCAGAAGAGAACACATCTGAAAATTCAGACACAACAGGAATATCCTCCATCTTGGGAACAGATAAACTCTGATCAAGCACACATGCGAGATACCCGGCACAACCACGAGATAAAAGTTTTCTAGCTTTTAAAGCAGAAATAACATGTATAACACATAAAGGCTTATCACCTTCAAAGGTAAAATCAGGCAAACCAGGAATAGAAAAAGTTACTACTTTTCTATAACAATCAACAGATGCATGATGCACATATAGCCAATCCATGCCAAGAATCACGTCAAAGTCCCTTATAGGTAACACGACTAAGTCAGCAAGAAGGGCATGATCACCCACAAGAACCTCACATTTCTTGTAGACCTCAGAAGTAAACATGCAATCTCCCATAGGGGAAGATACTTCTAGCACATAAGGCATAGAATCAGGAAGAACATGCAAATGCGACACAAAATGAGATGCCACATAAGAATGAGATGAGCCTGGATCTATCAAGACTCGCGCTCTCGTACTAGAAAGTAATATAATACCTCCTATGACCGCAGAAGACTCAGCTACACCCTGCTGATCTAAAGCAAACACTCGACCCTGAACTTTTGGTCGACCCCCACTATCTCTCTTGGAACCTGAGGCTGGTTGACTTGTACCCCCAACTTGATTTACTCTACTTTTAGGACAATTTCTAACAAAGTGCCCCGCTTCACCACACACTATACACTTTCCTTGCTTTAGCCAACACTTGTCTTCAGAATGGCCTTCTTTCGAACAATAGCCACATACTCTCCTGGGACCTTGGACTGTTGTCCTCGAACCAGTTGATACACTACCTTTACTTTCAGTTGGCTGTCGGAATCGACGATCTTGGCGGCCAGATTTACCACCTTTAGAACCAGATCCCTGAGTTTTCTCTGATACACGACCAGTCATGGTTGTTCCCAACTTCACCTTGTGTTCTTCGATATCATTTTCAATGGTATAAGCCTTCTCCACTGCTTGCTGATAGCTAGAGAGCTGTAGAGAAAGAAGTTGCTTCCTATACTCAGTCCTCAACCCTTTAACAAACCTCTGTGCCTTCTTGGCTTCGTTTGGAACTAAGTGATCACAATACCTTGCCAATTCTGTGAACTTGGTTGAGTATTGCCCCACGGTCAGAGTTCCCTGCTCCAGATTAAGAAATTCCATTTCCTTCCTATCTTGGACCACTGTTGGAATAAACTGTGACTTGAATGCCTTAAGAAAATTCTCCCATGTCTGAGGTACACCTTCCAGTTCCCAACTTTTACTCAACACTTGCCACCAATGTTCAGCGGCTTTCTCAAGTTTAAAGGTTGCAAAGGTTACCTTATCACCACCTGCACATCTCAAGGCTGTAAAAATCTTCTCAATACTTTCAATCCACTCCTCTGCCTTTTTAGCATCAAATTCCCCATCAAAACTGCGAGGTTTCAGCTTCAAGAACCTTGTAAGGCGATTAGGATAATCCCAGTCAACATTATCAACCATTTCTTCTTGAGGAGTTATAGATCTCAGCTGATTACTACCACTAGTACCTTCAGAACTCATTGTACCTGTAGGTAAACACTCAGCGTTATTAATAACACCCCAAGACTCACCCATACCTAGGCCATAGACCCTATCCAGACTTAGAGCAAACCAAGGTAGCTAAACAGGGTAGCTAAACCAGGGTAGCTCTGATACCAACCTGACACGCCCCCAGGTCCCGGGATCCCCTAATAGAACCTCGAACCAGGATGGGAGTGCCTAACGAGGAACAAGAAACTTAACGACATTTGTTTAACAAACTGACATTATATATATACTCTAGAGTAAGGAGCTATACTAGCTCACAACACGAGTTCTAGACAAGAAAAATTAAAACCAAACTTAGTACATACACAGCGGAAACATGCCTAGCACATAAGCTGGCATCAAGAGTACTATACAAGATGTCTAGTGACAACAAGAACTGAACAAGACTGTCTACCCCAAAATAAGGAGTTACAAAACCCATAATACATCGTCCTCACCAAGTGTAAAAGGACACAAGCCCCAAAATGATCACGACCTGCGAAGCAAGCTCCCAACTATGTCGAGCCTCACTGCGCACTAACCTTCCTTTCCTGGGGGGGGGGGGGAAACAAATAAAGGGTGAGATAAATCTCAGTAAGCTATTAGATGCAACTACATGACATGTTATCATGCAATTCAAGTAGATACTCAAGTAATCATTTATCAAGTATCATCAAGTAACAAGTATATGAGAGGATAATCGACTCATCAAGTAGCACATAAGCTAAACAAGCAAGTTATAAGGATATTGCTTCCTTCCTTATTCCTCCCAAGAATACCATTGTTGTCGTAGCTTGTATTACTTTGACAATCACGATCAATAACAGGAACTGATTATTCAGTATATATCAGAAGACCCGGTAACCAGTGTCATTCCCAATATCAGTACTCATGATTATTCACGAGGTGTTCAGGACGGGAGTTTAGCATTCACTTAAGTCAGGCTTATTGCTCAAACTAAGGAAGCTATGCCCTTACTATGGCCGGTAGTAAGGGGTCGGGCGGAAATACATAGGGACCCGATTGTCACTTAAACCCCAGCTCTCGCGACAAGCGTGAACCTATACATTTTCGAACAAGCAAGGAGAACCAGCTGGACTCACACAAGAAAGTACAAGTAGATATTTACTTGAACTACGGGAGAAGAACTAATCCAAAAGTAGTGGACTAGCTCAACAAGGAACATGCTTCAAGTACTCAAGAAGTCACCTTGTTATCAAGCAACTATATGCAATGTTTGCACATACACAACAAGAACATGTCTCATACACGTTAGTGCTTGTTCATAGCACTTCCAAGTTCACTACCATACATATGGTGTCAAGTCAAGTACAAGATTTTATTATCTTATATTCAAGTCTTAATCTATTTCTATGGATGTTCAAGTCATGTACAAGATTTTAAATGTCTTATACTTCAAGTTATAATTCCAATCTTTGGACATTCAAGCAAGTATAAGAGTTATACATTTACTCTTACAAAATCCAACTCCTATTCTTAGGATGTTCAAGTCTAAGACCTTAGGCTAATGCCTCTAAGGTGCACAATCATTGGATTCACAACAAGTATAACACATTAGTGCTTGTTCATAGCACTTTCAAGACATAAAGAAGAGATACTACTCTTATACTTATGTTCTCATTTTAATTCAATGAGTATACATGTTTAAGACCAAGTCTGATGCCCCTAAAGTATCACAATCCTTGCTAGGACATCTTATACTAAGGTTATATACCTTAACTAGGGTTACTTCCAACTTATACAAACTTTAAACAAAATCTTTGTTTTTTTCAGATAACTGTGCGGTCGCCCAAAATGGACTGTGCGGCCGCACACAAGTATGTCACTTTCTTTGAAAAACCCTTCAGAAAGATGTGCGGTCGCACACTCATTTTTGTGCGGTCGCACAGTGTACTAAAATGCGAAATTTTCATTCTTTCCCAGGTTGAAATATTTTCCGTCCCAAACGTAGGAGTAACTTTTTACAACAAGTTAACAACTCCAAAAATACACTAACATACTCAATTCACTTAATCCAAGTTCTTCCAATATGCTACACAGGGGAAATATACTCCCTTTGTCCCAGATTTACAAGTATCCAAAAATCACCCCAAACACAAAATTAGCAATCACAAGTATTAAGAATAACATTTATGCATGTTATTACAAGTAAGGGGGAGCTAATAACTTACCTAGTCAAAATTCAAGTTGACCCAAACTTATTTCTGTTCGGCCTGGAACGCTCTATTCAACGCCACGAATATTAATCCGGGATCGGAATCAAGAACGGAGGGATAATTAAACTCGAGGAGTCGGGAATAGGCAAAACTTTTAACCTAGGTTTTAGAACAGAGAGAGTATACGTAAATGAATTTGGGGAGAAATGATTTCTCAGAGAAGGAAACCCAAAGATAAACTTAAACTTTCAAAGAATGACACTTAGGCCCCTCAAGTTTCACTTTTAACAAAAAGACCCCTAAAGTCAAATTTCCACAAATGACCCAAAAGTCAAAACTAGACATTTAACCACCTTAACTATTTTAAGTAGTTAAAAATGTAACCCAAGTCAAACTAACACATAATATGCAAGTTCAAGTATTTAACAAATATGTCAAATATTTAACGATAATAAGGATGGGCGTTACACTACTCCTACTAATGTCAAGCAACTAAGGGGTTTCTTGGGGTTGACCGGATACTACAGGAGATTTGTCAAGGGCTATGGAGGAATTAGCAAACCTTTAACTCAATTGTTGAAGAAGAACTCTTTTGCATGGAATGAGGATGCTCAATCTTCCTTTGAATAACTCAAGGAGGCAATGTCTACCACACCTGTGCTGGCAACTCCTAATTTTGATCTTCCATTCATTATTGAAACTGATGCTAGCAATTGTGGCATTGGAGCGGTCCTAATGCAACAAGGAAGACCCATTGCTTACCTCAGTAAGGGGTTGAGTGCTAAGACTCAAGCATTATCTACCTATGAGAAGGAGTTACTTGCTGTGATGATGGCGGTCAGCAAGTGGAGATCATATGTTCAAGGAAGCACTTTATCATCAAAACAGATCACCAAAGTATCAAGTATTTTATGGAACAAAGGCTTTCCACCCTCTTACAACAAAAGTGGTTAGCCAAACTCATGGGTCTAGACTATGAAATTGTTTACAAAAAGGGAGTGGAAAATAAGGTTGCTGACGCCTTGTCTCGAATGAATGAAACTGATGGAGAACTCAAAGATATTACGGTTGCTTATCCTAGTTGGATTGAGGAAGTGATGGCAAGTTATGATGGAGATCCTGATGTGGTAGATACGTAGCTCAAGCTACCGTGGCTGCTCCAAATAACCATGGGTGGAGTTTTTCTAAGGGATTATTGAAGTGGAATGGAAAGATCTATGTTGGTAATCAGAAGGGGCTGAGAGAAAGAATCATTAAGGAGTTACATGAAGGTACTTATGGAGGACACTCAGGTAGAGATGCAACTTGTGGTAGGGTACAAGCCTACTTCCATTGGCCTGGTGTTAGAGAAGAAGTGAAAACTTGGGTGAAGGAGTGTGACAACTGCCAAAGAAACAAAACGGAGAATTTGCACTACCCGGCTTGTTACAACCCTTATCTATTCCAAGTCAGGTATGGGAAGATATCTCAATGGACTTCATAGAGGGGTTACCTAAATCTGGTGGTAATGAGGTGATATGGGTAGTTGTTGATAGATTGACAAAATATAGTCATTTTGTGGCTCTTTCTCATCCATTCAATGCTTTACAGTTGGCTGAATCTTTCATGGAGCATATTTACAAGTTGCATGGTCTCCCAAAATCTATTGTCAGTGATAGAGATAGACTATTCCTTAGTCAATTCTGGCAGGAGCTTTTTTATCTCACTGGCACACAACTCCACCATAGTACTGCTTATCATCCTCAGAGTGATGGACAAACTGAAAGGGTTAATAGATGTTTGGAAGCCTACTTAAGGGCTATGACTGGGCAGAGACCAAGAGAATGGCTCAAATGGTTACCTCTGGCAGAGTGGTGGTATAATACAACCATTCACTCCTCTATTGGTATGAGCCCTCATCAAGCCTTATATGGTTGTTCTCCAAGGCATATGATTCTCCCACCTGATAGGGAACCAGTGGTGGATGCAGTAGGAAAGTTCATTAAGGAACGGGAGACCTTGAATGGCATTCTGAAGGAGAGCTTGGCTAAAGCTCAAAACAGGTACAAGGTGTATGCTGACAGAAATAGAACGGAGAGGGAATTTATTGTGGGAGACATGGTTTTCTTGAAGCTGCAGCCTTATAGGCAAAGTTCAGTGGTGTTAAGGGGGAATCAAAAGTTGGCTGCTAAGTATTTTGGCCCCTACAAGGTCCTTGAAAAGATGGGAATGGCTGCTTATAAGTTGGATCTTCCTCAAGGGTCTCAAAATACATCCTATTTTTCATGTTTCTCTACTAAAGAAAAAAGTGGGACACAAGGCTTCAATTTCTACCTCACTACCAAAGGCTAATGCTGAAGGGCAATTGTTAGTGCAACCTTTGTTATTGAAGAATAGGAGGATGATCAAGAGGGGCAATAAAGCTGTGCCACAAGTGTTAATCCAATGGTCCAATGCACCTGAAGAAGATTCAACTTGGGAAGATGCTGCCATAATTGATGCTCAATTTCCTGACTTTTTACCTTGAGGACAAGGTAAATTTAAGGGGAGTGGATTGTAATGGAGGAAGCAATTTGCGGTCAAGGTGGCAGGGAGTAGTTGTGCGGTAGTGTTGGTGCGGTCAAGGAGAGGAGATTGCGGTAGGTTGAAGAGGAAAAGGTTTTATGCGGTCAACAGAGGGGAGGAGTTATGTGGTCAATGGAGCAAGTGTTAGAAGTATTATTGTGGTAAGTTAGTGTGGTCAAGTAGTGGTAAAGTCAAGGTGGAGGGTCTTTGTGGTAATTTCGTTAATTGACCACGTGAGGGTCTCGTGAGGTTGTTGGAAGCACTGGCCACGTGGAGGGCGTGAGGCGGTTATCTCCAACAAATTGCACATGGGGCTTCCCTATAAAAGGGGCACAAGGGGGATGAATCAAAGGGGGATGATATTGCTATTTCTCTTTCTCCTTAGTTTAGCCATAGCTGAGTAGCTAGCATTTTCCTTCATAGTTTAGCTAGTAGTTAATTATCTAGCTTATTTCTCTGTTTTCGTTGTAATTCAAGTTCAATTAATAGAGTTTGATTTCCATTTCCATTTTCGCATTTGTGCTTGAATCGCATCTGTTACACATTGCAGCGCCGCAGCGGGAATAAGGGACGGTGCAGAGAAAATCGGAGAAGACGAATAATGGGGATTCATTGTTTTACATTCCTGTCCTTCAATTTAGTTGCGTGCATGTATAAATTGGGGCAAATTGCACCATACTACCACTAAGTTTACACGGAGTTGCAATGTGGGTTATAAAGTACCAAAAGTTGCAATTTAGTGCATAATGTTCACACAAAATTGCAAACCACTGCAATTTTGGATGTCAGTTATAATGGATAGATGGTAGTTAACAATAGTTAACAAAATAAATGAAAAGGTTAGCAGAATTTCTAAAACTTTCATTGATCACCCCTATAATTTAACAAATTTTCAGTTTTTTAGTATTTCATCAATTATACCACAACAAATAAAAAAAAAAAAAAAAAAATGATTTCTATAAAATAACAACATTTTAAATTCTTTGAAGAGATAACAATATTTTAATAAACAAAATATAATTTTGTTATGAAAACTTAATATAAAAAATATGTTACTATTACGATTCAAAATGATAAATTTCTACGACTTTCTGCCATATTTTAAAAAATTTGCCCCAAATTCCATTTCAAAACATAAGTTGACCCATCCTCTGTGTTGCACCACCGTTGCCTTCTTGTGATTTCTTCAAATCTATATTGTTTTGGCTTCAGATCTGTCTACTACGATACAAAATGTCAAAAAAAAATAAAAAAAAAAATTTCGGCTGCGGTACAAGAGACCATCCGAATTAAGGGTTTATTATCAAATTTTCTATTTCATTCAAAATTGTTGCCATGCAGTTTTGTTAATATCATATGGTGTGATATTGATAATTCTAAAGAGTAAAATTCAACTAAATAACAAAAAATTTGAATGAAATAGCAAATTGACAGTAAAACTTCAAATCAGACTGTATCTTATATCGCGGCCGAGATTTTTTTATTTTTATTTTGTCATTTTGAACCATAATAGTCAGATCTGAAGCCGAATAAATATAGACTTGAAGAAATCACAAGAGAAGACAACAGTGGTGCAACATCGAAGATGTGTCGCTTATGTTCTAAAATGAAATTTGGGGATTTTTTTTTTTTTTGAAAATATAGCATATATTCATTGCAGAAATTTGTCATTTTAAACCCTAATAGTAACATTTTTTTGGTACTGGTATTTTATAAAAAATTATGTTTTATTTATTAAAATATTGTTATTTATAGAAATTCATTTTTTTTTTTGGTTTGTTGTGGTATAATTGACGGCATAATAGAAAATTAAAAATTTGTGAAATTATAAGGGTGGCCAATGCAAATTTTAGAAAACCCGTTTACATTTCCATTTATTTTGTTAACTTTAGTTAACTACCAACCATCTATTATAACAGTCATCCAAAATTGCAGTGAATTGCAACTTTGTGTGAACATTATGCACTAAATTGCAACATTTGGTACTTTACGACCCACATTGCAACTCTGTGTAAACTTAGTGGTAGTATAGTGCAATTTGCCCTATAAATTGGTGGGTATTTTTGTCAGAAAATTAGGGGCCACATGTTAAGCTACCCCGAAGAATGTAACCTAACAAAACCCTTTTGTAAAACATTATAATATACATGTGTGTCTATATTATAATAGCTCATTGATTTGAGATCATAAAAAAAAAATATTTCAAGGACATTTACACTCAATACATTTTAACAACTTTAGACCATCTTCAACAGTTTAGTACAAAAATTACACTATTCTTTATAATAGTGCAGTTTTTACACAAAATATTTCCAACAGTTTGCTTCAAATCTTTTACTAAATACGAATATAATAACAATTGTTTCACATATATAAATAATAGTAGGTTATATAATTTTATATTGTAAAACATTTTCATATATATCAAAAAGAAAAAGAAAAAACGGATATTTAAAAAGAAAAAGAAGAAGAAAAACAAGATATTGTAACACTATCCCTTGCACCAAATTTGAAGCAAGTGATAGAGTTGCTCTATTAATAGAGCAATGCTTAGAGTTCCATTGGAGTAAAACAATACTTTATATTTGGAGTTTTAGAGTACCGTTGGAGATGGTCTTAGCACAAGTAATCATATTTAAAAAGGTTAATCTCATCCAACGGCTCTAAGCTCATCATCTTCATATCACACTTAACGGGGAAAAGTCAAATCATTCAGTCAACGACATTTACCTCTCTACAGTCTACACCTACACATTCCCCAGCTCAAGTTCTCGCCGGAGAAGACGACAATGGCTCTCTACCTCGTCGGCACACTCCTATTCCTTTTGGTCTCAATAGTTGCCACATTCGCCGGCCGTGATTTTGTCGGTGATGTTCTGCGACTGCCGTCGGAAAACGTTGGCGATAATGAAGACTCCATCGGGACCAAATGGGCCGTCCTCATCGCCGGATCAAACGGTTACTGGAATTACCGCCACGAGGTTACTGTAAACATACTGTCGCTGAATATTTCATGGCAATTAAAGGAAATGGATTTTTTTTGAGCTTCAAATTAAAATTTGATTACGTTGTAAGTAAGTAAAATCAAAATATGTTTGTACTTACATATTCAATCACCTCTAACTTAACTCTGACAACAAATTATATCTTCGCGATTCGATTCGGTTCAATGTAACAAATTTGCACACTAGTTCATATTGTTTGGATTAGGGCAAAACTCTATCCCTTCACCATTTTCAAATGTTTGTTGATTAATCAACAAGGCAGTATGAATTAAGATCAGAAAAATCAAACATATCCTAATAAGAATGCATTGATGAACTCATGAAAGCTTGATTCTGACACAGACTAAAGCTTCTTTTTTAAAAAAAAAATAAAAAAAAAAAAAAAAAAAATCTATCCTAGAGAAAATGTTTAATTTGGTTCGTTTGATTGTGATTCCAGTCTGATGTATGTCATGCATACCAAATCTTGAAGAAAGGTGGCCTGAAAGACGAAAACATTGTTGTTTTCATGTACGATGACATTGCATATGATGAAGAGAACCCTAGGCCTGGAGTCATCATCAACAGTCCAGATGGAGATAATGTTTATCTGGGAGTGCCAAAGGTTTGCTCAATCTTGTCACCGTTAAACCTTTTTATTTCTAATTTGTAAGATACAACTCTCTTTTCTCAGCTGATGTGTGTTATTGAGGCAGGATTACACTGGGAATGATGTTACTGCTGAGAACTTTTTTGCTGTTATTCTCGGAGACAAAGCTGCTGTTACAGGAGGTAGTGGGAAGGTTGTGGATAGTGGCCCGAATGATCATATCTTCATATACTATAGTGATCATGGTGGTGGAGGTGTGCTTGGTAAGCATCTGTCATAAATCATAATGTCCCTTCTCAGATCGGTTCCTAGGTTAGATATTTTCTTCTTAACTGTGCCCGAATAGGATACTTAATCATTAATATTTAACTAATTCATCTATTGTAATAACAATTACAATTGTACTCCGTGGTGAAAAAAGAATAACATCAAAATACGTAATCTCAATTTGATACCATCACTTATGCTTCTGGTGAATCAAAACGAGACAGATTGTGTTGGTACACTTCGTGGCTCTTAATGATGACACGGGTTGTACTTATTACTCCCTCCGTGACGAAATGAATGCCTAAAAATATTAAAATTTTCTCTTGATCAAGAGCAAATTTTAAAATTTTTTGGACAGTCATTTTAGGACGGAGGTAGTACTTTTCTTCTTTTGATTAACAATGATGGTAGGCTACACAATGTGGTACTCTTCCAACGATTGTGTTACCCGGGATTTTTGTATCTAGGAATGCCAGCAGGTCCTTTCCTGTATGCAAATGACCTGGTCGAGGTCTTGAAGAAGAAGCATGCTTCTGGAACATATAAAAGCTTGGTAACATTTAAATATGGCCTCCATTCACCATTCAATGCATTTTCTGTATTTCTGACATTTGACTTTTCCAAATTCTACTTGAAATTTTAGGTATTTTACTTGGAAGCTTGTGAATCTGGAAGTATTTTTGAGGATCTCCTACCTGAAGGATTAAATATCTATGCAACCACTGCAGCTAACGCTGACGAGGACAGTTGGGGTACTTACTGTCCTGGAGACCATCCAAGTCCCCCACCAGAATATGAAACGTGTCTGGGTGACTTGTATAGTGTTGCCTGGATGGAAGATAGGTATGTCTAACCTTTTCCCTCCTTCACGATTGTTTTTCAGATTCTTGGCTTTATTTTCTTGTTTTATTCAATTTCTTCAGTATTCTGAGAACTAAGTATCTATATTCCCAAATTTAATTTAGTTTTCATAATATTCATATAATTTTTAACTTCTTGAACAGTGATATACACAATCTGCAGACTGAAACATTGAGGAAACAATATCAAGTGGTGAGCCCATGTCCAACCTCATTTCTTGACTAGTTATTCTGCCTAAGCTTGATTAAGAAATGGAAAATAACTACTCACTCCGTCCCATTTTATGCTTCAAAAAAAATGGGCACAGGGATTAAAGGAGAGGAATCTTTTTATTTTAAAATATGGTTGTGAGTATAGAAAGTGGGCAAGAGAGAGAAAGTGGGGTAGGGAATAGTTAGTGGATAGTTGTTGTGAGTATGACATGTGGGGTCGATTAAATTAAAAAGTATTAAAAACTTTCCTTTTTTGGTTTTTGAAGTTTAAATTGGGACACTCTTTTGGGAAATTTTTGATGTTTAAAATAGGACGGAGGGAGTATGCTTGTAGTGAATATAGCCTAGGTGCAAATAGGAATTTTGAGAAAATTTTGAGAACATTCAAAAATAAATCATTATAAACATTGTTCTTATTCATATTATACTTGAGATTGTGACTACTCCCTTTTTTTTTATTAATTGATAATTCCTTAAAGGCTACAACTGGGCCTATATATAGGCTAACACAAATGCCATGAATGCTACAACTAGGCCTATAAATAGGCTAACACAAATCTCCCTGACGGGATTCGAACTCGTGACCTCTACATGGGAAGCTAGCACTGGATACCGCTTGAGCTGGAGCTCTTTGGTGAGATTGTGACTACTCCAGCTCATTGTTCTAAAAGACGTCCGTCTAGGCTGCCTAGGCCCCGCCTAGGCGCTAGGCGTTCATGAAACGCCTAAGCCTCGCCTAGGATATTATAACTATTTTTGAATTCTTGGCCCCGCCTAAGTTCCGTCTAGACCCCGCCTAGGCGCTAGGCGCTGCTGCGGCGCCTAGCGACCGCCTAGCGCCTTTTAGAACCTTGCTCCCGCTGTCCCATAACTTGATTACATTTTGACCAAGACTTTAAAAACTTTGATGATTCTAATAAAAATCTAAAAATTGTTGCTTATAGTATTTTTAACGGTGAATCAATAACAAATTCTAGATTTTCATTAAGATCATCAAAAACTTTATAAAATCTTGGTCAAAGTGCATTTAAGTTGACCATTTTGGTCAAAATGGTGCAAGTTGTTGTGAGACGGAGGTATCTCTTCCATTCAGTTGAAATTTGTTTGCATGCTTCGGCACAGATTAAGGATTGGTTATATTATAAATATTTCTTACATCTTTCCAGCTCTTTTTTTAAGTGATCCTCGTTTTTTGGATTGATTATCTGATTTTATGTTGGCGAGTACAGGTTAAGAGGAGAACCTTATCTGGCAATGATAATTATGGATCCCATGTAATGCAATATGGGGATTTGAAGCTTAGCCTGGACAAGCTTTCCATGTATATGGGTACAAATCCTTCAAATCATAACTACACTTACGTGGATGACAACTCTCTGCGACCATCTTCCAACATTGTTAAACAGCGTGATGCTGATCTTTTACATTTCTGGCACAAGGTTTGTACTACAATCTCAGTATATCAAATTATGTGTTAAGAATTTCGAGTTTCCTATTACTCCCTCTGTCCCAAATGAATGTCCAAAAAAATTCAAATGTAGCAAATTTTAATTTTTTTGCACATTCATTTTGGGACAGAGGGAGTACATTGTACATTCTAAAAGGGTCTGACATGCATGGATCCCATTGTTTGGTTACGGAAAGTAGAATTCAAGGGAAAAATTGGATTATTCGTTACCCTTTTAGCTGTAGGCTACACAATGCTTCGTGAGTGAATTATACTCCAATTTAGGAGTACAACAATTTCTGAAACCATGTGAAGTGTATAGCAAAGGTTGTCTGTAGTACCTTCATTTGCTGATAATGGGACAAATACTTCCTTTGTAAAAATGAGCCACTGTGAAGTGTTGTGAAAGTGATGGAGTAATTAGACGGAGCTGAATTCCCGCTCTTCCTTAATTATGGTTAAACTTTAATAAACCTGCAGGCTGTTTCATCTAAAAGCGCAAGTGTTAGAGAGAATCGTCTAACCAATGAACTTTAGTTTTGGTGGTATCTGGTATTAGCTTCCATAGTGGAGGTAGCGAGTTCGAATCCTGTTAAAGACATGTGGTAGCCTATTTATAAGTCATTTGATGTAGCCTAAAGGCAATTTATCTATCATTAGTAAAATAAAAAACCCATTTAAAAAAAATAAAAAAAATAGAGAGAATCCACAGAATGTACATAGCGCTTCTTCTTTTTACTCTAATTAGTTAAATTTTCTCTTCCAGTTCCTCAAGGCTCCGGAAGGTTCTAACAGGAAAGATATAGCTCAGAAACAGCTTACTGAAGTCCTGTCACATAGAACGCACATAGACAGCAGTGTTAAGCTTATTGGGAAGCTTCTGTTTGGAAATGCCAAGGGTCATCTGGTGCTGAAGAATGTCCGACCCGCAGGAAAACCTCTAGTTGATGACTGGGACTGCCTTAAAACACTGGTAAATCTTCATTTTCAGGCTCATCCTACTTGTCATATGTATTCTTTGTTCTCCTTCAAGATTACCTGTCTTTCGAATGTCCCAAGATGTGAGCCCACGTCCATCAATTAATCATTGAATATGAAATGCATTTCAGGGGGGTGGGCGTCATTCGGATTTTGATTATTAACCAACTCTTGAGAGTATATGGCATGCTATTTTATTTGAATATCTTTAGGGGCACAAAATAAGTTCAAAAAAGTTTGGTTACAAATTGATTTGGCAATGATGGATTGGATACTTGATTAATGAGTAGTGAGACCTACAACCACAACATCCAATTAAACATTGCCAAATCAATTTGTACCCTAAAATTTTTTGAGTATTTTCTTGTGACTTTAGTATTACTCCTACTCCTAAGGGTTCGTTCAAATTCAAATAACAAATGGGGAGTACCACTAGTGTAGTTTAGACTGTATAATAGTTCTGGTGTCATACAACTGCCATTGTAGATAGTCATTCTGCAGTTCACGATGAGCTGTAGAAGGCAAGTGAATTTAATTTATTTGGTTCTAACATACTCCTAACTCTATGCTAATGAGTGTCCTGCTTTCCGTGCCAGCTCACCAAAAAAAAAAGTTCCGCTTCTCAAATTTAAGCTGCACATTTCAATAATTTCCTCACCAATTGATAAATATATAAAAGTGAAACAATATATTTCCAACTGACTTTACAAATTTTATCATTCTTATCTTTTTTTGGTTTTTACGACTGAGGTCTACAAGAAGAAAAGCTCCTTGGAGCTTCTGTCAGGTCATTAAAAAGAAAGTTGGCTTCAGAAAACTTGAGTCATGGCAAAAATAAAAAATAAAAATGTTGGGTTAATGCCTTTGAATTTGGGACACCGAGTTAAAGGATTAAACAACAGAGAGATTTCGTAATTCCGGGACAGAGCGCAGAAGGAAGGTTTCCAAGTCAGTTTTGGACTAGGTTTCAAAGTTCCTAAGAGATTTTGAGATAAACTTTACTAGTATAAACAGAGGCCAGTAGTTTAGATTAAAATCACACCTCAGATTGTCATAGACAAATTATTAGAGTGCTCAGAGAAGATCAATAATTCTAGATCTAGGGTTTTAGCATAGTCAGGAATTTTGTGACCAAAATTCGTGCTAGCATAGATTAGTGTGATCTTGTAAAGAATTCTCCAGATTGATAATAGTATTCTCTCCCCTCCCCGTGGACGTAACCAAGTTGGTGAACCACGTAAATCTGTGTTCTTGTGATTGCTCGCTTTTCTTATCAAGTCTTGTTATTGCTCTAACAAGTGGCATCAGAGCTTGGTTGAAAAGGAGAATTAGCATCGACGGAAGAGATCCAAGATCGAAGAAAAACAAGGTAGCAGTTTCTGGTCCGTTTTTATCAAGCGCAGCAGTGAAGAAAAAGGCGTAGCGCATTCGTTCACCGTTGGATCGTGCTGATTTTCGGTGAGTAGCTTCGGGACTCATAGATCTTCGATCTGAACGGTGGAGATCGGATTTTGATGTCCGTAGCATCCGAAATTGTATCCGGACAGAAGCTGCTGGTGTTTTGTCTTAGATTGTATGCGTTTGGAGTTTCTTTTTGCGATTTCTCTTAGTGGCACCAGAGCCTTGGTTCGTGGTTAGAGATTCAGGGCTTCCGCTGCAGAGAACAAGAAGATGGGTCAAGGAGCAGGTTCGATCGACAAGTTCAATGGGAAGAATAGTTTTTCTCTCTGGCAGATCAAGATGAAGGCTTTGTTGATAGACAAAGATTTATGGGAACCGTTGGAGATTGCAATCAGGGATCGTAAGGATTCCAACGATAAGGCAGTCACCACAGAAGGTACAGCAGAACAGTCAGAGAAGGACAAGATAGCAGCAGCGAAGGAGGTGGCGGCATTGAAGAAGTTAGATCAGAAGGCTCACGCCAAGATCATCAGACAGTTGGATGATGAGATCCTAACCAATGTTGCAAGAACAGACTCCGGAAGCGATCTTTGGTTGAAGTTGGAAGATATGTACATGACACGTTCATTGACCAACAAGTTATACCTGAAGAAGAAGCTATATGATTGTCGTATGACTGAAGGTACGCCCATAAATGATCATCTTGACAGATTTACTTCTGCATTACTTGAACTGCGTAATATAGGAGTAGTTGTTGATGACGAGGATGCAGCCTTGCAGCTTTTAGTATCTTTACCTATGTCTTATGAACATTATGTCGATTCGTGCATAAATCGTAAAGATGGGATCTTTCTAGAGGAAGAGGAAGTGAAAACTTCTCTCAAGACGAGGGAATTGCGCCGAAAGGCGAGTGAGAATGAGGCAGGTACCCAGTCATCAGGTTTGGTTGCTAGCATTAGCAACAGCAGGGGTTCTAGTGGGAGAAAGAACAATCAAGGTAATTCTTCACACAAGAAGGGTCCAAAACCTGGGGATATCTGTAATTTCTGCAAAGAGAAGGGGCATTGGAAGTTCGACTGTCCCAGAAGGAAGCAAGGCAAGGCACCAGTCACAGCAGAGGTCATGACGGCCAGAGATTGCAGTTCAGATGAGGATTATGCTCTAGTAACATCAGAATCAGCATGCGCATCTAATGCGTGGATTCTTGATTCAGGAGCGTCTTACCATATCAGTCATAGGAGAGAATGGTTTACCGGTTATAGGCAGATAGTTGGCGGTGATATAAGCATGGCCAACAGTACAGTCTGCAGGGTTGTCGGTATTGGTTCGATCAAGGTCAGGACTCATGACGGTAGGGTTGTCACTTTGAACGAAGTTCGACACGTTCCGCTTATGACGAAGAATCTGATTTCTCTTAGTCAGTTAGACAGCAAAGGGTTCAGTTTCAAAGGTAAAGGTGGAGCAGTTAGTGTCTGTAACGGTTCAGAAGTGATGCTGAAAGGCCTTAAGTGGGGCTCCTTGTATTTCCTCCAAGGAAAGACGCTTGCAGAGTCGACTATGGCTGCATCAGAAGAGGTGAACGAGGGAGATATGTCTAAGCTGTGGCACATCAGGCTCGGTCACATGAGCACTCGAGAGATGCATGAGTTGACTAGCAGAGATCTTCTTTATGGCCATGAGATTAAGGATCTTAAAGCGTTCTGGATTACATCCACTCACAGAGTTGGGGACCTTCATGTCAGGAATTTCTAAAGGGGCACAGATATTTCTTGTCTATGGTTGACGATTATTCGAGGAAGACTTGGGTGGTTATCATGGAGTTCAAGAATGAGACTCTAAGGAATTTCAAGGACTGGAAGACGGTAGTGGAGAACCAGACAGAGAAGAAGATCAGGAAGCTCCTGACAGATAATGGTTTGGAGTTCTGCAGTGCTGAGTTCGATTCGTTTTGCAGACAGGTGGAGATTTCTAGACATCTCACCAGCAGAGGCACGCCACAGCAGAATGGTGTAGCAGAACGGATGAATCAGACATGGCTTGTGGGAGCGTTGTGCATGCTCTCCAATGCAGAGTTGTCTAAACGTTTCTGGGCAGAAGCGCTTAATACAACATGTTACTTGATTAATCATGGACTTCATACCGGTATTGGTCTCAAAGTTCCCTATGAGGTATGGACTGGTAAATCCACGATTGTTTCAAGTGTTGGCGGTATTGATAAACAGGTGGAGCAACAAGATACTGAAGAGTTAGTTGTCCCACAGTCAGATGTTGAAAAACAGGTGGAGCAACAAGATACTGACGAGTTAGTTGTCCCACAGTCAGATGTTTAATCAGGATCCACCAACAGAGACAAAGACTGAAGCACCAGAAAGTTCAAGTTCAGTTCCTAAAGAACATGGGTTAGCACAAGGAGGGTCTAGAAGAGCTAATTTCAGGAATGGATTTGAAGACTTAGTGTCTTATGCACTGCAGGTTGCTGAGGAAGTAGAGCTCGTTCTTGCGGAACCTTCTATTTTCAATAAAGCAGATACATGTTCAGAGTCATCTCAGTGGTATGCGTCTATGGGTGATGAGATGGAGTCTCTTCACATGAATCAGACTTGGAAGTTGACTACAAGGCCAGAAGGCAGGAACATTGTGACTTGCAAGTGGATCTTCAAGAAAAGGGAAAGGATGTCCCCGGCAGAAGAGGTCAAGTATAAAGCTCGAGATGTTGCAAGGGGTTTCACACAGAGAGGGGGTGGACTACAATGGGATCTTCTCACCAGTGGTCAGACACACTTCGATCAGAGTGTTGCTAGCAATAGAGGGAGAGATATACATGATACAGTCGGAAGGATTCCAAGTTCCTGGTAAGGAAGATCAAGTTTGTAGATTGAAGCAATCGCCTAGGTAGTGATACAAGAGATTTGACAGCTATATGATAGCAGCAGTCAAGAAGTCAGAGATTCAGAAGTCGAAAGGCTTGTTGGTCGCAGAGATGAAGGGTTTGGGTAACGCGAAGAAAATTCTGGGTATGGAGATCTATAGAGACAAAGCCAAACGGAAACTGTTCTTATCCCAGAAAAGATACATCAAGAAAGTTTCAGAAAGGTTTGGTGGGTCGACAGCTAAGGCTATAGATACTCCGAGTGCAGTGAATGCACATACACTCGCGTTTGGGCCCAAAATCGGTTGAGGAGAAAGAGTATATGGCTCCAGTATCCTATGCTAGTGCAGTTGGTAGTTTGATGTATACTACAGTGCTCACTAGCGACGTCAGACTCGTCTGTGGAGATGGGACAGAATGCGCAGTCAAGGGTTTCTCAGATTTGGGTGATGTTGACTCAAGAAGATCGAAGACCGGATATGTGTTCACGCTTGGTGGGTCAGTTGTCAGTTGGAAGGCTAGATTGCAGAATACAGTGACGTTGTCTACAACAGAGGCAGAATACGTGGCATTGACAGAGTCCGCTAAGGAAGGAATATGGTTGAAGGGATTGATCAGCAATCTTGGGGTTCATCATGAGAGGACCAAGCACATTGATGTCAGATATCATTTCCTAAGGGATGAGAAACGGGTAAAGGTGAAGGTAGGGACGGCGAACAACCCTGCAGACATGTTCACAAAACTCGTGACGGGAAGCAAGTTCCAACATTGTTTGGACTTGCAGATTGTTCGCAGCTATTAGATAGCAGAAGAGGCGAGGGGGGAGAAAAGGTTTGTTGTCATGGAGATTCAAATTCAAGGTGGAGATTGTTGGGTTAATGCCTTTGAATTTGGGACGCCGAGTTAAAGGATTAAACAACAGAGAGATTTCGTAATTCCGGGACAGAGCGCAGAAGGAAGGTTTCCAAGTCAGTTTTGGACTAGGTTTCTAAGTTCCTAAGAGATTTTGAGATAAACTTTACTAGTATAAATAGATGCCAGTAGTTTAGATTAAAATCACACCTCAGATTGTCATAGACAAATTATTAGAGTGCTCATAGAAGATCAATAATTCTAGATCTAGGGTTTTACCACAGTCAGGAATTTTGTGACCAAAATTCGTGCTAGCATAGATTAGTGTGATCTTGTAAAGAATTCTCCAGATTGATAATAATATTCTCTCCCCTCCCCGTGGACGTAACCAAGTTGGTGAACCACGTAAATCTGTGTTCTTGTGATTGCTCACTTTTCTTATCAAGTCTTGTTATTGCTCTAACAAAAAAAAAAAATGAATGTAGCCCATTCAGTGACTGACGTTACATGTCGTGGGTGCTAGTGCACCCACTAAAGAGTATAATGATTAGTGCTTCACCCTATAAAGTGAATGACCCAGGTTCAATTCTTTATTGTGCACTCACTTAATTTGTTCCTGGATCCACCATTGAGCCCGTTACATTGCTAGTTTCACAGCCTGAATAACCACTCAGTTGGCTGAAATATGTATCCAGCGCCTCTCTTGCTTCTATAGCCGTGGAGAGTATTAATTTTTGTGTGGCATTTTTCTCGGTTATTAACCTTTTTTTATTCTTGGAAGTATGACAATATTCTTTTCTTTTTTATGATTCATCTTTCTGAATAGGTAGACTATTCTTAATTTTTGTGCAGGTGAGAACATTTGAGACCCACTGTGGATCCTTATCCCAGTATGGTATGAAACACATGAGATCATTCGCTAATCTCTGTAATGCTGGCATTAAGAAAGAGCAAATGTCCAACGTATCAGCAGAAGCATGTGTCACGATTCCTTCTAATCCTTGGAGCTCACTCCACGGAGGTTTCAGCGCATGATGAAACAGAAACCGGTGTACGTTAGAGACCAGTTTTTAATTATTCTGTAGGATGATTTTGTTATGTATCACCCTTTTAAGGACTAAGGTATGGTTCAATAAGGCGTTTAATCCGAATCTGCATGTGTACATATAGAATCAAAGTTTACAGAAACATTTGTATCTGACAGCCGAAGAAACATATATAGTGAGCTAGTGTGTGTTTTGTAGGAAAAAGGAATTGTTGTTCCTAAGGTTTTGCTGTTGTGTTGTACTGCTTCCAGCAAGTGAGATTTGATCATGTCTCCCACTTTACGAGATGAATGGCTGAGATGAATCGGGTAATATGTGGATCCCAAATCATCTCGCGAAGTGGGAGATGAGACTAAACCTTGACATTTGAGAGCAACGACGCGTTATAACATTGGGTGCAACCGTTCCACGTCCTGTGTTAGGTATGTGAGAATAATATGTTGCTATGATCTTCATGTTATCAGTTCCATGCAGTTAGGTACAACTTCTCAATTTTATTTTATTTTGTGCACCAAACATTTCCAATTTCTACATTAGTTAATTATTCTAGTTTACTCCCTTCATCTCAAAATATGATCTTCTCACTTTTTTTTTTGTTATCAAAGGAACACATTGAGCAAATTATCTTAAAGAAAATGTAAAAATGGTTATTGATAGTATTGTTAATCGTAATTACAAATTACAAATTTTCATTAATTATTGCTCAAAATTTATTCGTAGTATCAATAATAAACAAGACATAGGGAATACAATTGAAAGCCACTAATTGAACTCTAATCCTTGATGAACAAGCCTCCTGGAATGTGGAAACTGAACTTGAATATTCTAATAATTAATATTCTGACCATCAAACAAATAAATAGACAATCTCTAAACCAAAATCATTAATTTAAAGACCTGTGACTAACCAAACCTCAAGTAGATGTATTGACAATTTTCCAATCTGGACTCAATTTGTTAAATCTTGAGCACTCAACAAAATGCAGAGCAATTTCTCCAAACCACAAAAACCGATCAAGTAAAGTTTAGCTTATTCAGCTCCAGACCGATCCTTATCAGAGGCTCAAGCTAAAACGCCACATTGCTCGACTGGCTTTTTCCACCTTAATCAAGGCTACAATTATTCAAGGAAAATAAAAGGCGGGACTACCATCCTATTTTTCATTCATAATCGTTCTGGAGAAAAAATTAATGAAAAATCCATAATACACAAATCATGCAAATTTTCTCCTCACCAAAAGACCAACTCATTGTCATCGATGATTGCGGTCATCATCTTCATCTTGTTGCCAAGAACAGCTCCTCCGGGGATTTTTATGGAAAAAATGTTCATTTATTCAGAATCAGACTCCATGTTTCCCATAGCCTTTAGCCCTCTTGGTCTCTGAAAAAGATGAATTATAAATCTTAGTTTTTTAAACTACTTATCATAGCACAAAGGATAATTAGGGCGTGCGGTTGAAATAAGTTCTATAAACATTAGTTACCTTCTTAGTGGTTTTCTTCTCTCTGACCTCGTATCGTTCGAGGGTCAAGTCACACAACCATGTACCTGGACTTTGCAGCTGCAAAGGAAATTAAATTGAAACACATATGTTTAGTCCAAAAAAAGGAAAGAATGAGTTCAGAGAGAGAGAGAGAGAGAATGGCATCCATAGTTCTGAGGTTAGCGAAGTAAATTTTTCATTGTTAATCATTTGGACTTTCTGACAGAAGTTCCTACCAAATAGTCCCAATTAATTTATATTTCCAATATGACTTTATCACTCTTGGATCTTGGTAAATCGCCATCAACTTATTTGTTTAAGTTCAATCAAGTTGACTAACAACAAAATGCCGCATTTATTCTGGGACGGAGGAAATACTATATTAGTGCATCTTATTCCAATAAACCACAAATTACTTCCCCCCCCCCAATCTCCTTTGGTAATAGAACATTTAGTTAATACTCCATTGCTAGATTTACTGATCAAGCAAACTTAGACCAAAATTTACAACAAGTAATGCTAATAGACAGGTTTTAAATGTAGACCCATTTTCGCAAAATCCAAAAAAAAAAAAAAAGGTTATATTATCATGTTATTTCAAATTTTCAATCAAATAAGCATAAAATAATTTACTGGAGAAAGTGGAGGAGAGAGAGAGAGAGAAAACATACATTGAGTGTGCGTTGAATGAACTTTGCTCTCTTCTTTGGTCTTTGTGGAAGCTTAGACCCTTTAAACGCAAGAAAATCCTCCTCTTTCTCCTTGTTTGTCAACGCGATCACAAACTTTGGCGGCCACACCGCCGGGATCGGATCACTCCCCGATGATGAACCTCCTTTCTTGCTATCATGCGCCGTCTCCGATGACCCAGACCCACCACCACCACCACCGGTGTGATTATTATTAGTAATATTGTTGTTATTAATATGATGACTTTTTCCATTATTGTTAATATTATTGGCGGTGGTGGGGTTGGAGTTGTTGTTGTGATGATGAGCAGTAACACTACCACCACCTTTCTTATCATGCGCACCCCCTCCTCCTCTCTCCGGTGAGCATAAAGCTCTACCACCACCACCGTTGCTTTGCCCCTTCATAGCAATCGAGCTCTCAGAATTCCTACAACAATTCAAAAAAACCAAAACAAACCCATTATTAAACAACAAAAATCAAATCATCCAATCCAAAAATTAAAATCAAAATAATAATAAATAAATAAATAAAATGTTTTTCCATGAAATTACAATTATACCCCTTAGGTGGTTCAGGTGTTGAGGAGAAGTTCTTGGGATTACCGTGAAAAATGGAGGGTGAAATCGGATTTAATGGGTTGGGTCAGAACTAATCCCTTGAATGGAGGGGTTTCTGTTTTCCTATTTTGTTTCGGTTTAGAACTGAAAAACAAGAAAAAGAAATGAGGAGAGAGAGATATTTGGAGCATTAACAAGCTAACGTGCGCATCTGAGGGAAAAAGTGGTGTTAGGTTTCTGGCGAGATCTCGGCCGTTAATTTCGGATTTATCCTCCTTTTTATGAGGTGTACGTGTTAAGATCTGAAGGTGGTGGGCGGGAGAGAGATGAAAAGAGAGAGGGACTTGTTTATTTGTCGACATTATTGAAAGAGATCGGACGGTTTAGAATGGATTTTTTATTTTAGATAAAATAAAAAAAAAAAAAAGTGATTGTGGGGACCACATGGGTAGGATTTTTTTTTTCTCACCTAAAGGGGGAGGTGTGATCGAGTGGTGGGTGCTATTGTAAGCTTATCTTGTACGTTTATTAGTTTTATACAGTAAAAAATAAAATAGAGTAAATGTAGCATTAAATGATAGTGGGCCCACCAGACACTACCTTAGTTGTTGGATCCATAATTTGGACCACGTCAAAATGTTTTTTTAAAAAAATACTCCCTCCGGTCCAAAATAACTGTCTTTTTGTTTTTGCACAATTCTTAAGGAAAGCAATTAATATCATGATTTAGTGATAAAAATGTCAACTTTACCCCTATTAAATATGCATAATTACTACACTAATGTCTCACAACTAAGACAATTAATAAAGCAAAACAAGTTTCAAGGCAAGGGTAAAGACATTTAGCTCAAAAGTGACAGTTATTTTGGACCAAAATTTTGGTTCAAAAGTGAGTTATTTTGGACCGGAGGGACGGAGGGGAGTACTACTAAAATGAACCATCTCGTTTAAAAATTAAACATAAGAAATCAAAAAATAAAAACAAAATCAGCTCAAATAAACTAATGCCTACGTATAAAATTTTAATTTTGATGGCATAGGCCCATGTATTTACGTAATGGATCAATAATAGATGTCCCAAAAGTTGTAGAGAAAGTTGTGAGACCGGTCACATACATGATACGGATCTCGCTCATCCTGATGAGAGCGGAAACAGGCTTGTCCCTGTTTATAAGAGACAAACCATTTATTCTTTCAATAAAGAATAAGACCCGTCTCACACAAGTTTTTTTTTCTGACACAAGTTTTTGAATTTGAAGTTGATAATAATAATGGGGATAATAAAGCAAGGAATAAAATGAGTCATTGGTGGGGTCATGGTGATGGAAACAAGGGAGAGCGGGGCCTCACAGCCAACCTAAGTCCAAAAATTAGGCGTAAAAGAAAAGGAAAAATAAAATACAACCAAAATAAATCCATAATAATCCAATTACTTGTGTTGTGTACTACATTGACCAATACAGTATTTCAATCCATAAACCCCAAACCAGAGAATATGAATTCTCTATCCATGTTATATGGATAACCCATATAATTTTCCCCTACTTTCTTTGTAATTAAAATTCACTAAAAATTGTGAGACTAACTTTCAAGAACAAGTATAAATGTTGGATCCTCGGCTTGGCCCCACTGTTGAACCACATATTTTCTTTGACTAAAATTTTATCAAGTTGACCCTACCGATCTCTTTTACCCTCTAATTCAAAATGGCATTCGCCCCTAAATGTATTGTAGTAATAGGACAAAATAATGAAAAGATTCTAAACCCAAAAAATTACCAATTATGCTAGCATTTTTTTTCCGAAAATATTTCACAATCAATATCCTCTATCATTGAAAATCCATGTATAAAACATGTTACTAACTATACCAAGGGCCTCTTGGCCCAATAGTGTCCGGATGTGTGGGTAAGGCTTCCACTTAAGTGCAGGTCACAGGTTCGCTCGCTGCATCGATAATGAACCCACCACACTCTAATTAAAAGCACCAACAAGATCTTAACACATCATTTTATTTTGTGAGATTTTTTTGTGATTTTATATTTATTTTTATTCGACTATAAATACCAAACAAAAGGTTGACACAATAACTAACCCCCACTAAATCAACCCAACCAAACCAAACTAATCCAATTATACTCACGTGGCAATATTCTATTGGTCCACATCTTACCAACAATAGACGAGACCTCACCCTATCATACTATACCCCCACAACCAACCATAAAACACATCACTACTGCTGATCACACTTTCACGCACCAATCTTCCAACAAGTACTTCACGAACACATCCCTCTTTAACTCACGCACCACTCACGTGACCCCTCAAAAAAGGTAACGTGCTCCTAAACGTCACCGGAGCGTACAACACACGCGCGTTAAAAAAAACAGATGATATTGAGAGTTCAGATTACCTGAGCACGCGCTGCGCCGGCGATGATGGCCGTTGCCGGAGATTGAGGTATCCGTTAGTACTGTTATTATTAACAGTATTAATAGATTCCTTGTTCTGATCGGATCTAACAACCCGCCGATCAATCCGAACGGTGGTTCGTTGAGCCGGTGCCTGACCGGACGCCGAGTCTTTATTTGCTCCGGTATTGTCCTTGGATTGGACCTTCATACAACGGAGCCGTTTCCGGTTACCCCACTGCAAAACGAAGTCGGACGACGTCGTTGCAGCCGCCTGTGATCTGGTGGAATCCGCTGTCGTCGTCGCCGGCGTTGGTTTCAATAACAACCCATCTCTACTAGTGGGAGGAGGAGGATTATTATTGTTGTTGGGGTTCTTTTCCATCATTTTGTATACACACACACCTGTCACATTAACAACAAAAAAGTTAACCATGGTTAGTTGGTGGGCTTAACTATGGTTAAAATCAAAATATTATTGCCACTATACAAAATCGAAAAAAAAATAATAAAGAAAAAGCAGGGAAAGATTCCGATACAGATAATTGAAAATTTAATGATGATGAAGATGAATTTCTTGGGTTAATCTTTTTTTTTTCTTTGAAATTGGAAAAATTGGGTATTTGGGGTATGTGTACTAGTTACTAAAACTGGACTTGTCTGATTGAAGATCTAAGAGAAGAAGAATCTGCTCTGGTGAATGAAATCTGGAGATGAGAAAGGGTCGATTGTTTCTGCAAAAACACAAAATGTCAAAATTTGATCTCATTTCTCCGGTGACCACATCTCGCCGGCGAAAAACAAGAAGAGATAATGGATGGATTTCTAACACTCGATTCAGCTGAGTGTTCATCTCAAATTACTACCTCTAACCCAAAATGAATGTTTTTTTTTTTTTTTTGATAAAGAGTAAAACAAACCGACATTTGTTTTGGTACTGAGATAGTACTTGGCCAGAAACACGTAATTGAGAAATGTTTTCGGAATACAGAGAGATCGGCGACAGGCCAAAAGAACAAGAAATTTGAGAAATGCTTCAAATTTGAACTGAGAAATCAGGCAAAAAGGAAACAAAATCAAAGAACTGAGAACGGAAGAGCAAATCTGAGAAGAAACG
This sequence comes from Campanula takesimana, assembly GCA_026119855.1. Taxonomy (NCBI): domain Eukaryota; kingdom Viridiplantae; phylum Streptophyta; class Magnoliopsida; order Asterales; family Campanulaceae; genus Campanula; species Campanula takesimana. The sequence goes on along the minus strand of JAOWBW010000652.1, from coordinate 420,693 downwards.
TTTAAAGAGTGAGTCAACGAACTATGAACGGAAGTGCAAATTGTAGCCGGCGGTGAATTCGAAATCTTCAAATTTGACACACAAATCCGCAATCGTCTTTGAACACATTATGACATTATTACCTGAAAGCTTCAACTCTGCTACACAAATATCCCCTCTTGTGTAAATCCAGAAAGAGATTATTCCCAAGACGAAACTGTAAAAAAACGAAGAACAAATTCGTCAGTTCAAAATTGAAAATACGAACCGGATTGATTATGGATTATTGATCTGAGTCAAAAAGTACTGAATTCAAACACCTTATTCACTTTTGTTCGTTCATCGCAACACAAAAGTCGCCGATTTGATAGGTTTCAAAAATCGAAATTTGCCACCACAGAGCGTTAGATTATCAGAAATTTGTGCTGATTTTAGGCATCTGAAGATTTATCTCTTAATTAAAGTGATTTTTAGCCGAAACGATAGAATTCTTCGAGCTTCAATCTTGAGTTTTGTCTCCAATTCCGATCTTCAAAATCCGAGAAAGTGATCTTTATTCCCCAGATTTCTACAGAATGCACCTGTTAAGCAAAGATTGAACGAAAATCGGACTCAGTTGCCTTAGATTAAACATGAAACAATCATAGAGAAGAAGCTTTCTCGTCAAATTCACCTATGAACTTCAATTTCTGGATTTTCTTTCTCTAAACAATCATACAAAGCCTGCAAATGTATCTGCAGAACCAAAATAGAAAAACAAATCAGTCAATAGACAAAATTTCAAACAGCAGAAAATTCAAATCAAACAGTTTTCTCAATCACAAATCTATGAACTTCAACAAAAATCTCTCTCAATTTCCCATGAAAATCCGAACAAAAAAAAAACAAAAAAAAAATCAAAAATCAGCAAACCTTTTCAAATGCAGATATCGAGTTAAGACAAATCAAATTCAAATAACTGATGATAGAAACGAAATCACAAAAGTCCAGCTCTGTTGTTTGTTAACTGCAAATACGAAACTGTAATCTCTCTATCTTTCTCTCTCTGTATCTCTCTCTCTCAACGTCTCTATCTAGATCTTGTATTACAAGAACAAGTGCAGCATTTCACTCGCAGAATTTTCCAAAGAAAATTTTCTCGCTCTCCGTTTCAGAGTTTCTCGAGAAAGTGAAGGAAAATTTCATAAGAGAGAAATAAGCCTTCTTCTGATAAAACGAAATGCTCTCTCTCCCTATCAAACCTATTTTATACCCCGTGAGCATGTTTCTGTTGCCCAACACAGTCGCACAGGAGATTATAGCCCCGCATCTCATCTTTGACCGTTCAATTGGAATTTAACGGGGTAGATATGGCCCTAGCGCAATTCTGCTACAATGTCCAAGTTTGTCCCACTTAACGACGTTCCATTTTCTTTGACGGCGTTTTGTTGTTTGACGGAATCTTCAATCTCTACTCTACCCAGATTAAATATTGGAGTATTAGTAAGGGTAAATATAAAATCACAAAAAGTGCCATAAAATGTGGTTTCAAAATAATGTGTTAAAATTTTGTTGGTGTTTTTATTAGAGTGTGCCGGGTTCACATTCGATGCAACCAATAGAATATCATCACCTCACTTTGTACCTATGATTTTGTAAACTTCATTTGTGCCGCATTGCCCTATTAGTAATTGTTTTTAGGACTTGTTTATTTTTGTTTTAAGCTCTTCAATTTTCTTTTACATTCAGAGTTGAATTTCACGTAGCCACTTAGAATTTTTCGCTTAGGTCTCGTTTAGTAGAGCGGTGCATTTAAAATAGAGGGAAAAAATTACCTTTTTGCTAATTAAGCGTCTCAATGTAGAGTTTTTGAGCTGAGCTTTTTAAAAATCTTGGCCAATTTTGGCCGCTCAAAATATTAGCGTCTAAAAATCTTTGTTTTGAAAAATCTCCGTTTTTAAAAATGTGTACCAGACGAGCCATTATTTTCTTAAGAATTGATTTTATTCATATGTATCCCTCCTCCTCAAACTCCTAATTTCAACAATGCCCTACCAAAACACTAAATAAACAATGATTTATGTCATTTTTCTGCTCCATTGAATGGCATAATCTTATTATTAGACTTAAATTCATATGAGTAATCAAACAGTTAGAATAATTCAAAAATCCAAGGGCTTTTTCTTATAAATTCAGTCAGTTCATATGTGAAATCTTGCTGGGAATATGTCTTTGAATCGATGGCATTTGATTGACGATATGTCTGTGGCAATTTCGGGAATTTGAATTGGAAAAAGAAAAAAGAAAACCGGAAAATACCGGTGCAGCACATGTTCGGCCGAGCATGTGCAAAGCCACGACCGAGCAACAAAGAGTTCAGTCTGAGTCGTGCAAAAATCTTCAGCACGAGTGGTGGAGGACATGCTCGGCCGAGCATGTGCAGAGACTCGGCCGAGCAAAAGGATTTTGGGTCGGGCTAAAGTTTTTCTTGGTGCAAGTTTCATGCAAGGCAAAGGAAGGAGCTTGGGTTTCTTGGTTGAATGAGATTAAAACTCCTTCCGTCCTAATTAATTAGTACTCTATTTTTGTGTAAGAGAGTTATTCAAGAACTATGAAAAATAGATTCCTAATTAGAATAGATTTACTTTGTACACAAGAAATATGACTCATTATTTCCTAAGTTTTGGTATTTGTGACTATAAATGCAACCCTCTCCCTTAGCATAATATTTATCATGTTCATCTTTGAGAGGTACAAGTAGAGATCTTAGATTTAAGTTGATGAAATTATTTTACTAAATTATACAGACAACTAGATTAAAAAGATTGTCTTTTGTAATCACTATTGAAACCCGCCCGTGGACATAGTCAAGTTGGTGAACCACGTAAATTCTTTGTGTTCGTGTGATTATTTATTTTATCATCGTTCTTATATTTTGCTCTAACAAGTGGCACCAGAGCCTGGTTGGTTAGAGATCTAGGGTTTCCGCTACAGAGAAGAAGATTGATCAAGGATCTGAATCATCGATTGACAAATTTAATGGGAGGAATAACTTTACTTTATGGAAAGTAAATATGAAGGCTCTGTTGAGGAACAAGGATTGTGGATTCCCGTGGTGTTTGCACCCGAGAAAATTCCCGCTTGCCTTTTTGATTTGAGAGTCGACACCATGTTGTTGAACGGAACACGGACCGTGAGATTCTTGAGTTCGGGGGTTAAGTTATGGATTGGGAAGGTCAAGGAGCACATAATCCACCCAATCTAGGATTGGTCTTGCTTTGGTATTTTTAATCAAATAAAGAACAAGCAATTAAAACAAGTAAAGCCAATAATTAATTTCTTAATTATTGGAATATCGGATCATGTGCTTCGAGACCATCTCCATGGATTGGAGAGGCTCTAGGCTGATCCTTTTGATGGAATTACACTACTCTAAAACAAAGAATGAGATGAGAAGTAGAGATTAAAAGCGTAGGAGTTTACCTAAAGCGTTCTTGAGATTCCGATTGATGGCCTTGACTAAGGCCTGGATGATCCAAGAGTTTTGTGATGGTTTTGGCTTGAAAAGATGAGTTTTTTGTGGTGTTTTGGTGTGAGGGGAGAGTAAAAACGGGATTCTTTGGAGAGGGGCTGATTAGAGAGTTGTTAACCCTTTTTTGTGGTGAAAAACTCTATTTTTATAGGTATTGGATTACTTAGGGACCAAGTCTAGGAGTACTAAGTTTAGTAGGAAATAGAGTCCTTATTTGGAGAGGTTAAAGGAGGTAGGAAATTAGTAGGAAATCACCTAGGAAGCTTCCTATTAGACATTCCCCGGATTAGGATAGTGTTGGCCAAGAAAGAGATCGGGACGGAGAATGGAAGTGGATTATTCCCGCAGACAGAGGAGATGTCTCGTACGAGACATTGATGTCTCGTACAAGGCATCCAGTGTTTTAATATTGTTTTGTCCTTGTCTATAGTTCTTTTGTTCAGTTTAGCCCCTGACTAATGGAGTCAGTTAGAAACTTAATGAAACATGATGAAACTAACGAGTTTTCATCCAAACACAAAGGCGAGACACAAGAGTAGTGTAATCATAAAAGTGAGTTCAAATGGGGTGTCTACAGAGCCCCTCGGCGATGATACTTATGGATGAAGTAACATCGTCGATAGAAAAGACACCATTTAGAACTTTGGGTATGGTCGTGCTATAAAGCTGCCTACGTATTCCTCGGAAGGAAATCAGACCAAACATAGTTCAACTCTGAAAAACACACAAAACGGTCACTTGAGGTATTTTGAAAATCCTTTTGAAAGCAATACTTGCGGTAAGTAAAGTTTAGAGCTTAGAGAGTAGCCCATACTGAGGAATCAATGTCCTTGACCTAATTCGGAATATACCTTCTGTTGCCGATGGAGCATCGCGGTTGACGGTAGTTGTTGGGGAATATCCTCTTTCAATGCACCTACATTAAAAGTACTGGATATTATCCTCTCTCAATGGCCGAAGCTGATCGAGAGTACTGGATCCCTAGATGTTCTCTTCCAATGGCCGTAGCTGATCGAAAGTGCTGAACATGTCCTCTTCCAATGCATCATTGAAAGTACTGGACGATTTGACGCTGATTCCGGACTTTTTAGAATATCCTGAATATCCTCTCTCAATGGCCGTAGCTAATCGAACGTACTAGACATTATCCTCTCTCAATGGCCGAAGCTGATCGAGAGTAGTGGATGCAGAATCTCTTGATTTGATGCCGATTACGGACTTTTTAGAATTTCCTGAATATCCTCTCTCAATGGCCGTAGCTGATCGAAAGTACTGGACATTATCCCCTCTCAATGTTTTTACATTGAGAGTACTGGATGCATAATCCCTTGATTTGATGCCGATTCCAGACTTTTTAGAATATCCTGAATATCCTCTCTCAATGGCCGTAGCTGATCGAAGGTACTGGACATTATCCTCTCTCAATGCTCTTACATTGAGAGTACTGGATGCAAAATATCTTGACTTGATGTAGATTTGTAGACTTCTGAATATCCTCTCTCAATGGCCATAGCTGATCGAAAGTACTGGACATTATCCTCTCTCAATGCTCTTATATTGAAAGTAGTGGATGTTGGGTTTTGATGCATTATGCGCAGCGAAATTAAACATATAAATCAAACACCCAAGAGCCCGGATCCGTGTATGTTGATTAAATTAAATACAAGATGAAAGAAACTAACCCTTGAAGATCGCATCCATGAACACGGAATTTAAGGTGCTAAAGGAAACACCCTCCATCGGTATCCACACGTCGAACGGATATCAAGAACACCTTCTTGATGTGGATTGCTAGACCCAAGGCTTGATGAAGAAACGATTTCTTTGTCGGAATTATCTTGCTTCATTGATTATTGTATTTTGACGATCATGAATCTCAAAGTAAATAATCATACTTCTCTATAATTTATTGTTTCTAAAACAAAGGTTTGTGATTTCCAAAATCACCATTAGAGGCTGTCAAACCGGGCTGTATATCATATATAAGGGTTTGACCTAATTCCGTTTGGGATCAGGATTCCTTTTCTGTCCAGAAAACTGAACAAACTGGTCTGTTACGGGCATAGCAGCCGTACGGCTCCTTTGGAGCCGTACTCCACCTTTCTAGCCATACGGTGGCCAGTCCAAAAATCCCCAATTTTAGCCTTTTTCAAATCCGCTCTATTGTGTGTGACCCAATAGGATTATACTATGTTGGCAATGAGTCCGAACCCATAAGTCATAAGCGGACTCTAGCAAGCTATTATCAATCTCACTCATCGAGTGGCCATGCAGATATCTCTCTTGAGAGAGGGACAAATCCCATCTTGACTTATCATTCTTCCCTACAAGAATCCGATTATGCCAATCGTAGCCTTTATAACCACCCGGTTAGGGGTAGCGTTTGAGTACATCAAACATAATGTTCATCATGTGGAAGACTATGATAATCTCAGGTCTAAGGATAAATGATATAACTATTATGAGATTTAATTATGACATTTGACCATGACATAAATCTCATAACGGGTCTATCCAGTACTTATTCTCCAACATGTACCCACAAGTTTAATCCGCATCCTATGCGCTATAATCATCATATGATTATCCATTAAACTCGTGCTAGCCCTTCATAAGTGCTAAGGACAATGATCATTATAATAAACATGCAAAAGATATAATAATCGGGTTTGTTATCTCTATAACAACGAAGCTATGATATAACGCATATGCCTTTCTCAAGGGCCTAGGGCATAATATCCAACACTAGATGCAGAATATCTTTTGTGACTGAATTCTCTGGGGATCATTTGATCGCTGCTGAATATATATATATATATATATATATATATATATATATATATATATATATATATATATATTTGGAGCACGGATTGGTTCTTGTACCTGTTAATACAACAAGTAGAACCTATTCTAGCAAGCAATTTAGCTTTGATTTTAGTTTATAATTGGACTCATGTGGCACTGACAAATTTATGTGCATGCCCGGTCGGTCAACCTTGGTGTAAGTAGTGTGAATAGCATGTATTCATGATGGGATGTTTATTGATGATGAACTGTATGTGTTTATTTATGTGTGTGTGCGGGGACCTGTTTTGACAAGTCGGGACCTAATCATGTTTTCTGCAAAAGATGATGCGCCACGGATTTTCTCTGATGGTTATCTCGTGTGAGACTCGTTTGCCTTGTGCAAGATGATCCGTCCAGATCGTTCCTTTAGTCATGTTGTGTCAAGGGAGACAACTATTTTTCTGACAACCAATTATGTGCAAGCTCTGAGTAGGCTAGACATACTTTTGAATCACTCTAGAGTTCCATGTCCGAAAGCCTCCGGTGAAGGTGATGAGAGGCGCGTTCTATTCCCCCAATTTTATCTCATGATTTAGTCTAAGTCAAGCCCCAAGAATCTTGTATGTTGTAGATGACTTCGTGAATAGGCTTATGAGGCTGTTTTGACTTGAAAAAGAGTGCTCTCCCGCTTGATGGATTTGAAAGAGGTAGGTGAAGAAATGATTTGAATAATGTTCTCCCTATATATTTTTTATTATATTTTTTTTGTGACGCACCTTGATTTTTGCCTAGATCGCCATTTCGGGTTTTCAATCTAGCGGGCATCTCTTTTGCGTCTCTTTTCAAAAAAAAAATCACAAAGTATGTACTCGAAGATGACTCAGAGAGGAGAGTAGTTTTGTCTCTTATTGGGGGAGAGACATGCGAGATTTTTGGGTTTGGATGTATTAGGCATTTTAGCTATCAACTTGGCTTTTTTGGAGTGTATTCCAAGCATCGACTCGGTGAGGATAACGCACTTTGTAATGAGAGTTAGAGGCAAAGAGGATAGCCCCTAGTGCGGATTTATTCTTGACGAGTTTGTATATCTTGAATAGGAATCGGAAGGGGACAGAACGAATGAAAAGCCCCTAACCTTGATGCTTGGATTTCAAAGAGAAGTGTATGAGAGAGGAAGCCCCTAGACTCGACAATGAACGCTACTTGGCTCAAAGTACTAGAAAGATAGTTCTACCTTTAATGGACCCTAGTATATATTTTTTATGTCTTAAGTGTTTGTTCAATTATTTTGCAAGTGAATCATCTAGAAATGTCTTGAAAAGTTTTGAGGATAATGCCTAATCATTAGTGCCCCCTTCGGATATTTTCATGGATGATGGAGACGATCTTCAAGTTAGGAGTCTCATTTTTTTCTTCATGTGGATTTAATCTTCATTGTAGGAGGAGATGAGAGGCCTCCTTTTTTACTTCATTATGTGTGGTTGAAACTCCTTCTTTGTGGGGTTATGAAAGCTTGAGAGTTTTTTTTTTTTTTTTTTTAACTCTCAAAGCTTAAATTTGAGTAGCCCCACTTTTGTTTGGGAATGATAATGCCTTTGGCTTTCTTCTACTTTGGTCCTTCGACTTCTGACATAAGCTCGGTGATAGTAATTTGTAGCCCTCATGCCTTCTTCTTAAAACTTGTTTAGACATTTCTATTATCAATTGCAAGGTTTTAGATTAATGACATTTATTGTTTGCGGATCCATTTCATGAATTAGAGAGAAATTCAAAAGGTAAAACGACCTTAGAGTAGTGTATAGGAATAAGAATGACTTTTATTAATAACTAGAATTCAAAACAGACTTGATAGTTGACACAGACTAGAGAAGGGGGGAGATGGAATAGAATGACAGAACGACTCTTCGAGTTCATACTAGGAAATTAAAACCTATTCTATTTCTAGGGAGAAAGGGAGATGATAGTTGTAGCCTCAACGTGGTAAGTCTATGAATTCTTCATAAGGCTTTTTCTTCTTCATGTCTCTAGGGGAGCGGATTAGTGATGACATTCGGCGCTTCAAGTTCCTTGTTGTCAATGAGATCTTGGATCACATCCTTTAAGTGTTTACAAGAGTTGGTGTCATGGCCGGTGGCTCTGTGGAACTTGCAGAATAAGGGGATACGATTGTAGTGATAGTTCGCCTTGTGAGTAGTCCCTTCTTCAGGCTTTATTTTGCCTTCCTTTAAGAGGATGTCAAGGAGACCCTCTTGAGTAACCCCTTCAAGATTATCGTAGTGCCTTGTCGTTCCCATCTTAGTAAATTTGGATATATTAGGGTCACAGAGCCGCCTCTTCTTCTTGGGCGTGGTTGTTTCACAAAGGGCTTCGACCTCCTTTCTATAGCATTCCTTTTGACCTTGTAAGCGTGCTTGAAGTGTGCCGATCTTACTCTCGTAGAACTCCTCTTGAGTTTGTAGACGGGTTTGGAATGCCTCAATCTCTTTCTTGTGACACTCTTCTTAGGCTTGTAGGCGACTGTGAAGGGTTGCAACTTCTTTCTCATAGTAATCCCCTTGGGTTTGTAAGCGAGTCATAAATTCTCCCTCCATTTTCCGCTTGAAGTCAGTGTATAGGGCAGTGACGCCTACTTCGATCACTTGACTTACTTCCCTTTCTAGTCGGGCCTTGAGATCATGGGCCTCTTGTGTAGACTTGGTGTCAGACATGGTGTCGGAAGAGTTTGGAACGATCTAGTTGCGATTCGGACGGACCTAACGGTATAGAGATTGCGTTAAACCCAGATTAAGGTCCCAACAAGTCGGCTTTATGAGGTGTATAGGCTTAAGAGTGAGTGTAGGTTGACCAAACGAGCACAACACAGAAACTGACACGGACAGAAGAGATGTCTCGTACGAGACAAGGATGTCTCGTACGAGACATCTAGCTCAAAACACATAATTCAGCTTTTAAATGCTAATTTTGGTCGGACGGAACTTAATCCGTTTTGGGGGGTTTCTATCTAATTTCCTGGAATAGTGGATTCTGTCACCCTAGAATATGAGCCCCTTGTTTTTCACCTGTATTTCACTCTCCCAAACGGACAATTTGAGCAAAGGTCCCATATTCTCATCGGAATCCACCATTCAATTTAGCCAAACCTAAGTGATTCTGTAATTGTTTTGTACTTTGTTAAACAACGCCGTTTATGCAATCAAACCTTATGAATTCTTGTTAAGGGACAACCGAAAGGGACTTTATTGAACGCGGGATCTTGACGGTGAAGGAGACTAGACTCAAATCCTCGTAGCAAAAATTCTTATTTCACCATCGCAATCCTTTGTTCAACATTTTTTTTTTACCGAAGGGACATTCGTCAAGAATTCATGAAGGGAGGATTATAGATTGTATGAATAGCGTTATCTTGAGCAAAGATTAAAACAATCCTAAGAATCAAACCGACCGGTCACAAGGAGTGTCCTATTGACTAGTATGTATGCATGAGGTTGATGCAGGGCTTACGGCTAAGGCTCCCCATGAACACAGTCTAGGAGCGTGTCACGGAGTGGGTACACCATATTTGGAGAGACCGGTGAGTGCCACTCGTAGATTGGGGGTGCTGACCGACATCCGTCCTCTAATTGGGACCCGAGTTTATAGGGTATATAGTGCAATTAATCTACATGCGTGCACGTGTGTGAGAGTCAAGTTCTAGATGTCAACGGAAAAAAATAAGATTTTTTTTTGAAAGCATGTAAAAGATTGACCGGACCAAAGTGGTTGCCTACGTTTCCCTCAATCTTCAGAAAAAGAAAGAGAGACTCAGGTCAACGTAGTTCGAGTTTGAAAAGAGTTTTGAGGAGATAAGGAGCACATAAGCACGTAGGAGCACATAGAAGAGAGGGATAGAAGTACTCACAGTGCTTGCATTATTACCCATTAATGGGTGCAAAATAAACTAGGGGATGAGTAATGTAGTCATCCCTAATTTATTCATTTTTTATACTCCGCTGCAAAAGATGTTAGCGCAAAAACAATACATGTATATGACATAAATCATTTTTGCACATATGGGGACGGAGTAAAACAAGCAAAGAAAAGTTTCTTTTTTTAAGTCCAGGGACTGATCTGCAATTTCAGAAGTGTAGGGACTGATCTGCAGTTTTCTGCAAATTTAAGGATTGTTCTGCAGTTTTTGAAATGCAGGGACTGTTTTGCAAATACTTGGTGGAGAAAAGATGCCTCGTACGAGGGATTTGATGTCTCGTACGAGATATCTCTCCCGGAACCCAGATTCAAGGCAGAACATATTAAAAAAAAGAGCAGTCCGAAAATTCACAGAAAAATTCAAAAAAAATATATTTTTAGCAGAAAATTACCGAGATTAAAATCACCTAATGTGTACGCAAGTCTAACCCACTTAAGTTTGTTCCCAGCGAAGTCGCCACTGTTTGCACCTGAGAAGGTACCCGTTTGCCTTTTTGATTTGAGAGTCGCCACCATGTTGTTGAACGGAACACGGACCGTGAGATTCTTGAGTTAGGGGGTTAAGTTATGGATTGGGAAGGTCAAGGAGCACCCAATCAACCCAATAAAGAGATCGGGACGGAGAAGGAAAGTGGATTATTTCCGCAGACAGAGGAGATGTCTCGTACTAGACATTGATGTCTCGTACGAGGCATCCAGTGTTTTAATACTGTTTTGTCCTTGTCTATAGTTCTTTTGTTCAGTTTAGCCCCTGACTAACAGAGTCAGTTAGAAACTTAACGAAACATGATGAAACTAACGAGTTCATCCAAACACAAAGGCGAGACACAAGAGTAGTGTAATCATAAAAGTGAGTTCAAAATGGGGTGTTTACACGTGGCTATGACGATAAAGGGTCGGAAAGAGCCTAAAGGAATGGTCGTTCCTACTGGTACTACTTTGGCTGGAGTAGTGGATCCGGAGAATAAGAAGACAATAGAGAAGGAAGCGGAAGATTTAGTGGATATAGATGAGAGGGATCATTCAAAAATTATTCGAGGTTTGGATGACGAAGTTCTAGTAAATACCAGATATGGATTCCGGTGGGGCTTTATGGTTGTTGTTGGAAGACATGTTCTTGACTACGACATTGACCAACATGCTTTATTAAAGCAAAAGTTGTTTACGCTCCAAATGGTGAAAGGTATGCTTATAGATAACTGTCAAGAGAGGTTTACTTCTATGTTACATGATTTGTGTAATATAGATGCCAAGATTCAGGACGAGGATGCTGCGTTGATGTTTCTTGTGTCGCTACCTTTATCGTATGATCACTTTGTCGATTCGTGTTTGCACGGTAAAGAGAAAATCGCTCTTGAGGATGTGAAGACTTCGCTCAAGACAAGAGAATTGTGACGAAAGGTGAGCAGAGGAGAAACAGACAGTCAGCGTGCATGATTAGTTGCCGAGGGCGACAAGGGATCAGGTAAAAAGAAGAATTCTCAATCTTCCTGCAAGAAGGATCCGAAATCTGAGGATGTTTGTAGATTATGCGATAGAAAAAGGCATTGGAATAATGAATGTCCAAGAAAGAAGCAAGAAGAAGATCCTAGTCAAGATGAGCAGGTATTGTTATAGGAGATACTGACAGTAATTATGCTCTAACAGTGGAAGAATGCTCATATAGTGGCTTAAAGATGGAAGATATGGAGGTGTATGATGGTTTTGGATCGATGGTGCTTTTGTTGTTGGTGGTGGGTGGTTGAAGAAGAGAGGGAGGATGAAAATGATTAGAGAGGGAGATGAACTGGAAAGACTAGGGGAGATGTAGGGAAGATGGGGGTGGACATTGGTTTAAAGTTGTTATGCTTTTCTTGGCGATGGTTGTGTTGGTGGTAGGTGGTAGAAGAAGAAAGGAGAAGAAGATAATGGGAAAGGGATGAAAGCCTGAGGGATTTCTAGAAAGTGGGTGGGTGGGGTTAGCTAAATTTCTAGGAAATGTCGCTTTTGCCCTTAAAAATGTGTATGGTACATGATCAATTTCATTAATGAAAGTTAATTTTTTTAACCCAAATTTCATAAGATTGCAATAAAAAGTCATTATGTGGAAGAGGGTTGTAAAAAATGAAATATTGGGAGTCGAATTGCAACTCTTGGTAAAGTTCAGGTAACTAATATGCAATTTTCCCAATATGTTTGCTATCCACAATAATGTTAATTTGCAGATATAAATTAAATTTCTAATGAATGGTAAAAATTATTTAAAAACATATATTGAGAGAAGAAAGTCATTCATTTTAGGACAAAAAAAGGCACTCTAAAGTAGTAGATTTTTTTTTAATACAACTGAATGAACAATTTCCAAACAAATGGTTTCAAAATCATTAGAGTGTCACGGTGGATCAATTATCACACATCGAAATTTTACAAGTTAAGCCTACGTTATATAATGATTCAGAATTACTTTTTTTAATAGCCAATTAGTTCTAAGATGTAACCCCAGACTTTGTTATATTACCAAAGCTAGCACTTTGCATATGCGAGCTTAAAGTCTGTCTACGCATAAGCCTAATGTTCTGCTATGAGATAAGGGGTGCATTGAAGCAATTATTGCAAATCAGAAGTTAACAAGCAAATCATGAACTGTGTAATTATCTAGGGATGCTCCTCTCATAGCCAATTGATTTTGAAATAGAATCTCAAGCTTTATCATGTTACTTACTACCTCCGTCCCAGAGTAAGAGTCCTATTTTTTTTGCTGTTAGCACGAAGGTATTTTGAAACATAATTTTAGGTTATTTCAATTATGTTAATGAACATCTAGATATTGATATTGGTAGTACACATAATGGAGTATCAATAACAAGTTCAAAATCTCCATTAGGATAATTAGATCAACATAAAATTATTGCTCAAAATACATTCGTGCTAACAGCGAAAAAAATATGACTCTTACTCTGGGACGGAGGGAGTATTTGATTTCACTTTGTTTTTTTTTTTTTTTTTTTTTGGAAAAAACATAGGTTCTTTGCATTGACAAGAGTTAATGAGAAGGCTCTCCACAAGACTTGGAGGCTCCCAAATACAAAGGCGTCTAATATAATTCAATTCAAAAACTTCCCAAGTACGAGAACATAAGTGATTTTGTATGTGTTTGGAACCCATTGGAAATATGATTCGAAAGAGACCCAAGTTTTCATCACATACATTAAACTTTCAGCACATCCAATCTTCCACCGTATACCTTGTTTGACAATGTTGGTGTTGTATGCTCTAGGCACGTTATGAGAACGATTAATGTTATTTATTGATTATGTTTTAATAAAGATATTAAATGTTGATTATTATATCATTTGCATGTTTATCATAATAATCCCCGTCCCTGATAATTATGTATTAATTGTTAGTATAAGTTTAATAGATAATCATATGATGATTATGGTGTATGGGATACAATTAAACTTATGGGTATTTGTTGGAGACCAAATACTGGACTGAACCGTATGAGATTTATGTCATGGTCACAATGTCATAATTAAGTCTCATATAGTTATATTACTGGAATCTTTAGACTTGAGGTTATTACAGTCTTCCACTTGATGAACATTATGTTTGACATATTCAAACGTAAACCCCTAACCGGGTAGTTATAAAGAATATGATTGGCATAATCGGAATCATGTAAGGAAGAGTAATAAGCCAAGAAAGGATTTGTTCCTCGTCAAGAGAGATGTCAAGCTTTGGCCACTCGATGAATGGTATTGATGAAATGCATGGCCGTGCTCAAATAGGATTTGTCTTATCAATACATTTGGGATCGAGAAAGCATTGGACTATGTAAGTTGACCATTGACCATGGCTTACGTATAATAGACATCGTGAAACAAATATATTGTAATATGTTCTATAATGGATTAACGAACTTTAACAAGTTATATCATTTAGGTAATCATGATGGCCTGCTAGGGTCCGCTCATGATTTATGAGACAAAGTTTGTTTGGGCTCATTGCCAACTTGATATAATCCTATGGGGTCACACACAAGAGAACGAATTGGAAAAAGGGAAAAATGGTTGTGTTTTGGTCTGGCACGGCCGTGCTCTTTAGAAGACACGACCGTGCCATAAATCAACAAAAGGGTAATGTCTGGCGACACGGTTGGCATGACCGTGCCAAAATATCAAGCACGACCGTGCAAGATACAAAGCACGACCGTGTCAATAATGGGCGGCTGGGAAGCTTGCCTCGAAGGCATTGCACGACCGTGTCAGATTTGGGGCACGACCGTGCCAGTAGTGTCGGCCAGGAATTAATTGCAGCACAAATTGTGACGGGATTTGGGTATCCTAAGTCCTTAAGGGTTAAGGACTTATACCCATATAAATATATCAGTCCCAGCCATTGTATAAGATTGATTCACTTGTTTGGAGAAACATAATTATTGATTGAGATTGAGAATCAAAGATCAATAATACATAAAATCATATAGTTCCTTTTGATCTAGCAGTCGAGATTAAGAAATAGTTCTTAATATTCGTTCGCGTGTGGATATCCATAGAGAGTGATTCCGTTATCATCTTTGTGTTCGTGTTCCTGCGTTCGTGATTCGAAAGCCGCGAAGAACCTAAGACTCAAAGATCAAGAAATCAAGAAACGCTTCAAGGGTTAGTATTCTTGTATTCATAGTAGATGTATTTGTCATAATCATATGAATGGATCTATAGGATCTGGGTTTCATAAATTTTAAATACTTAATTCTGCTGCACATGTTACTACGAAACCCAACAGTGGTATCACAGCCCCGTTCATGTTGATTATTTCAATACATAATCATGTTGAGTGTATATAAATTGTTGATGTGCCTAGCATGATTTGAATATTGAGATTATGATGTTTATGTGTTATGCGTTTATGTGGTTTATTGTTTTATAAACTTTAATCGCACTATTCAATCGCAATAAAAATTATGTTGGATTCAAAATTGTTGGGTTATCAATTTTTTATTGGATCAAAGTTTTGATAATCTAGGGATTCATGAATAAATTGTTTATTCAAGGTTTTAATGATCATGGTGATTGGATCACCAAGAACACCAAATCCTAATTGAATTGGGAAAAACAATTTGGGACAAATTTTGGAACTTTAAAATTCTGAATTTTCGAAGGGTCCGACCGGACCTAGTAGGCGACCCGGCCGGACCTCCCGGTCTTGCGCGGGTACGGCCTTTAAGTCGTGGGTGTGGATCTTAGGGTTTGAATTTCCTATTTGTTTTAGTCTGTTGAATTCTGAGATTGGTTCAAGGTTTGGATGGCTAGCCTACGTTCTCGAGACTGTGTTTCCCAAACTTGATCGTAATCAAAGATTCAAAGATAAAACGAAGTTATAATTATGAAGAGTTCATAATTGCTAAAATTGAGAAACAAAGTTCTTGATTCGAAGATTGGAGATCCATGTACGTTCATCGAGACCATCTATTGCTTAGTTTCGGCCATATGGACTACTTTCTTGGTTTCTTGGATTAGTGCAAAATTGTGGTTGCCTTATAGCTTAGTTCGACCGCATTTTGTTGTCTTGATTTAGAGATAATAACCAAAATTCAAATAGTCTCATCCTCATAATTATAGAGAAACTAATGACACATAATATCATTCTTAAATTAATGGAGATTAATGTAATGACTAAACTTGATGTATAACATGTTTATCTTATGTGATAAAAAATGTGTTATATGCTATATGTTGTGAACCTTCAATTAAAATTTAAGTTCTGTGCCGACCCATGATTAAAACACTTGGGATTACATGGGTACTTTCATGCGCGCTCTAACCATCGCGAGGTGCATTGATTTTATTCATGTATGAACAAGATGAGTGAAAGAGTGGTTCCTATGCGTTTAAAGTGGGTTGACTTAATTAGGCTATCAAAAAAGTTTTGGGCCTAAGCTACAGATGAGATTAAAACATGTTATAATCTCATAAAAGATCTAAGAGTCATATATGATATGATTGATAAGGAGTTATCTACGTAAATAGTTTAATTTTATGCATCTTGCCACCGCGGACGTAAAATTAAATGAAATATGGATCTTAGCCCAATTAAATAATATTATACATTGGATGTATATGAAGGTTATATAATTTAGTGGGAGTATTTGTGAAATACTAATATTTGTAATATCTTTAAAACTAAGTTGGTACTTATATATGATTATATGTTTGCATAATTGTAGATAATGGCTCAAAATTCAAGTTCTTTATCATTGCGATCTATCATTGAGAAGGAAAAACTTCAAGAAAATGGATCTAACTTCACGGATTGGATCCGTAGCCTTAGAGTTGTTCTAAAGCATGAAGATAAGCTCTATATTCTTGATGAGCCTGTTCCTGATGATGAACCTGAATCATCTGCCCCCAAGGATGAGAGAAACGCCTACAAGAAGCACAAGAGTGATTCTCGTGAGGTGGGTTGTCTCATGCTTGCAGCCATGTGTTCTGAGCTTCAGAAGACTCTTGAACACTTGGAGGCATATGACCTTGCTGTTGAGTTGAAAGACATGTTTCAAGAACAGGCAAGGCAAGAAAGGTTCGATACTATAGCTGCCATCGTCTCATGCAAGATGAGTGATGGGCAGGCTGTGGGCCCTCATGTTCTAAAAATGAAGGCTCACTTTGAGCATCTAGAGAGGCTTGGCCATCCTATTGAGGTTGAGTTGGCCACTGATTTCATTCTTAATTCATTGCCCAAAAGCTATAATCAGTTCGTAATGAACTTTAATATGCATGGGATGGGTAAGTCCCTGTCTGAGTTGCATGGGATGCTAAAGACAGCGGAAAAGAAAATCGGTAAAGAAGCCGCTCCTATGCTCATAGTATCAAAGGAAGGAAAGGGCCAAAAAGGCAAAGGAAAAGGGGTTAAGACAAAAGTTGGCAAACCCAAGATTGGCAAGGCAATTGTTCCTGATGCTAATGTGGCTAAACCTGCTTCCCAAAAGGATGCAATTTGTTTCCACTGCAATAAGATTGGTCATTGGAAACGGAATTGTAAGGTTTACAAGGAAGAGAAGAAGAAGAAGAAGAAGAAGAAGAAGAAGAGCAGTGGGATTGCCTCTACTTCAGGTATCTATGTTATAGATGTTCTTCTTTCTACTTCTAGCTCCTGGTATTAGATACTGGATGTGGATCTCACACTTGTTTAAATGTGCAGGGACTAAGGAATAGAAGGCTACTTAAAGATGGCGAAGTAGACCTACGTGTGGGGAATGGAGCAAGAGTTGCTGCATTAGCCGTAGGAACATATGATGTCATTTTACCTAGCGGATTAATTCTTGTTTTGAATAATTGTTATTACGTTTCGGATTTAAGTAGAAATATTATTTCAATTTCTTGTTTGGATAATGAAGGTTATAGTTTTCTTATTAAGAATAAGAAGTTTTCTATTTATTTAAATGAGATGCTTTATTGTACTGCATGTTCATTTAATAGCCTTTATGTTCTTGATGTTGAAAGTGGGAATAATGAGAATATTTATAATGTAAATAAGAAATCCAAACCTAATGATGTAAATCATACTTATTTGTAGCATTGCCGTCTTGGTCATATAAATGAGAAGCGTATCTCAAAACTCAATGGGGACGGACTTTTAGATTCACATGATTTTGAATCATATGAAACTTGTGAGTCTTGTTTATTTGGAAAGATGACAAAGACACCTTTTACTAAGAGTAGTGAAAGGGATAGTGACTTATTGGGACTCATACATACCGATGTGTGTGGACCAATGAGCAGCAGTGCTAGGGGGGGATATCAATACTTCATAACTTTGACTGATGATTTTAGTAGATATGGCTATGTCTACTTAATGAAGCATAAAAGTGAATCTTTTGAGATATTTAGAATATTTCAAAATGAAGTACAGAATCAATTTGGCAAAACTATTAAAGCACTTCGATCCAATCGTGGTGGAGAATATTTAAGCCAAGAATTTGACAATCATCTTAAAGATTGTGGAATTGTTTCATAATTAACTCCACCCGGAACACCACAATGGAATGGTGTGTCTGAGCGGAGAAATAGGACTTTATTAGATATGGTCCGGTCCATGATGAGTCAAGTTGATCTTCCTTTATCCTTTTGGGGATATGCGCTAGAAACTGCCGTTCTTACACTAAATAATGTTTCAACAAAATCTGTTCCAACTGCACGGACAACAAAGTGTTTGTTGCACGAGATGGTGCTTTTCTAGAGAAAGAGTTTCGCTCTCAAAGAACTAGTGGGAGTAAAATTAGTCTTGAAGAGGTTCAATAACCCGAAAGTTACATGGAACAGAATGTTGGATCTGATCAAGTTTCACAAGGAGTTGTGGAACCTAATCAGAATACTCAAGTTCCTCGCAAAACTGGTAGGGTGCGATCCGAACCTGAGAGATATGGATTTCTCATGATGGATAGCAATGAAGTAGAAGTGATAGTTGATGACGAACCTACTTCCTACCAAGAAGCGATGTCCGCTCCTGATTAAGATAAATGGCTTGGAGCCATGGAATCTAAAATTAAGTCCATGTATGATAATTAAGTTTGGAACTTGATTGATGCGCCTGAAGGTGTAAAAACTATTGGATGCAAGTGGGTTTTCAAAAAGAAAACTGACATGGATGGAAAGGTGCATACTTATAAAGCTAGACTTGTAGCGAAAGGCTATAGGCAGATTCATGGAATCGACTATGATGAAACATTTTCACCCGTAGCAATGATCAAGTCTATAAGAATTTTACTTGCCATAGCCGCATATTTTGACTATGAGATATGGCAAATGGATGTCAAAACAGCGTTCCTTAATGGGAACTTACTTGAGGATGTTTATATGACACAACCTGAAGGTTTTGTAATTCCAGAAAATTCTAATAAAGTATGCAAGTTGCAAAAATTCATCTATGGATTGAAGCAAGCCTCTAGGAGTTGGAATCTTCGATTTGATGAATCGGTCAAAGAGTTTGGCTTCATCAAGAACGAAGATGAGCCTTGTGTATACAAGAAGATTAGTGGGAGCATAGTATTATTTCTAGTACTATATGTTGATGACATATTGCTCATTGAATACGACATTCCTGCACTGCAGTCTGTAAAGACTTGGTTAGAAAAGTGTTTCTCAATGAAAGATATGGGAGAAGCCGCGTATATCCTTGGCATTAGAATCTATCGTGATAGATCTAAGAAATTGATTGGTTTAAGTCAAGATACATATATTGACAAAGTTTTTAAGAGATTCCGCATGAAAAACTCTAAAAGAGGAAATTTGCCAGTGGGTCATGGCATATCTCTAAGAATGAATCAGTGTCCTAAGACAACTGATGAGCGTAAGAGAATGATTGGGATACCATATGCTTCCGCAATTGGATCAATCATGTATGCCATGATATATACTAGACCCGATGTCTCGTATGCTTTAAGTATGATGAACAGATACCAATCAGATCCCGGTGAGAATCACTGGATTGCAGTCAAGACGATTCTTAAGTACTTGCGAAATACTAAAGATTCGTTCTTGGTGTATGGAGGATTGGAAGATGATCTTGTTGTAAGTGGTTACACAGATGCAAGCTTCCAAACCGACAAGGATGATTCAAGATCGCAATTTGGATTTGTATTTGTGCTAAATGGAGGTGCTGTTAGCTGGAAGAGTTCTAAGCAAAGTACCGTCGTAGATTATACAACGAAAGCTGAGTATATTCCTGCATCCGATGCTGCAAAAGAGGCTGTTTGGATCAAGAAGTTCATTGGTGAACTAGAAGTGGTTCCTAGCATTGCTAACCCAATAGACATTTATTGTGGCAATAATAGTGCTATTGCTCAAGCAAAGGAACTAAGATCACATCAGAAATCTAAACACATACTTAGGCGTTTTCATATCATTCGAGAGATCGTTGATAGAGGAGACGTAAATATATGTAGAGTACCGACTGATGATAACATTGCCGACCCATTGACAAAGGGTCTTCCACAAGCAAAGCATGAAGGTCATGTTAGGTCTATGGGTATTCGATACATTAATTAGGCCTAGTGCAAGTGGGAGATTGTTGGTGTTATATGCTCTAGGCACGTTATGAGAACGATTAATGTTATCTATTGATTATGTTTTAATAAAGATATTGAATGTTGATTATTATATCTTTTGCATGTTTATCATAATAATCCCCGTCCCTGATAATTATGTATTAATTGTTAGTATAAGTTTAATAGATAATCATATGATGATTATGGTGTATGGGATACAATTAAACTTATGTGTATTTGTTGGAGACCAAATACTGGACTGACCCGCATGAGATTTATGTGTTGGGTCTCCAAGTAACATGCGCAGCGGAATATAGCAATTAAAATTTTAAGAAACCCAAATCCATGGATCCGTTCATATGATTAAATCAAATACAACATGATGAATAAAGGAAAAACTAACCCTTGATGACTATCAAAGTTTTCTTTGGTCTTGGTGGAGAAACTTGAAGCTTTATCACGGACAAAATCACGAACTTTGTAGATGATAAAATTCACCCTCTAGCGGTGTCCACACTTCGAACGAATATCAAGAGGCTCCTTGATCTTGGTTGCTAGACCAATAATTGTGAAATACACTTTCACAATTCAATAAAGAACTATATGGAATTTATTTGTGAATTATTTTGTTCCTCAATCAAGGATGTCTTAGAACAAAATAAAATCCCTCTCAAACTCTTTGAGACTCACAAAAGCACTAGTAAGGATGGTCTGGCCGAATTGGGGTTTTTATACACAATTTAGACCTATTCCAAATAGGTAACTTGTGCCAAAAACCTTTCCTAATCGAATTAGGAATTATTCTGTCGGCATACCGGGCACCCGCCTGGTCCAACCCAGGCGCCCGCTCATTTGAACAGAAGGTCCAACCCTTTTCCGGACTCATTCAGGCGCCCTCCTGGTTCAACCCAAGCGCCCGCTTGGTTGACCAGGAAGCCCAGAATTTTCCAGAAATTCCTTGGAGATCCTCCGACCCTAAATGCCAATATAGTCCTCTTATTTAAGATTCGTTCTATTGTGTGTGACCCTCTAGGATTATACTAAGTTGGCAATGGGCTCAAACATGATCCCATAAGACATGATTAGGTTCTAGCAAACCGTCATACCTACCCAAATAGTATAACTAGATACAAGTTCGCATTCCTTTAGAATATGTCACAATCCTTTTGTCCACGATGTCATTGAACACAAGTCATAGTTAAACAGTCAACTTGTCTTGTTCAATACTTTCTCGATTCTGAATATGTTGATAATTCAAATGCTATTGATCCAATCAATCCATTTGAGTCCGGCCGAACATTTCATCAACATCATTTCTTCGAGGGGCCCAAGCTTGACATCTCTCCGTGGAGGGACAAATCCATTTAGCTTATTATTCTTCCCAACAGGATTCCGATTATGCCAATCATACACTTTATAACTACCGTGTTAAGGCAGCGTTTGAATATGTCAAACACAACGTTCATCAAGTGGAAGACTATAATAACTTCATGTCTAAGGATTCAAATGACATAACTAATATGAGATATATGTTCGACATAGACCATGACATAAATCTCATACAGCGGGTCATGTCCAGTACCTTGTTCCAAACAAGTACCCATAAATCTAACATGATCATCCCATGATCATTTAGCCTTTATACTAGTGCTTAACAAGTACTAGGGACGGGGATTATTATAAGTAAACATGAACAACAATAATAATCAAAACATCTCTTTATTGATATGAAATAAATGATAACAATTACAACGTTTATTAAACGTGCCTAGGGCACCACTACCATCAATCTCCCACTTGCCCTAGGCCCAATCTCCCATGTATCTAATACCCATGGACCTAACATGACCATCATGTTTAGCTTGTGGAAGTCCCTTTGTTAGCGGGTCCGCAACATTGTCATCAGTAGGTACTCTGCATATATTTACGTCTCTCCTATCAACGATCTCTCGAATGATATGAAAACGCCTAAGTATGTGTTTGGATTTCCGATGTGCTCTTGGTTCCTTTGCTTGAGCAATAGCACCATTATTATCGCAATAAAGGTCTATTGGATTAGCAATACTAGGAACCACTTCAAGTTCAGTTATGAACTTCTTAATCCAAACAGCTTCCTTTGCAGCATCCGATGCAGCAATATACTCAGCTTTGGTTGTAGAATCAGCGGTTGTACTTTGCTTGGAACTCTTCCAGCTTCCAGCTCCACCATTTAACATAAACACAAAACCCGATTGCGATCGGCTATCATCTTTGTCGGTTTGGAAGCTTGCATCCGTGTAAGCATTTACAACGAGATCATCTTCCATTCCTCCATAGACCAAAAACGAGTCTTTAGTCCTTCTCAAGTACTTAAGAATCGCTTTTACAGCTATCCAGTGATTTTTGCCAGGGTCGGATTGGTATCTACTTGTCATGCTCAAAGCATAAGATACATCCGGCCTAGTACAAATCATGGCATACATGATGGACCCAATTGCCGAAGCATATGGAACATCATTCATTTTCTCACGCTAATCGTTTGTCTTAGGACATTGAGTCTTGCTTAGAGAAACTCCATGTAACACGGGCAAGGTACCACTCTTAGAATTTTCCATATGGAATTTTCTAATGACCTTGTCAATGTATGTACTTTGGCTTAAACCAAGTAGCCTCCTTGATCTATCTCTATAGATCTTAATGCCAAGTATATATGCGGCTTCACCCATATCTTTCATTGCGAAGCACTTTCCTAACCAAGTCTTCACAGACTGAAGTGTAGGAATGTCGTTTCCAATGAGTAATATGTCATCCACGTATAAAATAAGGAATAGCACTATGCTCCCACTAATCTTCTTGTATACACAAGGCTCATCTTCGTTCTTGATGAAACCAAACTCTTTGACCGATTCATCAAAACGGAGATTCCAACTCCTTGAAGCTTGCTTCAATCCATAGATGGATCTTTGCAATTTGCATACCTTAGAATCTTGTTCAAAACCTTTTGGTTGTGTCATATACACATCCTCTTGGAGTTTTCCATTCAGGAAAGCGGTTTTGACGTCCATCTACCATATTTCATAGTCATGATATGCGGCAATGGCAAGCAAAATTCTTATAGACTTGATCATTGCTACGGGTGAAAAGGTCTCATCATAGTCAATACCATGAACTTGCCTATAACCCTTCGCTACAAGCCTAGCTTTGTAAGTATGCACCTTCCCATCCATGTCAGTCTTCTTCTTGAAGACCCATTTGCATCCTATGGTTTTTACACCTTCGGGCGCATCAATCAAATTCCAAACTTGATTGTCTTGCATGGATTGCAATTCGGATTCCATGGCTCCAAGCCACTTGTCCGAATCAGGAGAAGACATCGCCTCTTGGTAGGTTGACGGTTCATCATTCTCAATGATTTCTACCTCATTACTATCCGTTACTAGAAATCCATATCTCTCGGGCTCGGATCGTAACCTATTAGATCTGCGAGTTACTTGTGTATTTTGAACAGTTTCCACAACTCCTTGTGGTTCTTGTTCTTGTTCCACTATTGGTTCAATGTTATTTTCTGGGTCTCGAATTTCTTCAAGATTTATTTTACTCCCACTGATTTCTTTGGAGAGAAACTCTTTCTCTAGAAAGACACCAGTTCGGGCAACAAACACTTTGTCGTCCTCACGGTTGTAAAAGTAATATCCTCTAGTTTCCTTAGGATATCCCACGAAAATACATTTATCATATTTGTGTGCAAGTTTATCTGAAACAAGTCTTTTGACAAAAGCTTCGCAACCCCAAATCTTCATGAAAGACAGACAAGGCTTCTTTCCGCTCCACATCTCATATGGAGTCTTTTGAACCGATTTAGTTGGAACACGATTTAGTGTGAAAGCAGCGGTTTCTAGAGCGTAACCCCAAAAGGATATTGGAAGATCAACTTGACTCATCATTGATCGAACCATGTCTAACAAAGTCCGATTTCTCCTCTCGGACACACCATTCCATTGTGGCGTTCCGGGTGGAGTCAATTGTGAAACTATTCCACAATTCTTTAGATGATCATCAAATTCTTGACTCAAGTATTCACCACCTCGATCTGATCGAAGTGCCTTTATACTTTTGCCAAGTTGTTTTTCTACTTCATTTTGAAATATTCTAAATATCTCAAATGCTTCACTTTTATGTTTCATTAGGTAAACATACCCAAATCTACTATAATCATCAGTGAAGGTTATGAAGTATTGAAATCCTCCCCTAGCATTGCTACTTAATGGTCCGCATACATCGGAATGTATCAACCCCAATAAGTCGCTTGCCCTTTCACCTAGCTTGGTAAAAGGTGTCTTAGTCATTTTTCCAAGAAGACACGACTCACAAGTGTCATATGACTCTAAGTCACATGAACCCAAAAGTCCGTCCCCATAGAGTTTTGAGATACGCTTCTCATTAATATGACCGAGACGGCAGTGCCACAAATAAGTATGATTTACACCATTAAGTTTAGATTTCTTATTTACATGATAGACATTGTCATTATTTTCATTCTTGACATCCAAGATATAAAGGCCATTAAATGAATTAGCAATACCATAAAGCACATCATTTAAATAAATAGAAAATTTATTATTCTCAATAAGAAACTTAAAACCTTCATTATCCAAACAAGAGATTGAAATAATATTTCTGCTTAAATCCGGAACATAATAACAATTGTTCAAAACAAGAATTAATCCGGAAGGTAAAGTGACTTCATAAGTCCCTACGGCTAATGCAGCAACTCTTGCTCCATTCCCCACGCGTAGATCTACTTCACCTTCTTTAAGCAGTCTCATATTCTTTAGTCCCTGCACATTTAGACAAATGTGAGAACCACATTCGGTATCCAATACCCAAGAATCAGTGGTAGAAAGGAGAATATCTATCATATAGATACCTGAAGTCGACGCAGCCTTGCTGCTCTTCTTCTTCTTTTGCTCTTCCAAGAAAGCCTTGCAATTACGTTTCCAATGACCAATTTCTTGACAATGGAAACAGATTGCATCCTTTTGTGAATCGGGTTTTGCCTCAGAAGCCTTGGCAACCTTTGCCTTGCTTATTTTGGGTTTGATAACTTTCTTACCCTTTCCTTTGGCACTAGCCTTCTTCCCATCATGAACCAAGAGCACGGGAGAACCTTTCTCCACAATTTTCATCTCTGCAGTTTTAAGCATCCCATGCAACTCAGAGAGATTCTTATCCATTCCATGCATGTTATAATTCATCACAAACTGATTATAACTTTTAGGCAATGAATTAAGAATGAGATCCGTGGCTAGCTCCAATGGGATTGGATATCCAAGTTTCTCAAGGTGCTCTACATAACCTTTCATTTTAAGAAAGTGAGGACTCACTTGTTACCCTTCATTCATTTTACAAGTAGTGAATGCAACAATGGTCTTGTACCTCTCTTGCCTAGCTTGCTCTTGAAACATGGTTCTCAACTCCACGCCTATCTCATAGGCTTCCAAATGTTCCAAACTGTGTTGGAGTTTTGAACACATAGCAGCAAGAATGAGACAACTTACATCTCTAGAATCATTACGATGTTTCTTGTAATTGTCTGTTTCTGCCCTAGGGGCAGTAGGCGGTGGTTCAGCAGGGAGAGGCCCATCGAGAATGTACAACTTATCTTCTTGCCTAAGAACGATTCTTATGCTACGGATCCAATCCATAAAGTTAGTACTGTTGGGTTTCGTAGATACATGCGCAGCGGAATTTAGCATTTAAAATTTTGAAACCCAAAGCCATGGAACCGTTCATATGATTAAATCAAATACAACATAAGAATAAAAGAATAAACTAACCCTTGATGGCTATCAAATTCTCTTGGTCTTTGGTGGAGTTTGAAGACTTGATCACGATCACAAAGCTTGAACACGAACTTTGAAGATGATGATTTTCACCCTCTAGCGGTATCCACACTTCGAACGAATAAAAGGAGCTTCTTTGATCTTGGTTGCTAGACCAACAACTATGAAACACACTTTCACAATTTGATATGACTATATGGAATTTTTCTTTTGTGTATTATTTTGTTCTTCAACCAAAGATGTCTTAGAACAAAATAAAACCTCTCTCAAACTCTTTGGAGACTCACAAAAGGCTATCTCTGAAGTTCTGGCCGAACTCATCCTTTTATACACAAGCAAGACCTATTCCAAATAGGAATCTTGTGTCAAAAGACATTCCAAATCGAATTAGGAAAGTGCCAGTCGACAGTACTGTGCGGCCGCCCACAAACCTCTGTGCGTCGCACAACAATCTGAAACAAAACTGGTACATTTCTGAGCTAAGTGTGCGGCCGCCCAGTCCATTATGTGCGGTCGCCCACTTCCCAGAAAGTCCAGAATTTCCAAAATTCCAATGTAGTCCTTTTAAAGATTCGTTCTATTGTGTGTGACCCTCTAGGATTATACTAAGTGGCAATGAGCTCAAACATGATCCCATAAGATATGATTAGGTTCTAGCAAACCATCATACCTACCCAAATAGTATAACTAGATACAAGTTCGCATTCCTTTAGAATATGTCACAATCCCTTTGTCCACGATGTCATTGAACACAAGTCATGGTCAAACTGTCACTTGTTTTGTTCAATACTTTCTCGATTCTGAATATGTTGATAATTCAAATGCTATTGATCCAATCAATCCATTTGAGTCCGGCCGAACATTTCATCAACATCATTCCTACGAGTGGCCCAAGCTTGACATCTCTCCGAGGAGGGACAAATTCATTTAGCTTATTATTCTTCCCTACGTGAATCCGATTATGCCAATCATACCCTTTATAACTCCCGGTTAAAGGTAGCGTTTGAATATGTCAAACATAATGTTATCAAGTGGAAGACTATAATAACTTCATGTCTAAGGATTCAAATGACATAACTAATATGAGATATATGTTTGACATGGATCATGACATAAATCTCATACAGCGGGTCTGTCCAGTACCTTGTTCCAAACAAGTACCCATAAATCTAACATGATCATCCCATGATCATTTAGCCTTTATACTAGTGCTTAACAAGTACTAGGGACGGAGATTATTATAAGTAAACATGAACAACAATAATAATCAAAACATCTCTTTATTGATATGAAATAAATGATAACAATTACAACGTTTATTAAACGTGCCTAGGGCACCACTACAACAATCTCCCACTTGACCTAGGTCCAATCTCCCATGTATCTAATACCATGGACCTAACATGACCATCATGTTAGCTTGTGGAAGTCCCTTTGTTAGCGGGTCCGCAACATTGTCATCAGTAGGTACTCTGCATATATTTACGTCTCCCCTATCAACGATCTCTCGAATGATATGAAAACGCCTAAGTATGTGTTTGGATTTCTGATGTGCTCTGGTTCCTTTGCTTGAGCAATAGCAACCATTATTATCACAATAAAGGTCTAGTGGATTAGCAATACTAGGGACCACTTCAAGTTCAGTTATGAACTTCTTAATCCAAACAGTCCTTTGCAGCATCGATGCAGCAATATACTCAGCTTCTGTTGTAGAATCAGCGGTTGTACTTTGCTTGGAACTCTTCTAGCTTACAGCTCACCATTTAACATAAACACAAAACCCGATTGCGATCGGCTATCATCTTTGTCGGTTTGGAAGCTTGCATCTGTGTAAGCATTTACAACGAGATCATCTTCCATTCCTCCATAGACCAAAAACGAGTCTTTAGTTCTTTCTTAAGTACTTAAGAATCGCTTTTACAGCTTATCCAGTGATTTTCGCCAGGGTCGGATTGGTATCTACTTGTCATGCTCAAGGCATAAGACCACATCCGGCCTAGTACAAATCATGGCATACATGATGGACCCAATTTGCCGAAGCATATGGAACATCATTCATTTTCTCACGCTCATCTTTTGTCTTAGGACATTGAGTCTGCTTAGAGAAACTCCATGTAACCGGGCAAGGTGACTCTCTTAGAATTTCCATACGGAATCTTCTAATGACCTTGTCAATGTATGTACTTTGGCTTAAACCAAGTAGCCTCCTTGATCTATCTCTATAGATCTTAATGCCAAGTATATATGCGGCTTCACCATATCTTTCATTGCGAAGCACTTTCCTAACCAAGTCTTCACAGACTGAAGTGTAGGAATGTCGTTTCCAATGAGCAATATGTATCCACGTATAAAATAAGGAATAGCACTATGCTCCCACTAATATTCTTGTATACACAAGGCTCATCTTCGTTCTTGATGAAACCAAACTCTTTGACCGATTCATCAAAACGGAGATTCCAACTCCTTGAAGCTTGCTTCAATCCATAGATGGATCTTTGCAATTTGCATACCTTAGAATCTTGTTCAAAAAACTTCTGGTTGTGTCATGTACACATCCTCTTGGAGTTTTCCATTCAGGAAAGCGGTTTTGACGTCCATCTGCCATATTTCATAGTCATGATATGCGGCAATGGCAAGCAAAATTCTTATAGACTTGATCATTGCTACGGTGAAAAGGTCTCATCATAGTCAATACCATGAACTTGCCTATAACCCTTCGCTACAAGCCTAGCTTTGTAAGTATGCACCTTCCCATCCATGTCAGTCTTCTTCTTGAAGACCCATTTGCATCCTATGGTTTTTACACCTTCGGGCGCATCAATCAAATTCCAAACTTGATTGTCTTGCATGGATTGCAATTCGGATTCCATGGCTCCAAGCCACTTGTCCGAATCAGGAGAAGACATCGTCTCTTGGTAGGTTGACGGTTCATCATTCTCAATGATTTCTACCTCATTACTATCCGTTACGAGAAATCATATCTCTCGGGCTCGGATCGTAACCTACTAGATCTGCGAGATGCTTGTGTATTTTGAACAGGTTCCATAACTCCTTGTGGTTCTTGTTCTTGTTCCACTAGGTTCAATGTTATTTTTCTGGGTCTCGAATTTCTTCAAGATTTATTTTACTCCCACTGATTTCTTTGGAGAGAAACTCTTTCTTCTCTAGAAAGACACCAGTTCGGGCAACAAAACATTTGTTGTCCTCTCGGTTGTAAAGTAATATCCTTTAGTTTCCTTAGGATATCCCACGAAAATACATTTATCAGATTTGTGTGCTAGTTTTTTCAGAGATAAGCCTCTGACATAAACTTCGCAACCCCAAATCCTCATGAAAGATAAACTAGGTTTCTTTCCACTCCACATCGCTATGGAGTCTTTGGAACCGATTTAGTTGGAACTTGATTTAGTGTGAAAGCAGCGGTTTCTAAGGCGTAACCCCAAAAGGATATTGGAAGATCAACTTGACTCATCATTGATCGAACCATGTCTAACAAAGTCCGATTTCTCCTCTCAGACACACCATTCCATTGTGGTGTTCCGGGCGGAGTCAATTGTGAAACTATTCCACAATTCTTTAGATGATCGTCAAATTCTTGACTTAAGTATTCACCACCTCGATCTGATCAAAGTGCCTTTATACTTTGCCAAGTTGTTTTTCTACTTCATTTGAAATATTCTAAATATCTCAAATGCTTCACTTTTATGTTTCATTAGGTAAACATACCCAAATCTACTATAATCATCAGTGAAGGTTATGAAGTATTGAAATCCTCCCTAAACATTGCTACTTAATGGTCCGCATACATCGGAATGTATCACCCCAATAAGTCGCTTGCCCTTTCACCCAACTTGGTAAAAAGGTGTCTTAGTCATTTTTCCAAGAAGACACGACTCACAAGTGTCATATGACTCTAAGTCACATGAACCCAAAAGTCCGTCCCCATGGAGTTTTGAGATACGCTTCTCATTAATATGACCAAGACGGCAATGCCACAAATAAGTATGATTCATATCATTAGGTTTAGATTTCTTATTTACATGATAGACATTATTTTCATTCTTGACATCCAAGATATAAAGGCCATTAAATGAATTAGCAATACCATAAAGCACATCATTTAAATAAATAGAAAATTTATTATTCTCAATAAGAAACTTAAAAACCTCATTATCCAAACAAGAAATTGAAATAATATTTCTGCTTAAATCCGGAACATAATAACAATTGTTCAAAACAAGAATTAATCCGGAAGGTAAAGTGACTTCATAAGTCCCTACGGCTAATGCAGCAACTCTTGCTCCATTCCCCACGCGTAGATCTACTTCACCTTCTTTAAGCAGTCTCCTATTCTTTAGTCCCTGCACATTTAGACAAATGTGAGAACACATCCGGTATCCAATACCCAAGAATCAGTGGTAGAAAGGAGAATATCTATCATATAGATACCTGAAGTCGACGCAGCCTTGCTGCTCTTCTTCTTCTTTTGCTCTTCCAAGAAAGCCTTGCAATTACGTTTCCAATGACCAATTTCTTGACAATGGAAACAAATTGCATCCTTTGTGTATCGGGTTTTGCCTCAGAAGCCTTGGCAACCTTTGCTTTGCTTATCTTGGGTTTGATAACTTTTGCCTTACCCTTGCCTTTGGCACCAGGCTTCTTCCCATCATGAACCAAGAGCACGGGAGAACCTTTCCACAATTTTCATCTCTGCAGTTTTGAGCATCCCATGCAACTCAGAGAGATTCTTATCCATTCCATGCATGTTATAATTCATTACAAACTGATTATAACTTTTAGGCAATGAATTAAGAATGAGATCCGTGGCTAGCTCCAATGGGATTGGATAGCCAAGTTTCTCAAGGTGCTCTACATAACCTTTCATTTTAAGAAAGTGAGGACTCACTTGTTGCCCTTCATTCATTTTACTAGTAGTGAATGCAACAATGGTCTTGTACCTCTCTTTGCCTAGCTTGCTCTTGAAAACATGGTTTCAACTCCACGCCTATCTCATAGGCTTCCAAATGTTCCAAACTTTGTTGGAGTTTTGAACACATAGCAGCAAGCATGAGACAACTTACATCTCTAGAATCATTACGATGTTTCTTGTAATTGTCTGTTTCTGCCCTAGGGGCAGTAGGCGGTGGTTCAGCGGGGAGAGGCCCATCGAGAATGTACAACTTATCTTCTTGCCTAAGAACGATTCTTATGCTACGGATCCAATCCATAAAGTTGGTACCATTCTCTTCGAGCTTATCCTTCTCAAGGATCGATCGCAACGACATTGATTGAGTGTTATTAGTCATTATCTACAAATATGCAAAAATTTCAAAATTTAATAAGTACCGATTTTCATTAAGAGATAAATAATGTATATTTTTTAAAACAAAATACTCCACTAAATTATATAACCTTCATATACATCCAATGTATAATATAATTCAAATGGTTAAGATCCAACTTTAATTTAATTTCAAGTCCGCTAAGGCGGATTACACAAAATCAAATTAATTAGGTAGACAACTCTTGTCAATCATATCTCATATGACTCTTAGTTCCTTTTATGAGATTCTTTAAGAAATCAAATTTCAAAAAGCATGTTAAACCTCATCTTTGTCTAGGCCCAAAACTGTTTTGACGCCCAATTAAGTCTAACCATTTAAACGCACAGTTAATGTGTCCCGCTAGGGCGTGCCCACACTATCTATCTTGCTCATACATAAACAAATTTAATGCACCTCGCTAGGGCGAATCTACATTAAAATCACTCATGTACTAACAAGTGTTTTAATCATGGCATGGCAATAAAAGACTTAAAACTTTCTTTGAAGGTTCATCACATATAGCATATAACACATTTATGAGCACATAATATAAACATGTTTACACATCAAGTTTAGACACTAAATTAATCTTCATTAATTTAAGCATGATATTTATGTGTCATTAGTTTCTCTATAATTATGAGGATGAGACTATTTCAACTTTGGTTATTATCTCCAAATCAAGACAACAAGAAGTGCGGTCGAACTAAGCCATTAGGCAACCACAATCCCGCACTAATTCAAGAAACCAAGAAAGTAGTCCATGTGGCCGAAACTAAGCAATAGATGGTCTCGATGAATGTAGGCCAATTGCATTCACAATTCCACATGGATCTCCAAACTTTGAATCAAGAACTTTGTTTCTCAATTTTAGCAATTATGAACTCTTCATAATTCTAACTTCGTTTCATCTTTGAAACTTTGATTGCGATCAAGTTTGGGAAACACAATCTTGATGAACGCAGATTAGCCATCCAAACCTTGAACCAATCTTAGAATCACAAGACTAAAACAAATAGGAAAATCAAACCCCAAGATCCACACACAAACCAACTACCCAAAACCCATTCCAGATCAGCAGGTCTGGATTGGTTCTGTTACTGGTTTTGTTGAACCTCTCGAAAATTCCAAATTCTGATTTTTGAGCAAAATCAGACATTCTGATCTTGGCGTGCGGCCGCCCAAAAAGACCTGTGCGGTCGCCCAAAAATCGTGCGGTCGCCCGGTTCAATCAGAATGTGCAGAATTTTAAGTTCGAAAATTTTGTCTCAAAATTGTTTTTCCCCGATTATTAAAACTTTGATCCAATCAAAAATTAATAACCAACAATTCTGAATCCACCATAATTTATTTATTGCGATTGAATCGTGCGATTAAAGTTGCAAAACAATAAACCACATAAAATCACATAACACATAAACATCACATATTCCAATATTCATATCATGCAAGGCACATAAAAATTTATATACACATAACATGATCTAGGTATTGAAATAATCAACATGAACGGGGCTCTGATACCACTGTTGGGTTTCGTAGATACATGCGCAGCGGAATTTAGCATTTAAAATTTGAAACCCAAAGCCATGGAACCGTTCATAGATTAAATCAAATACAACATAAGAATAAAAGAATAAACTAACCCTTGATGGCTATCAAATTCTCTTGGTCTTTGGTGGAGGTTGAAGACTTGATCACGATCACAAAGCTTGAACACGAACTTTGAAGATGATGATTTTCACCCTCTAGCGGTATCCACACTTCGAACGAATATCAAAGGAGCTTCTTTGATCTTGGTTGCTAGGCCAACAACTATGAAACACACTTTCACAATTTGATATGACTATATGGAATTTTTCTTTTGTGTATTATTTTGTTCTTCAACCAAAGATGTCTTAGAACAAAATAAAACCTCTCTCAAACTCTTTGGAGACCTACAAAAGGCTATCTCTGAAGTTCTGGCCGAACTCATCCTTTTATACACAAGCAAGACCTATTCCAAATAGGAATCTTGTATCAAAAGACATTCCAAACGAATTAGGAAAGTGCAGTCGACAGTACTGTGCGGCCGCCCAAAAACCTCTGTGCGGTCGCACAACAATCTGAAACAAAACTGGTACATTCTGAGCTAAGTGTGCGGCCGCCCAGTCCATTATGTGCGGTCGCCCACTTCCCAGAAAGTCCGAATTTCCAAAATTCCAATGTAGTCCTTTTAAAGATTCGTTCTATTGTGTGTGACCCTCTAGGATTATAATAAGTTGACAATGAGCTCAAACATGATCCCCATAAGATATGATTAGGTTCTAGCAAACCGTCATACCTACCCAAATAGTATAACTAGATACAAGTTCGCATTCCTTTAGAATATGTCACAATCCCTTTGTCCACGATGTCATTGAACACAAGTCATGGTCAAACTGTCAACTTGTTTTGTTCAATACTTTCTCGATTCCGAATATGTTGATAATTCAAATGCTATTGATCCAATCAATCCATTTGATCCGGGCCGAACATTTCATCAACATCATTCCTACGAGTGGCCCAAGCTGACATCTCTCCGAGGAGGGGACAAATTCATTTAGCTTATTATTCTTCCTACGTGAATCCGATTATGCCAATTCATACCCTTTATAACTTCCCGGTTAAAGGTAGCGTTTGAATATGTCAAACATAATGTTTCATCAAGTGGAAGACTATAATAACTTCATGTCTAAGGATTCAAATGACATAACTAATATGAGATATATGTTTGACATGGACCATGACATAAATCTCATACAGCTGGTCATGTCCAGTACCTTGTTCCAAACAAGTACCCATAAATCTACATGATCATCCCATGATCATTTAGCCTTTATACTAGTGCTTAACAGTACTAGGGACGGAGATTATTATAAGTAAACATGAACAACAATAATAATCAAAACATCTCTTATTGATATGAATATGTAAATGATAACAATTACAAACGTTTATTAAACGTGCCTAGGGCACCACTACCAACAATTACCATTCTCTTCGAGTTTATCCTTCTCAAGGATCGATCGCAACGACATTGATTGAGTGTTATTAGTCATTATCTAAAAATATGCAAAATTTCCAAAATTTAATAAGTACCGGTTTTCATTAAAGAGATAAATAATGTAATTTTTCAAACAAAATACTCACTAAATTATATAACCTTCATATACATCCAATGTATAATATAATTTAATTGGGCTAAGATCCAACTTTAATTTAACTTTTGAGTCCACGGAGGGGGACGCGTCAAAAATTAAATTAATTAGGTAGACAATCATGTCAATCATATCCAATATGATTCTTAGATCCTTTTATGAGAGATCTTTGAGAAATCCATTTCAAAAAGCATGTTTAATCTCATCTTTTGCCTAGCCCAAAACTGTGTTTGACGCCTAATTAAGTCCAACCATTTTAAACGCATAGGAACCATTCAATTTAACGCACCTTGCGGAGGCAAGCCCACATTAAATTAATGAACCTCATCTTGCTCATACATGAATAAGATTAATGCCACCTCGCGGAGGCGAACCCACATCATGATTACCCATGTATAAACAAGTG